>JAWWLR010000004.1:26093575-26109432 GCA_035041075.1 Acraspis erinacei | reverse complement strand
CAGGGATCCAGAAGGCCCGTGTTAGCTAGGCTCTTTCACCCTTCTATCACACTACAATCATGCATACCAGGAGAGCCTGTTTATAGGGATCCTTTCCAATCAGCCTGGATAGCCAGCTTGTAGGGGTCCTTTCATCCATATTCATACGCATGCAGGCCGAGGTTCGTTTAACCCCTATGCTCCACACGCTTAAGCCTCCCCACCAACTACAAGGTCTTACAGCCCCTAGGCGAGGCCTCTACCACTTGGGCGGCCCGAAATTTTTGTCTGCATTTTCTTGCATATCGCCCGGAAATTTGTTTGAATCAAAAAATAGATTCATTTTTTTCGTTTTGAAAAAAAATCATATTTATATGTGGGCAAACTTCCATGAAGTTTAACATGTGTTTCCCCTAAAAAATAGGTTTTTGTATATTTCATTCAGGATCTTTACTATTAGATAAGTCGACTTGAAACTTAACACTTTTCTGTAAAATTAGCTATTAAATACGAGTAAAATACTACTTTTTCAATATCACTCCCATAAGTCTGTGTTATAGGGTCCAAAAAAACCCCATAAGTGAAAAAATTTGGATTGCGAGTTTTTGGCGCTAATCATGATGTTTTTGTGGTTTTTCAAATGCAAATTGTGTCTAATACATCAAACAATTCTGTTCTCTCATAATTAGATGTTTACATGAATGTTTTAAACAATTTATTATTGTTTTTAGCAATTTTCTCTTAGAATAGATTTAGAAAATCTCGTTTAAAAAAAAAATCGGCCAATTTTCAATTGAAATGAGGTAATACTAAATGATTTTTAACAAACATAGTGGTTTAAACAATTTGTATTGTTAATAATATTCCATTTGTATAATCCTAGCAAGTTGTGCCTTTTTCTGAAATTTTGAACTAATTGTTGAAACCATTTAGAACGATGTTCAACCATTTTTTTCAGCCACCGTTGTAGATTTTAATTGATGACTCACGAAGAGAAGCAAAATAAATTTCGAAATAAGACTCTGGCATTCCTTGAAGTCTCAGTGCTGGCCGGATAATCCTCCGATTACCAGGGTAAGATTTCTCCAGAGCGGATGAGGTTCTCTATCAGAAAATTCTGAAAAGTCTTTGTTAGGTTGAAAATAAATTGATTTCTGATGAAGGATGGACTGGAAAAGAGAGTAACAAGATTGGGTAGGCCAATCTGGAACCACAACAATGCCCTCAGCTCTTTCTGATTTTATTTTATTTAGAACTTTTAGAATTATAGCGAAGGGTGTAAAAGCATAAAAGAAGAACTTTCCTAAAGACAAACTAAAAGCCCCAACTGCTACTGAGAGAGGATTTTTCTTTCAGGAAACGTAATATTTACACTTTGCATTGGAATGGCTAGCAAATACATCAATAGCAGTCGTGTTATCTATTCTCAAAAGAATTTTGCATGATGTTGAGACCAAATAATTCCGCTTTAATTTCTAAAATGTTAATATTTAAAACCTGTTTCTCCTTTGTCCAAAAACAATGAGATCTTTAAGAGCCACAAGCAACTCCCCAACCACATAGATAAGCTTTCCGAGAAAATCTTGATAGTGAGTTCTGCCTCCTTTATGGGCCTACAGCCCATTAAAATATGACCTTTCCAACACAATAAATTCTGCGGCTTTAAATTTAATCTCATGCACGTATTGTAATTATCATTATTTTCTGGAAAATCGTTGATTTTCATCCGCACGAAATCCTTGGTATAAAGTCAACTTTGGGATACAGCAGGGCAAAAAGCTATTAATGAACTGGTAAATTGGGTCAAGTCTCTAATCTTGCATTCCATTATTATTTCAATTTTCTCCACCTGTTTGAGACCAGAAAAACTCGTGCATCTAGAAACCTCCAAAACCATTCGTAAAGGATTGAACATCCAGATAATTAACGGAGAAAACCCTAGACGTTCTCAGAAGAGAGACTGCAGGTCTTAAAAGATTCGTGAAAATATAAGGAAATGTACAAAGACCAAAGGATATGCACGTGAATGCATAAGTTATACCGCCGAATTCAACTCTCATGATTGCTGTCTTCTGGTCCATAAGTTTGAAATATTCCGTGAAAATAAATTTATTCAATTCGTTAAGGTTTAAATTGAAACTGCTACTACCGTCTCGTTTAGGAACTAGGAAAATGCAAAAAAAAAATCGATTCTTTACATTCTTGCATTTGCGTATAATGCCCCTTCCTGTGAGTTGAGAAATTTGTACAAACATTTCGTCTCATGTTATAGCCTCCCACCCCTTTAACAAAATGCCTTAATATACCAGCAACATTACTTACTGAGCCTAATCCTTCCTCCCGAAACCTTTCCTGTGTGATCAGCTCGGTTAAAATAGTTTCAGCTGAAATCGCTGATTCATCTGGTATAATTGGCGTGGAGTCAATTGCTTCTTCTGCCTGCCCCGCACCGTCGAATTTCTCGCTTGTTGATGAGGCAGGCTCCTCAAGTTTTTAAAATTATTTTTAGTTGCAGCCTTCTTAGGATTGAACGCAGTCGAAGTTCGTTCTAAGGCTGAGACTGATTTGATGTTTTCAACAGAATCACTTAAGGATTCTAAGAGAGCCGTGCCCTTGCATTGCTTAAACAAAATCGTAGAAATAGCCGTACAGGACACGGCTATAGAAGCCGTCAATTTTTGTTCGATCTCGAACATTGTTCTATCTCTCTTAAAATATGATTCTGGAAGTTTGCATGAAATTAGAACTGTATTTAATTTGGGAGGATCGAGGTTTATATGGTTACAAGGAGGTCGGTATTTCTTCAAGAAGAAAGAAGTTCTTTCGCTTGTAATCCTAACTTAAGGATTTCGTTGGAATGGACTGTAAAATCATCATTCATAGGCGGAGCTAATACTCTATCTTCTGTGAGGTGTTTGAGGTATTCCCGATTTGTTCCCTGCAGCATTATTATCCTGATAAATTCCATTGTCAGTGAAGACAGGATTTACTTCAGCTTGCTCAATAAGAGAAGGCAAATGCAGGTACTCAACTTCCGAACCCGATAATTCAGAATGACAACCTATACAAAATCAAAACTATGAAAAAGTCAAGATTAATAATGTTAAGGAATAAGAACCTCTATTAATAGTTATTTAATTTTACAAGCAGGAACTTAATCATTTATCGCTGAGTATAAGCCCTTTAGATATAAAGTATCATAGAGAGGTAAGAGTCTGATCACTTTTTGATGGGTTAGGAACCCTTTAGACATTAGGTCTAGCATGCAGAAATGAGCCTAATAAACTTTGATGGGTATGCGCTCTTTAGACAGGTATGAATCTATGGAAATTTCTTTGGGCTTAAGACCATTGAAATTATTGAATTTCTTAAGATTAATACGTATAAATATCTCATCGATTGATATGAATTCTAAAAGCTAAAAGTAGGAAGAAACATCTCACTGTAATGGGATGATTCAGATTCCAAACAGTAATAGCGTTTTCGATACTTTGAATTATTTGATTTTTTGATCTTTTGGATTTTCACTTTATCACTTTAAACTCACAAAATAACACAAAATGAAGGGTATTATCTGAAACAATGAAAATGAATGAATAGACCTAAATCCGACGGAGTTTCAGCGAAACACGCTCCCCGTTTTTTGTTTTTTAGCTTTCAAATTGTGTTAAGTATGGCCTAGAGTTGGGGTACTACGTGCTGACCTAGAGTAGTTGTTGCGAAACACAATTATTGTTTATAGCTACCTTCTTCATGCATGCTCCCAATAGCAAAAATCATTTCTGAAACAAATTATTATTACTTATTAATATCTTCTCATATATTAACGCTGGATACTTGTGGTTTTTTCTAAAAATTTTGGAATATACGTAATTTATGTCTGCTTATGACTAAAGAAAAGGATTTAGGGCATTTAGATAAAACAATGAATGCAAGAGATACTGCAACAGATTCTGTTGAGAATTATCAGGGACTGATTAACAAGTTCCTCGGGATGCTTAGTCAAAATCGAAAAGGATATTTGGATATGGTATACAATTAAGGAGACTGTATGATGCTCTTATGACTGCCAATACACCTTTCCCTTTCGATGAGCAATTAATCTATGTGGGAAATAAACAGTACTTGAAAACTGTTAGCCTTATATAATTATCATTAGGCAGGCACCTGAGGAGTCTTACATAAGCTCAAGCGACCTAAATAAGTATAAAGAAATCATCATCAACAGAAATGATCACAAGAAGCATTACAGTCCCTCTGATGATAGTGATGGTGTTGATAATGTTGATTATAATATAGACGAGGAAGGGGAATGTTCAAATGGATTTAGTGAACTAATATTCAAGACTTACTTTCAACAAAGTCGCAAATGCTGACGTATGATGCTTCATACAGATCCTAACGAACTCGTGAATGCTTTGCGATTTTACATTAACTCTTGGCATTCGTTACCAGATTTCGAGTATCAAGCAATTATCCACATATTGCGTCAAAGAAACATAATATTTTAACAAGCATAACCATTGTGAATTTTGGTTTTAACTATGTTTAATCTGTATAATTAAGTTACGAAATTATTTTGCGAAGCTAGGTTAACAGCCTATATTGTAAAAGTAGTTAAGTGCTTTTTCTTGAGTGAACAGACGTTTGCGGTGTTCAAAGTTCGAAATTTCTTTAAAGCCTGTTCTCTTAGGTAAGCATTAGTAATATTGGGTAGCATTCTAGTTTCTTTAAATAGCAGTAAAGTTTAAATCAGTAGCTACTTAATGGCGCTGCTGTACATTCAGTATTCTACCAATCAAAGGTAGCTAGCTATTTTCTTATCATTTTAAACCCTTCATTTAAATACTTATTTCGTTTTCAGCTTGGTATTTAAGCATTTGAAATAAACTCAAACCATGTCTTCACGGATAAATTAAAAAGATATTTATTTGAAATATTAACAATACAGAAATCTATGTGACATATTAGTTTTACATTTCTTTGTTACTATGATACCTGCCTCCTCTAAGTAAAAGCCTCCTATTCTTAATCAAATGAGGAAGTGTATATTCTGATTGAAAGATTCTTTGATGTATTAGAGTTTGCTTTTCAAATCATCTTCATATTGAAATTCCGGTCTGACATGATTGTTAGAGTCAGCTGAAGAAAAGGTTGGTGAACCAGGTCTTGAAAAAGAGACATTGGTAGTATTTTATACTTTCTTGCGACTGATAGTTCTGAAAATTCTGAATATTCTGATCCAAGTTTTTTTTTAACATGTGATCTTAATTCAATTAATTGATTGCTTCTTGAGAATCATTGGTACCCTGAGCTTCTTTTAAAGTCTGCTCTTTGTTTTCCGGTATTTTTGCTTCTAGTTGATACCCTACTTCTAGTGGAAAGAGCAGGTGGATTACTAAGATTAGAGGGTCCTTGATTTGAAGGAGACCCAGGTGGAGAGCTTCCAACATTTTCCTCATACTGTAATTCATCTACGTGAACATTAGACCCTACTGAAGAGGCTGGCGAACCAGGCCTTGTACGAGTATCAAATGTTATATCGTGTAATGAAAAAACAGATTTTGGTGGATTTTGTGGATTTTGTCGCCCGTGAAAAGGTTGGTGTGGACCTTGAACTTCATTAAATTGTGGTGCTGGTGTATAAGCTCCTTGTACTGATGGTTCTGGCATTAATGAATTCCCTGAAGCCACAGGTCGATTCAAAGGTTTTTCATGGAGGCAGGAGTATCCTGGCGGATATTGACGACTTTTGTCAGACTGCTTACTCAGTGCTGCAAAAAAATTTAACTATTTCAAACTTCGAACAAAAATATCGTACCTGCCGTGATTTAAGAGAACGCCGTTTACGACAAATAGAATATGAAAGAGTGGAATTATCACAGAAAATTATTTAATTCAGAAGAGTCGAAAGAATCGAAGTGGATTTTTTTATTTCGTTTTCAAAATCTTAAGAAATATTACTTATTATTAATATTATTAATCATAATTTTTGAATTTTTCATTATAAACTTTCAAAATTAAATGCTCTTTAGTTTTTAAAGATTTTTAATTCAAAGTTCTGCAATTTTGAAGAGTTACAAATTATAATTTTAAAATGTTAAAAATCTGGAATTACACATTAATCACTTTTCAAGAATTGTATTTTAAGGTACACAGTTTGGATAATTTCTTCGAATAATTCAATTATGAAGAATTTCAATGGGAATTTTTTAATATTTTCGATTTAAAAATCTTCCATTTTTAAGCTTTAGAATTGAACACTCTTTAATTTTTAAGGATTCTCTCTTTAAGGATTCTTGATTTGCAATGATTTTGAAGATCAAAATTTAAGAGTTTTCACTTATGAATCTTCCAAATTGATGACAAATTATTAATGTGAATCACTCAAATGACAGCATTAAAAATTTTTAAACTTAAAACTCGCATAATTTTTAAATTCTAAATTTGAACAATTTTAAATTCTTCAATTTTAAAGATTTACAATTCCAAGTTTTGCAATTTCGAAGATTTGCAACTCAAATTTTTTTATCTTAACGATTCACATGTTAAATATTTTTAATTTCAAAAAATTTGCAATTCTGAAGTTTTAAAATTGAAATTCATTCAGGTTTCAAGATTTATATTTGAAAGATGTGTACTTTTGAAAGGTTTTGTTTTGAATGTGGAGTTAAATTTTGAAGATGTACAATAGAAAATTCTTTAATTAATTAATTAATGTTTTAAAATTATGTAATATTGAATCTTTCTTTGAAATATGTAGTTGAATTTTGAAGTTTCACAATGAATAATTCCTAAATTCTAAAGATTTGCAATTTTCAATTATAAAATATAAAAATTTTACCATTTTGAAGAATTACGAGACAAAATTCTGGAACTTAAGAAATTAAATTTGCAAATTATTCCATCATTAGGAGTTATGTTTTAAAGGAATGTAATTAATTTTTTATATGTTTTATAATAGTTTAATTTTAAAGATTTACAACTCGAAATATTTAAATTTAAAGACTCGTTTACCGCCCCCCTCTCCTCCTATGAGATACTGTAAAATTTTTTATATCCCCCGCCCCATCGTTCCTAATTCGCACTAAGATTTTATAGACTCAGGGAACTCCAGTGTTTATTGAAATTATAATTCTTGAGTCTATAAATTATTAAAATCCATGCTTGTTTATCGCAGACTTCACAGTTTCCAGTTACCATCTGTTTGTCTTTTTTTCATTTTTTCACTAAATGCCAAACTGAATTAATAAATCCTAATCATAAACTCCAAATATTCTTAGTTGACAAGTAATTATTTTAGTTTGGTATTATATTATTTGGTTACTAATGTAATTATTTCTTAAAAGCTCATATTTGATGGTTATAAATCATCTTTTTGGTTGAAAATTCTTCTCTTTCCGTAAAAATCTAAATATTATGTTTAAAATTTGTTTTATTTCGTTGCGAATTTTTTTTCTAAAATAGAAAGTTAATCTTTTTAGAGGAAAATCATTCTTCTCGATTGAAAATGAACTGAAAATGTATCGGTTCAATTTTTCTATGAAAATTTATTTTTCTCAATTGAAAATTCACAAATTTTGTTGAAAAGTTAAGAGTTTTTTTGAAAATTCGACTTTCGTGGTAGAAAATTAATCTTTGCTTGTCCGAATTTAATCCTATTGATAAAAAAATCAACTGCTTACTCAGAAATTCATCTAATCCTTTTTTGTTTCGTAGGAAAAACTTTTCATACGTAAGAGTTTTTAAATCCCCGCTTTCAAATTTCTATACATAATTTGCAGGTGTCAAATTACAAATAATTAAAAACTTAATACTTATTTTATAAATTTATACGTAAATTTTTAATTTAATTATTCGAAAAATCAAGATTAGCTGTCTCGTTTCGAAATCTCTATTTATTCTCCTCCATGTGATCTGAACGTGAAACACGAAAAACAATATTATATCGTATCTACTGCATAAATTGTTAGATAAAAAAACGAACTGGGATATTTATCAATTTAATATAATTAATAAATTCATAGTTTATAATAAAAAGCTTCAAATTTTTCCTAATCATCGAAATAGTTTTTTTAAATTTAAATACAATTTTTTTTTAATTTTGAGAATTGAAATTGCTGTGGAGAAATATTTTGTTATTAAAAAATATATTTTTCCGTCAATATTTAGAAATATATTGAAAATGAGATCTCCATAGATGTTCGCAAAAATACTTTATAATCTGAAATGCTTTGGGAATATTCAAAGTTTTTCCTTACTTTTATAACAAAAATCATACTTTTTATTTCAATTTAATTCAGAATAGCTCATTTTCTTTTTGAATGATGTTCTACAAAAAATATATTTAAAATATATTAGATGTTTCAATAATTCCATTTTCACCGGTTTGAAGAAAAATAACTCAAGTTCAACATCTTGGTGAAGATGATTTAGTTTACTTACAAATGTTCGAAAAATTCTTCTAATTATTTAAGACAGTTGAAAATTTTTAATAATCGCCCTTTTTTATCAAGTATGAGCAAAACTCGAATCATAATGCAAGCATTTTTAACAAAATAATTAAATATTAGAAAATACGTTTTTTAAATGTTAAATCTGAAACAAAATACTAGCTTTTACGTAAAATTAAATATTAAACAATAAATTCAACCAATTTTTAAGCTCAAATCAATTATGATGCGATCTTCCTAACTTTCCTAATATACATACTTTCAATAATAATTTTGCATTTTTCAACTTATAATAAATGAAGTTATTACCTTTCTTAAGGCACAACAAATTATGTACGCTATTTAAAAGTTTTAAATTTAAAAAGATTTCAAAGATTTAAGATATTTCACAGAAATTTCCAAGATTTCACCAAAATTTCAAAACAAGAATTTAATTTCATAGGTTTAAAAATATTTCAGAATTTTAAAAAATGTCCAAAATCTCTAATATTTCACAAGTTTCAAAGATTTAAAAAGATTTCAAGGATTTCATAAAAACATGTTTAATTTTTCAGAATATTTTAGAAGATTTAACAAAGACTTTAAAGATTTCATAACTTTAAAATTTACACCAAATTTCGAAGATTTCACAGATTTTTAGTATTTCCATGATTTAATCAATATTTTACAAGTATCAAAGATTTACAAAAATTTTAAAGATTTTAGATATTTCACAAAAATGGCAAGGATTTCACCAATTTTTTTTTTATTTTATCAAAAAGGATTAGAAAATTTATCATAGGTTTTAAAGATTTAAACAAGAATTGAAAGATTTACACCAGATTTCTAATATTTTCAATATTTCAAAAATTTCAAGGATTTAAATGTTTTAGAATACATTCGAAGATTTAACAAAGACTTTAAAGATTTCATAAATTTCTAAGATTTATACAAGATTTTGAATATTACAAAGATTTGACCAATATTTCACAAGTATCAAAGATTTAAAAAAATCTCAAAGATTACAGATATTTCACAAACATTTTAAAGAGTCCACAAATATTTTATCAAATTTTTTTTATTTGTCAATAAGAATTCGAAAATTTAACATAGATCTTAGATATTTAAACAAGATTTCGAAGATTTCAATGAATTTAAAGATTTCAAAGATTTAACCAAGATTTTCAATATTTCATATATATCAAAGATTTAAAAATATTTAAAGGGTTTAGTAACAATTTTTAATTTATCATAAAATTTTCTAAGATTTAATAAAGAGTTTAAATTAATTAAAAGAGTTGACCAAGATTTCAAAAATTTCGAGTATCTTAGAAATTGCAAAGATTTTAAAGATTTCAATGAGTTCACAAAGGATTAAAAAAATTCACAAACATTTCATAACAATTTCAAATTTGTCAGACAGGTTTCGAAAATTTAACAAAGATTTCAAAATTTTAAATCAGATTTCGAAGATTTCATTAGTTATTATTTAAATATTATTATATTTACCAATAAACATAAAGAAAACCGCAAGGATAAGGAGCTCTACAACAAATATAGACTTCATTTTCACGTCATGTAGCTTTCATTTAAGAAGATTCAACAAAGATTTTAAAGATTTAACCCAGATTAATCAAATTAATGAAATAATCAACTTTTCTACTGACATGTTCCTAATATTAAGTTATGAACGTTAAATGCACTACTCAACGGGGTTCAAATGTGCTAAAGTCTTTTTATACAATTTTCTGATGTTGAAAGATTTACCGCTGTGGAAATACAGATTCACAAATTTAAAAATGTGGCCTTGTTCTTATTTCAGCAAGTTAAAAATTTGAGAAAATACCGTTCTTTTATTCAATTTTTCTAGTTTTGTGGTTTTTAAGTATGAGAGATAAAATTGTGTCAGCAGACTGAAACTGCACATCTACTCAACAGATATTTAGCAAATATTTGAATAGCTGAAGCTAAGCATCATTTTTATATTTCCTGTTTGATTGTCAAATAACAAATATTTTTTGAAAAGCAGTTTTATTGGTATATAATAACTCTCGACGATATAATAAATCTTTAGGTTGGAAATATTACTAAAAGAACAAAATAATAATATTTTAAATTAAATTTTTTCTGTAAAAAGATTTTTTCATTCCGCTCCGCTGGCCATCGAACCACGAAACTTCCAATTGCCGGCCGGGTGCCTTCCGATTAAGCTACTAGGGAGATGTACTAGATCTACTAGAATGTATTTAGAAAAATCTAAATAACATTTTTTTATTAAAAGCTCCATCTACTCTGTGGAAACGTTAAGAAATTCTATTATACTCTGATGATAATACAGGTTCCTTGAAAAATGTGACTTCTAACACCTGGCATAATAATGCGTCTCTAGTGGCTTAATGGAAATCCAATTCAAACTTAATTTAATTCCCCTAAATTAAGCATTAATTCAGCTATAAATTTCGATCAAATTAAAAAGCCAGGTGTAAATTCAATCGCAATTGTCTCCACTTTATTTTTATTTATATTTACATGGTGCTTTGTATTATATGATGATTTTTTAAATGATATACTATATAAAGTTTTTATTTTAATCAATTTAAGAATAGAAATTTACAACAAATAGAATAGCTCTGAATTTGATTTCAAGTGTTTGCATTTTGTTTGTATTTGTATTTGCTCATTTCACGATCACTTTTCTTTCCGTTATGAAATGTATTTGCTTCCTCATAGAACAAGAATTAGTAATTTTTTACATATTAGATAAACTAAAGTTTTTATTTTGATCGATTCAAAAATTGAAGCTTACCAAAAATACCAAATAACAAAATATTACAAATGTTTTCTAATGAAAAGAAAACTCAGGCAAATCAAATTTTATATTGAAATGGTAATTATTTGAGCTAGAAAAAGGAAGGGGAAGTTCCGTCACACCCTATCCCTTTCCGAACTTTATGATGTCTTAAAAAAATCATCAGAATTATTTTATTTGAATAATTATGATCAAAATCTCTTTTCTATACATCGACCAACTTTGAATTATGTCAATTAAAAAAGTTTTCCTGTTCAAAAGAGTTGTTTCAAATATTAATGAGTATAACTTCCTTATTCTTCAGTAAAGTGTATTAATATTATAGGTCTACCGAATTGCCTCGAATCAAGAAGTCTTTTCCTGTCTTGCATCAATTTTGAATTTTGTTAATGAGAAAATTTTCATTATAAAAAATTATTTTTTCATATATTATGCAATACCATAGCTTCTTCACGCTTTAATAAAATGTATTAATAATATAGGTCAATCGATTTTCCTCGAACAAAAAACTTTCCGTTCTTGCGTCAATTTTGACTTATATTAATGAAAAAAATTTCACTATAAAAAAAGGTTTTTCCAAATATTATGTATTACTATAGCTTCCTTACACTTCATTAAAATGTATCCATATTAAAGATCAATCGATTTTGCTCGAACCAACACATGTTTTATATTCTCAAATCAACTTTAAATTATGGGAATGAAAAAATTTTTACCATAAAAATCGATTTTTAATATAATATAAATAACCATAACTTCCTTACTCTGTAATTAAATGTATTAGAATTATCGGTCAATCGATTCGTTTCGAAGTAAGGAATATTTTATATTCTTGAGTCAACTTTGAGTTCTGTTCATGAAAAAAATTTTACCATGACAAACCGATTTTTAAAGTATTATAAAGTGCTAAAAAAACGCAATAAATATTGTTATAAATCTCCGGTCAGTTTCAGGATATTAGTGGTAAGAATGGGTTCCAACAATTTTATCTACACTCAAAAAAATGTCTGGTTAAATCAACCAGAATTCTGGTTAGATATTCCCTTACTATTTTTTCTGGTTAGAGTAACAATAAATATGGTTGAATTAACCAGATTTTTTGGTTAATTTAACCAGAATTCTGGTTAATTTAACCAGACTTATGGTTACTCTAACCAGAAGAAATAGTAAGGGCATATCTAATCAGAATTCTGGTTGATTTAACCAGACATTTTTTTGAGTGTATTTATCTGCAACGGTTTTCCAAAAATTTTACAGACAAAACCCACGTTTTTAATTTATGGTGTCTTTGGGACCCTATAAAACAGACTTATTGAAGTTAATTTTGTTTCAAAAACAATAAAACAAACAATTTTTTGTGGATTCGAACGAATTTTCGGGCGATATATATAAAAATTTGAAGAAGAAAAAACATTTTCAATGGATTTTTGAACCACCCTATGTTACACTAGAGTGGTCCAAAAAACGTTTTTCGAGCTACGAGGCATGTCACCCCTTCCCCAAAGTTTTAATTTCCGGTGAAAGTAAATTTTTAATTTTTTTCGAAATTGAAATATTAACACGTGCCACCGGGAATCTCAAAATCTTATTTAATTAACATGGGAAAATTAGGGATTTTCGAAAAATTGACCTTATACTTCAGGGTTTGATCAAAACGTGCCAAGTTTGTTAGTGACTGAAGAGTAGTATCTAGAAAATGAAACTATCATAATAAGTTTCATTTTTATCCCACCCTTACGTCGCTACAGCGCCCCAAACATGACACAAAAATCGCAAAAGTACATATTTATTGGGGATGGGGGTAAGTATAGGGTTAAAATTAAAAGTTATTAATATGTTTTTATTTCGTAGACACTCCTCTTGAATCCCTAAAAACTTTGGCATGTTTCGATCAAAGCTTGAAGTATGAGTTAAATTTTTCGAAAATCCCGTATTTCCCCATGTTAACAAAACGGGATTTCGAAGTGTCCGGTGACACGTGCTAATATTTGAATTTGGAAAAAAATACAGATTTTCTTTCTCCGGAAATGGAAACTTTTTGGGGGGTGACTTGCCCTCTAGAGTGAAAAAAAATTCTCAATGCATTTTTGGACCACCCTAATTTTACAATACTCTTCATTCGATTACTTATCTCGTTTCCAACTTCAGATTAAAGAATTTGAAATAAATGAATACCATGCCTTTACAGAGAAATTGAAAAGATTTTTATTAAAAAATTTCCCAATACAGAAAATGATGTGAGAATATATTAGTTTTATATTTCTGTCGCATATTATAGAATATTGAATCCAATTTCATTTTTGAAACAAAACTCGTTTCGGTAATTTATTTTGATATTTCCGTCCAGACATAGGTTCCCTTTTTCTTAATGGAGCAGGAGGTGGCGATTGTAATGGTCTGATTCTTGAATGTAGAGGAGTGTTGTTTGGATTACCGATAAAATTATCTACATTTTGCAATGATCCTCTTTTCTTTGATGGAGCAGGAGGTGTTGATTGTAATTGTCTGATTCTTAAATTTGGAGCAGTTCTGGTTAGACCCGAGATCAAATTATCTGCATTTTGCAATTTTCCCCTTTTCTTTAATGGAGCAGGAGGTGGTGAATTTAATGGTCTGATTCTCGATTGTGGAGGAGTCTTGGTTGGACTCCAGATAAACTTATCTACATTTTGCAATCCCTGTTTGGCAGGACTGCTAAAATCAGGTGAATATTGGTGAACGGAGATTGATTCTGGTGCAGGCTGAACTGGATTTAATAGTGATGCACTCAGTTCTGCAAAGAAAAGTTTACAAATTTTAAACTTTGAAAAAAAAATTAGTTCGACTATCGGGCCAGATTTAGATGTTCCTACCGCAAAAATAGAGAAAGGGGTTAAAATCTATTCCAGACAAAGGACCTTCTATAAATTACTCAACTCAATTTCCTCACAATTTTGACTCCCCCCCCCCTTACCTATGTAACGCCTTTTCCGATTTTTCCCAGTAGTTTTTCGCCATTATGTAACACTTGGGTAGACGACCCTACCCCCAAAAAGTGTTACGTCATCTTTGGATGGCCCCATTCGAATAAAAATTATATTGACATAACAAAATTTTTGTTTGCTCTAACATACAATATGGCTATTGTATGAACAGGTGGCGCAACACAATTTTTTTATTTGTTTTGTTTGATATGTCGCAACACGAATAATGTAAAGATTGATGTAGGCTTTAATCTCAGACAAAATAATTTTTTTGAAGATTTAACAAAGCTTTTAAACATTTTAACAATATTTCCAAGATTGCAAACACTACACAAATTTCAAATACTTGAAATGATTTCACAGATTTCTGTCATTTCACAAAAATTTCAAAAATTGCGCAATGATCTCTGAAAAGTTTTGAATGTTTAACGAAGACTTTAAAGATTTTAAAAGTTTCACCGAATTCAAGGGTCTAAAAAGAATTAAAAGATTTAAAAAAGGCTTCCAAACTTTCCACTATTTAAAATTTCTTTAAGATTTACAAAATTCTAAATATTTATACGAAAATAGTTTTATTTTCAAACAAAGAAGTCACATTCCTAAAAAAACAATTCAATTTTTAAAAAAGAAAGAATAACTTTAAAAAATGGTTGCATTTCAACCAGATAATATAATTTTTAAGTCAAAAAGACGAATTTTCAAATTTAACAAAGTTCGCCAATATTTCAGATTTTTAAACTTACCAACTACATTTTTTACAAAAATTTCAAATATGGCAGACAGGTTTCGAAAATCCAACAAAGATTTCAAAGATTTCAAACATTTCACACATTATTATTACATAAATTATTACATTATAATACTTACCAATATAATGAAAAAATACCGCAAGGGCAAGAAGCTCTACAACAAATATAGACTTCATTTTAAAATATTTCGGAAATTTCACAGAGATTTAAAAAACATTTGAAATTTATCAGCAAGGTTTTCAAAATTTAACAAATATTTTAAAGGCTTTTAAGGTTTAACAATAGTTTCACAAATATTTCAAAAATATTTGAAAAAGATTCTAAAGGTTTTATGTAGACTTGTAATCCCTGCTTCAAGGGTGATGAACCGCCCTTTCTTTAGCGATTCTCGTTATAAATTTTCTCGATTCTCGTTATTAATGAACTAATTAACTTTTTGACTTAACTGTTCTCAAAATAAAATTATGAACGTTAATTGCGCCACTCAGTGGACTTCAAATGTGCTCAGCCTTTTATAACATATGACGGCTCAGCAAACACAACCGATGGAGTGCTTGGCCAGCAGACAGGAGAGGGGATAACCTATAGTGAACGAAGCGGACAAGTTGACGAATTAATTTATAACCATACAATCAAGTCGTTATTTTTCAGTAAATAATCATCGAATCGAGTTGATTTCTGCGTATAAATATTCTTCAGGTTTGAGCGCTTCTTACGAAGCTACTCATGCGTTTATAATATTTGTTCTTTTTAATATAAACGATAAATAAACTTAAACCAAAATCCATCTCTCTCTCTCTCTCCCTCCCCCCCCCTCTCTCTACAATATGG
Source organism: Acraspis erinacei (assembly GCA_035041075.1). NCBI lineage: Eukaryota > Metazoa > Arthropoda > Insecta > Hymenoptera > Cynipidae > Acraspis > Acraspis erinacei. Next base: position 26,093,669 of record JAWWLR010000004.1, on the reverse strand, counting down.
GGACGGCACTCTAGCCTAGTTTTTGTCGCCCTAATTGCGTATACAGGGCGGGGAAGCAGTGAGTCTCTAGGGCATCCACTCCACTCCAATCCAT
>JAWWLR010000004.1:26076462-26087595 GCA_035041075.1 Acraspis erinacei | reverse complement strand
TCCACTCCACTCCAATCCATTTCATGAAAATTCAGTCCAATCCCATTCACTTCTCCACTTCACTTCCCTCCACACAACTCAACTCCAATCCACTTCAATACAACCCAAAACAATCCAGTCCAATCTAATAAAATTCAATCCAATGAATGCAAATCCACTCCACTCCACAATAATACACTTAACTCAACTACAAACCACTCTAAACTAATCCACTCAAATCCACTCCACTTCACTCAACTACTATATAATCCACTTCATTCCAATATGATTTATTCCAATTTAATGCAATCCATTTCAATTAATTTCTCCACTTCACTATAATCCACTCAACTCCAATTCATTCTGCTCCACTCCAATCCACTAGAAGCAAATCAATTGAACTAAACTCACTCTAATTTACTTTAATCCAACCCAAATAATTCCAACCCACTCCAATCCACTACAATCCAATCAACTTAACCCAACCCTAAACTACTCAAATCTAATCCAATACAATCCAACACAATTCAATCTAATCCAATCAATCCCAATCCTCTCCACTCCGTTCTAATCCACTCGAGTGAACTCGAATCCAATCAACTGCAATCTATCCATTCCGCTTCAATCTAATCCACTCAATTTAACTCAAATTCAATGCAATCGACTCCAATTCCACTTAGCAACTTAGCTTAATCCAATCCACTCCACTCCATTCTAGACCACTCAACTCAACTCCATTCCAATCAGCTCAACTCAACTCTAATACAATCCAATTGAATTTTGGTTTCATTTTTTGGAGTAATGCGTATTTCATTTTTTATGAAAATGTAATCAATTTTGTTTGGAGTACTGCTATACATAATTTTTTTTACATCCTCCTAGCAATTTCCCAACATTTAAGTAAAGGAAAAACCAATAACTTGGATAAACACGAATGACGTAAAATTTACAACGTGTTCTAGCTCAAGGTAAACTAAAGAGAGCATCCGCTGAAAGTTTAACTTATTCTTTATACATTTTGATATATCTAGTCGAAAATGTTGATCAATCGGTTAATATTTACAGTAGTCAAAAGAATAAATGAACATGCGCGCTCAAGAACGCAAGAGTTTCCACGTAGCGAATTGTAGGGAAACCTTGTCTTTCAAATTCCGTTAATAAATTTATTAATAATTACATCAATCGCAACTATGCATCCTGACATATACTATCAGATAAATCTAATTCTGTAATATTTTGGAATCATATGAAGTATTTGTAGGATACTTTTTATTTTTCATCGCAATTCAAGTTTTTTCAACTTGTTATCTTTTTCGAAACTTTCGATGGCGGTTTTTATTTATCTGCATCTTGGTAAGGTAATAATTCTTCAAAATCTTTTAAATTTTCTGGTGATATGCCTAAAATTAGAGGAGGTATCGCTGTCGACAAGTTTTGGAATGTGAAAAATTTTTAATGAAAAAAGTCTTTGCCTCGCCATTTTAATTCTAAAACGAATTTCTCATTCGAAGTCTTATACCTCGTAATCGCTTTGTCTGATAACGATGAATACGAATGTTGTATCTTAATTGGATATATAGTAGTAAGTAATTATAAAAACACCTCTACCATATCATTTTCGTTTTGCCGAGGGCAAATATCGTAAAACAACAAAACTTTGTTGTACATGCCGATTTTGAATTCCCTTTCAATAATGTGCAACAAAAAATTGCAAACTATATCACCTCCTTCCTTAAGGAAACCTTCAATGAAAGTGAACATGTAACTGCAATCGGTATTATGCACATAGATATTGAAAACATTAAACCACAGTAATCTAAGATAGACCGGATCATTAACTGGGAATTTTGGCCGTCCTAAATTTATAGAAAAATCGAATTCAAGGCACAAGAATGTTTCAGCTTGGCACAACATTGTTTTTTTGGCTTTTGAATATATTTCAAACTTTTTTCTATGTTCTTGCACAACTTTCCTGTATATGCTTCCGAATTTCTTCTACTCATACAACTCGTTACAAATAATTCAATAAAAAACATTTCAATAAAACTGTCCTGCAAACTAGGAAACTATTCAAAGTCAAGCTTGAGTCTTTAAAATAATTTAGTTTCGATACTTCCCTTGCAAATTGACTTTGAGTGTGAGGAATACTCTTACAATGCTCTGATTGAATTTGGTTCTGTTTTGAACATTGATGAATCCTGACCTTGAAATACATAAGGCTTTACATAAAAATCTTTGCCAATTAGTTGTCCTAGTTTGAATTAAATTATTCAGAGAACCATAGTTTCTAATCTGATGATAAAAAGTTTCGAAAGTACGCCTCTGTTATGAATTCCCGATTTAAAAAAAAACAATTCATGGGGCAACATTCTGTAGGGGATTTAAAACTTTAGCAGATATTCTGTGCCAGTTGATCGGGAAATGTATTCTTCGCCCTACAAATATAAAATTCATGTACATTTCTTGTAAAAATGTGAACACAACGGCCAGTATGTTTCCTGTAATGATTACGTAAACTTTTTACATTGAATCGACACTAAATTCACATCAAATGTGCCTACAATGAAAAAGACAAATACACAAGAGACGAGGAGTAATAATCCTTGGAGATATCACTGTTTATTCCAGAGAGTACGATTATCATTAATCAACATTGTCTTTCTACGTTTTTGATGTTGCTTATGTTCTTTTTTCCTAAAGAAACAGAAGTTTTCTTATTACAACATTTTTCGATCAGTTTTATCACTTTTTGACGACATTATCTTCTTCAATTCGTAATCTTTGACTCTTTTGCGATTACATATATCTAAAATTGTACTTGAGAAGTTAAAAAGCAAAGAATTGATAAAATTTAATGAAAACACTATCTTAAATTAACAGTTTTATAGTTCATTGATTTTAGGCCTTACTAAATTTAATAACTAAATTTAAGCTAAAATTAACAGAAATAATTGTTTACACAAATACAGTGCCGGATTAACGAATTTGGAACCCTAGTCATTTACTCCAATCTTAATAAACAGTGTATACAAAATTTTAAAAATTTAGGAAAAAAGAGCCATTTTCTGAGACTATTCAGCGAGAAAATTATTAAAATAATAATAAATTGTTTAAGAAATTATTCTTATTAACTTACATTGAATATTAGAAAAAACAACAAACTTCTAACATTATTCTAAGAGAATATTATTAGATATAGTAATAAATTGATCAATCAATTATGTATGTTTTTAGTTGACTATTGTCTCACTCTAACTGAAAATACAAAAAGTAAAAAAAAACACGATTGTCAAAAAACGCACGATATTTAAAACGGCCAGAAAAAAATACGTGGCTCTGTGAAAGCCCAAAAGGATTATTACAACAACTTTTTTATTTTTTTTTTAAATCGAACATTCAAATTTTGTTTGTAAAAAAATAAAGAAAAATCAGATTGCATTTTGCAGGATCCGAAAAAAGTCAGTGGAAGAAAAACGCTGCTTTTTAAAAGCCTTACAAGATTATCATAACAACTTTTTGAACGTTCTTGAAAAATGGAAAATAAAATTTTCGATCGCACACAAAGTAATGAAAAATAAAACATTCAATTTTTTGGCCAAACAATGCAAGATACGAAAAAATACGAATAAACAAAAATTCTGCAAATAAAAAAGATCTAAACATTCGTCATTAATCACGACGAAAAAAAATAATGAAATAAAAGTTTTTTATGCAAAGAAGAGCTACAACTTTGTTACAGATCATTTTTGGATAAAAAATAAGTTTAAAAATAAAAAAAATTTCGTTTGAAAAAACAACTCGGGAGAAGAAACTTAAAATGAGAATACAATACATTTTATATAGAAGTGCTAAATATAGCGTAGAAAAGTGCACATTTTTGAAGTTTAATTAATAAATTCTCGAAGATAACAAGCCCCAAGTGGAATATTTGAATTATAAGTTAAAATAAATAATTTTAAAAAAATAATTATAATTTTCAACTATGGAAATTATATTTTAACCAAGTACTGCAACTTTCAATGAAGTCATTGATTATTCAAGAAAAAAATCATTCTCTCAACATGCCCGAACCATCTTAACCGATTTCTTTCCCATGTGTCAAATCAGAGTTTTCCCGCATATTATGCGCAGGAATCTCATGTCAATCGCCTTAATTTTACACTTATCTGTTTCTTGATAGGTCCATGTCTCACTTCCGTATAGTGCAGTCGGTGCAAATATAAAATGATGTAATTAACGAAAATGTAGTATTTTTACCTAAAAAATATTATCTATTCTATAACTAAACCGTAGATGTTTTGACGGAAATAGTGGAATTTTCAAGCATTAAATATTTAAATTTTGATTTAAAAATAGTTGAATTCCACCAAATGAATAAGGGATCTGAGTAATAAATAAGAAGGTATAAATATTCAAAGCAAAAAGGACCATTTTTAAGAAATAATTTGAATTTTAACCAAAAATATTTCTCAGTCTGTAAGGATAAAAAAATTCCTTCAAAATGTGGAACTTTCAAGCTAAAAACATGAATTTTCCCATAAAAAATTAATTTTTAACTAGAAGAATGTCTTTAATAAATTCCTTGCATCTTTAACCAAATAATGCAATTTTTAAGTCAAAGGACGCATTTGGAGAGAAAAATAAACATTTTTAAACAAATAGTTGTATTTTTAACTGAAAGTATAATTTTTTAGCCTAGAATGAAAAAATTATATTCTCAGTTATAATAATTTGTAACCGGAAAACATCCATTTTCAAGAAAATCTGTAAAAGTTTTTAACCACAGAAATTAATATTTTACAAAGTAATTCAACTTTCAAACAAGTAATTCTATTAAAAAAAGATAAATTCTTAACGAAAAATATAATGCTTGATATTTCAGCCATACGACATTTTAATTTTGAATAGAACACAGTTAAATTCCACAACAACCACAAAAACTTTTCAATAGAATAGTTATCAAAACCAAATTAGAATAATTTTTTTACCAAAAAGTTTCATTTTGCAGTAAAAAAATGAAATTTTCACCAAAGTTGATAGATATTCAAAATAAAAACATGAATTTTCAAGAAAAGAGTTCAACTTTCAAGAAGGAAGATTCTTTAGCCGATGCAAACAAATGAATCCAAAATGTAAACTTTTGAAGACAAAACGACGAGTTTTCTATAAAATAAGGGAATTTTGAATAAAAAAGAATTACTTTTTAACAAAATTGTTTCATTTTTAACCACGCAATAAAGTAAAATTTTCAACCACAGAAAATCATTGTTAGCTAAGTGGTACATCTTTCAACTAGGTGAATTCTTAAAGAAAAATGCAACCCTTGATATTTCAACCATAAAATACTTTAAGTTTAAATTGAAGAAAGTTGAATAAAACAAAAAGACCAATTAAAAAAAAGTTGAATATCAAAACCAAAGTAGATTAATGCCTCAACAAAAATTTGCATTTTTAACTAAAAAAGATTAAAGTTTTTTCAAACATTTTAATTTCTAACTAAAACAGATTAATTTATCACAAAAGGGATTAATTTTTGAAACGAAAAGATGAATTTTTAACCTAGAAAAATATTTTTTAGCTGGAAAGGAAAAAAACTCATCAAAATGACGTTTTAACAAAATTGTTGCATTTGCAACCACATAATAAAGTTTTTAAGTTTCAAAAACGAATTTTCAAAAAAATAGTCCAGTTTTCAACCACAGGAATTAACTTGTAACAAAGTAGTTCAACTTTAACCATTTAATTGAATTTTAAACATAAAAGAAACATTGTCAACGAAAAATATAATGGTTGTTGGTTCAACCGAAAAATATTTTATTTCTCAAATTAAGAACAGTGGAATTCAACCATAAAATATGAAATTCTCCAATACTACTTAAATCATTCATTAAACCAGATTAATTTTTAAACAAAGAGTTATATTTTCAACCAAAAAAATTAAATTTCTACTAAAAATACGACTTTTTAACCCAAAAAAATTAACACTATATTTAGATTTGCAACCAAAGTAGACAAATTTCTTAACAAACGAAGGTCATTTTTATCCAAAAAGAATTTCTTTTGAACAAAATTGTTGCTTTTTTAATAACATAATAAATGTTTAACCAAAAATATGAACTTCTAAAAAAATTAAGTAATAAAATTTTCAGTCAAAAAGAATTTAAAAAACTAAGCTTCGTCCAAAAATAGTTGGATTTTCTTATGAGATTTGTATCCATTCAGTTCATATTTGAGGTAATTCTCATGCCAAAAGTCAGATAACTAAAAAAAATAGTTTTTCTATGATTTTAAGAATAAAAGTCATATAACTGAGGTATTTCCAAATAAAAAACATAATTTTTTATGAAAAATGTTAAAATTCAACAAAAAATATTTATTTTAACCAATGTTTTCTGTGATTGAATTTTTCTGAACATCGCTTCTTACCAATTTTTCTATGGCTTAAATGGCTTCTTCTATGGCTCTATATCGTTAGAACAATCTTGTTAAGAAAACATTTTTTAAACAAATAATTATCTTTTAAGATTATTTAGTTATTTTTAAAATTGGAAACAGTAGGCTTGTAGAGAATGTTTTCCCGGAATAAAGAACCCGTCATTTAATAAAATGCAATCATTTTTCAAAAATTGGTAAGAAGCGGCGACCAGAAAACATTCAACTGCAAAAAACATGGTTTAAAATAATTTTTTTGTGAATTTAAAAATTTTTTATAAGAAATAATGTTTTTTATTTGAAATGACATCAGTTATAATATTTTCATTCTTAGAATCATATAAAAACTATATTTTTTCAGATATCTGACTTTTGGCATGAGAACTACCTTAAGTGAAAAAATGGGGGAAAGAGGGGAAAAGGGAGCAGGGGAAGACTGTGAATGGGGTTTGAAAACTGAAGGAAAATTCCTTAGAAAAATTTTGGATAATCCCTAATTGGAATTAAAATAATTTAAGGAGCCCAGAACTGCTAAAATACAAAAAAGAAAATTACCCATTTTAGTTACAAATCCAACTACGCTACTGAGTACAAAATTTTGTTTTTGAAATTCTTTCTCCATCGCTCAGTCCCGCTCCCCGATATCTCAAAAGTGGCTTTTTGTTTTTATTTTAAATTAAAAATATGATTTCGAAAGAGCTTATTGTCTCTTTTAAACAATTTCAACTTTTTATAGCCTTTATTCCATTGCTTGTCTCTTTTTAAATTTGGGATTTAAGCCTGCGACTCTACAAAGAAATTGAAAAGATTTTTATTCAAGGTTTTGTACCATACAAAAAACGATGCCAGACTATAATAATTTTATAAGGAACCTGTGTTATCATCAGAGAATAACATAATTTCTTAACGACTATTTCTGATTGCCTATCGGCTGCTTTTCCATTAAGCTACTAAAGAGAATCAGAGAAGAATTTATCTAGTTTGTAAAGTCTTGAAGAAATTCTGTCATTCTCTGATGATAATACAGGTTCCCGGAAAAATTTGACTTGTAACATCTGGCATAATAATGCGTGTATTTCTGAAAAAGGATTATTTTCTCGATCTCTCTAGTAGGTTAATGGAAAAGGACCCAACCGGCAATCGGAAGTTCTGTGATTCGATTCCCAGCGAACCGAAAGGAGAAGATCTTTTTCAGGGAAAATATAATTTAAATTAATTTTATATTGCTGTCGTTACTTTATTTTGATTATCTACGTACACTATGCTGAGTTATGTAATTATGTAACAGAAAATTTAATCCAAGTTTATTCTGGAAAGAGTTGTCGTCGGTGGGGTACAGGTTTCCCATTATTTTTTATTGGAGCAGTAGGTGGTGATTCTAATGCTTTTATTCCTGAATTTAAAGGCGTCTTGGATGGACCCACATTAGCATTATTTGCATTTTGTAAAGTAGGACTGCTAGGTCCAGGTGAAGTGCTAGTTGGCGTCTCAGGTCTATAATACTCAGGACTTACTGGGCATTGCTGTACGGGCGGAATTTCAGCGTTCATTGATGCAATCAGTTCTGTAAACAAAAGAAGATGATAGAGTTTTAAATTTTTTTAAATTTAGTTCAACTATCCGGGCAGATTGAGATGCTCCTATTGGAAAAATAGAGAAAGGGTTACAAAATATATTCTATTTTCAATCTCAGACAAAATTGAACAATTCAAACAAAATGCTTTCAGAAATAAAAATGTATTCGCAGGACTTAAAATAATTAAAAAGTAATTGTAACATTTAAAAATATTTCAAAAATATCACTGAGTTGAAAAAGATTTAACAAAAATTTTTATTTGATATATTATTTTACAAAAATTTCAAAGATTTCTCAAAGATTTCATAAAAAATTAATTTGTTAGACATTTTTGAAGATTTAACAAACACTTGAAAGATTTTCAAGATTTTAAAAATTCTACAGATTTACATTTTGTTTAATATTTCACCAAAATTTCACAAAGATTCAGTAAAAAAATTTTTATTTGTTAAACATTTTTTGAAGATGTAACAAACATTACAGATTTTCAAGATTTTACAAATTTAAAAGGTTTAAATTTTGTAATTTTTCAATAATTTCATAAAGATTTCAGAATTTGCACAAAGTTTTCATAAAATTTTCAAATTTGTCGGAAAGGTTTCAAAAACTGACAAAATATTTGATAGATTTAAATAAGATTTCGACGATTAAAAAAGCATTTTTTATTTTAAAAGTTTTCCAAGATTTAGTGAAAATTTTTTATATATTTTACATAAATTTTAAGAATTTCATAACCAAATTTTATTTTGTTAGAAATAATTTAAATTTTAATCATTTAAAAAATTTGTAAAGGTTTCAGTGATTTCACAAACATTTCAATAATTTGACACAGATTTCATAACAATTTAAAATTTTCGAGAAAGGTTTAAAAAATTTAAGATAAATTTGGTAGATTTAAAAAAGATTTCTAATATTTCAAGAACTTTAAAGGTATAAAAAGTTCCAAACAATACTTTTAATATTTCAAAAATATTTTTAAAAAATTTAACTCAAAGATTTGAGATGTTTCACGAAAATTAAAAAAAAAATCACAAAGATTTCATAAAAAATTTCTTTTCTTCTGCATTTTTTTAATGATTTAACTAACACAGGTTTGCATGATTTTAAAAATTTCACAGATTTCATTTTTCTTATATATTTCAGAAAGATTTCACAACAAATTTAATTTCTCAGAAATTTTTTGACGATTTAAGAAACACAGGTTTGCATGATTTTAAAAATTCAAAGATTTAAACGAGCTTTCTAATATTTCATTAATTCTAAAGATATAAAAAGATTCAACGAACATTTCTCATATTTCGTAAATATAAAAAAAAGAAGTAAAAATGCAAGATTTTAGAGATTCAACAAAAAATTCACAAAGATTTCATCAATAATTTTAATTTTTTTGCAATTTTATGATAAATGGTTCTCATGGTTAGTGATTTCACCAATATTTGAAAAATTTCACAAAGATTACATAAAAATTTCAAATATTGGAGAAAGGTTTCGAAAATTTAACGTTGATTTAAAATATTTAAACAAGATTTCTAATATTTCATGAATATCAAAAAAAGTTGATAATTTCAAATATTTCAAAAAAATGTCAAAGATTTCATAAAAATATATAATTTGTTAGAAATGTTTTAAAATTTTACAAAGACTAAATATTTTAAAAATTTTAGAAATTTAAAAGATTTAAAAAGATTTAAAAGGTGTAAGTGATTTCACAAATATTTTTAAAATTGCACAATGATTTCATAACAATCTCAAACTTTTGATAAAGATTTTGAAAACTGAACAAAGAATTTAAATATTGGAACAAGATTTCGAAAATTTGACAAATTAATGATAAATTTATAATATTATATTTACCAATAAAATTCAAGAAAACCGCGAGGGCAAAGAGCTGTAAAGCAAATATGGGCTTCATTTAAAAAGATTTTTGAAGATTCGCAGAGACCTTAAGGGTTTCAAATATTATACAAATTTTAAAGATTTAAAATATTTTTAAAATATTTCAAAGATTTGATAGATATATTCATAATTTGTTAATAATCAACTAATAAGCTTTCCTGATAAATTGTTCGCAAAATACAATTATGAAAGTTAATTCCATGACTAAATGTACTTGAAGTGAGCTACAGATTTTATACAATTGGTGGGGCTTTAGGAGGTCATCCTGTCGTAAATATAGATTAACAATTTTCATAGTGTAACCTTGTTATTGTTTCAGTGAATTAAAAAATGTTTCGAAATCTCCTTCTTTTCTTGAATTTTTCGATTCTTGTGTGATTTGTAATTATTACAGAGAGAAGTGTGTCAACAGCCTGGAAAACACACGACTGCTCGAAAAAAAATTAACAAACATTGAATTAACTCAAGCTTTATTTGTATATTTGCCGTTTGAATTTTAAATAAAACTTGAGTTTTTCAAATGGATTTTTATTAACAGGTCATTATTCTCAGCAATATATTTATCATTTATATTGAAAATATTAATAAAATAATAATAAATGTAATAATATTACAGAAATTCAATTAGTGAATGTCGATTTTACAATTCAAGATTGGGTTCATTTTTCAAATTACTTAATTCCTATTAAACACAGTTGAATTGAGTTAACATAAAATTTTCTTGAATTTAAGTTGAAATAATTTTGAGTTTATTTACTTTAATAGAATTCTGATAAATTAGATTTTAATTCCGTTGAGCATTTTCATCAAATTTTTTAAAAAGTATGAAATTTTGTTTGTCGATTTCCTTTGCCAACAGAAAGCTTTTAAAACCGAGAGCCAAAAAGTCTTAAAAATGCTAAAAATTTTGTAATGCCGTATTTTTTCAACGAATTAGATATTTAACTTTTTTTTCTTTAGTAAGGCTATCAAAAAATCTCATTCTTTTTTAAATATGTAAGGTACGAAAAAAGTTTAAGGAGCAAAAAAAGTTCTTTTTTTAAATTTATTCAGGATGTATCAATATTAGGTGAAACCAGTTGAAACTCAAGATTTATTTTCAAAATTAGCCATAGAATACGATTTAAAAATGTGTTTTTAATATGATGCCCATAAGTCAGTTTTACAATGTCCCAGAATAAATCAGAAAGTCGCTATTTTCCAGAAATTTTCAATTTTCTTTCAAATTTTCAGTTAGATCAAGGCAACAA
>JAWWLR010000004.1:26049908-26061134 GCA_035041075.1 Acraspis erinacei | reverse complement strand
AACGATAAAGAGAGGAGTACTAGTTTGTAAGGGTGAAAGAGAGAAACACACGTCCAAATCACGAGGGAGGGGGAGGTAATCTCAATGGTCAGGCCTTGGCAAGACCGAAATAACCGTTTTTACCCTTTGGGGGAAAAATGTTCTTATTAATATGATATTGTTGCCAAAAATGAGAAAAATGAAATATTTTTAGAAAAATTCAGAAAAACGGAAATTATAAAAACATTAATTACAAAGACAAGAAAATACAAAAAAATACAACTACGAAAAATGTGTTAGTTCAAACAATTAAACTTTATATTCACGTCACTTCTCAAATAACACAATTCACCCAAGGAACATGCATTAACTTAAGAGGGTGTAATAATTATTTTTATTGAAATAGAACATTTTTTTAATTACAATGCAAGATTATTCAATTTTAATTACAATGCAAGATTCTTCAATTTTAATGACAGGTGCAATATCTATTTTTATCTCATTTATCACTTCCTGTCCCATCAACATTCCTCCTGTTTTGACGACGCAAACAGGAGGAATGTTGATGGGTCAGGGTATGATAAAAGTTTTAAAAAACGTTTAAACTATCAAGACGAGGGAAAATCTCTTTGCTTGAAAAATACACGATAGGCACACTCATTGACTTGGGAGGATGTAATAAAGATTTCTTTAAATTTTCATCGTACCCTGTCCCAACAACATTGTTCCTGCTTTGACGTCGCAGATTTTCCCTTGTCTTAATTGTTTAAACAAATAGCGAGATTACGTTACTTTACGGGTGGGGGGATATACACAAATCAACGGTTTTCAAAGATGTGGGGGAGGGAGAAAGAATTGACCTAAATTGCTCAATTCAGCTCCCCGATATCTCGAGAGTGACTTTTTGTATTTATTTAGAATTAAAACCCCGATTTCGAAAGTTCTTATTTCTCTGGAACAATTTCAAACTTATGAGGTCTATTATCGTTTTACACCCTTTATTCAATTACTTGTCGCTTTTTAAACTTTGGATGTAAGCATTCAAAATAAATTAATACCATGCCTTTACAGAGAAATTGAAAATACTTTTATTCAACTTTTTCACAATAACGAAAACGATAAGAGCATATATAAGTTTTATACAAGAGAATATTAATCCAGGTTTATTTTAGAAACAAAGCTCGTGCCTGCATTTTATTTTGATAGTTGTGTCCAGGCGTAAGGGTCCTTTTTCTTAATGGAGCAGGAGGTGGTGATTGTAATACTCTGATTCTTGAATGTGGAGGAGTCTTGTTTGAATTCCAGATCAAATTATCTGCATTTGGCAATTTTCCCCGCATTTTTGATGGAGCAGGAGGTGGTGATTTTATTGGTTTGATTCTTGAATTCGGGGGGGTCCTAGGTGGACTCCAATTAAAATTATCTGCATTTTGAAATCGCTGTTTGGTGGGACTGTTAAAGCCAGGTGAATATCTAGGTGGCGTAGCAGGCATTGTGCTAGGTCTTCGATGATATGGACTTGCTGGATAATGGAGAATGGGGATGGGCTCTGATGCAGGATGAACTTTATCCAATAGTGACACACTCAGTTCTGTAAACAAAAAAGTTTATATGTCTTAAACTTTCAAAAAGAAAATTTATTTGGAGTGTCTGGGTAGATGGAGATGCCCCTACCGGAAAAATTGAGAAAGGCTTATAAAATATATTCCAGACTACCACGGCATTTAGAATAAAACTTATATTGAGTCAACAAAGTTTTGTTTGCTCAGCCATAAAATATGGATATTATATGAACAGGTGACGCAATACAAATTTTTTATTTGTTCTGATTGAGTTGACGAAATATGAATAATTAAGAGATCGTTGTAGGCTTTAAACTTAGACAAAATTGAAGAATTCAAAGACAATGCTATCAGACGTCAAAAAGTTCTATTTGAAGAAGATAATTTTTTAATTTGGCAGGAAAGTTTTGAACATTTCCACTATTTTACAAATTTCAAAGATTTAGAAAGACTTAAAGCATTTAAGATATTCGACAAAAATTTTCATTATATTTTTTCAATTGTTTAGGAAAATTTGGAATATTTCACCAATTTTAAAGATTTAGGATATTTCACAAAAATTGTAAAGATTTCGTAAAGATTTCATAAAAAGATTTCAATTGATTAGACATTCTTTTATGATTTAATCAAGATTTTAAAGATTCAAACAAGGATTCCAAAATCTTCAATATTTCACCAATTTCTAAGATTTCGAAAAAATTTCAAAGATTTTCGATATTTCATGAAAAAAATGACAACAAATCCTGCCATAGTACAGAGATTTAAAAATTGGCACAAATTCATGATGAAAATGAAAAATTTCACAAAAATTTCACAAAGAATTTTTTAAAAACTTTGAATTTGTTACAAATTTTCTTATAATTTAATAAAAATTTGAAATATTTAAAATTTAACAAAGACTGAACATTCTTAAATTTTTGAAGATGGCGCACATTCTTATTTCATTAAAGAAAAATTCAAAAAATGTTAAAAGCCTTCGTAAACATTTCAATTTTTTTTAAAGGTTTCGAAGGTTTAGCAAAGATTTTAAATATTCGAACAAGATTTTACACATTATCATTACATATATTATTATATTATGATATTTACCAATCCAATCGAAGAAAACCGCAAGGACAAGGAGTTGTACCACCAAAATTGACTTCATTTTTTTAAATTTCGAAGATTTAACAAAGACTTAAGGGTTTCAAAATTTTTGAGATTTCAAGGATTTAAGATGATTTAAAAGATTTTCAAGATTTATAAGATTGCACCAATTTTAAAAATCGAAAAAGATTTCAAAGTTTCAAAGAAACGTTCGGAAGTGTAATAAATATTTTAAAGATTTAACCAAAAAAATTATCAACTTTAATTGCTCAACTCAATTTTTTTCAGGTGTGCTACAATCTTTTATACTATTTGGTGATGTTGGAGGGAATATTGCTGTCGGAAATAGAGATTCACAAGTTTTATAATTTGGCCTCGTGATTGTGTAAATAAAGTTAATAATGTTGCGAAATCCCGCTATTCTATTCAATTATTCTATATTTTTGCGGTTTATAAGGATTGGAGAGAAAATTGCGTCAGCAGCCCTGATAACACTAAATCAACTGAAGCTGGGCATCATTTGAATCTTTCCAATTTGATCGTAAAATCACACGTGTTTTTAAAGGGATTTATATAAAATATAGTCACTCTGAATGATATACTAATTCTTTGATTTGGAAATATTAATAAAAGAATATATTAATAATATATGTAATAATATTCAAGAAATTGTAGTAGAGAATGTCTATTTTACAATCCAGTTCCAATTTAAAATTGGGTTCATTTTTCAAACGTGAATGCCACTAAAATAATTTCAATTGAGTTATATATTTTGATCAAGCTTAAGAAAAAATTAATTTGGTATAGCTGTTCCTTCTGCCATTAGAAAAATGTTAGAATGTGGTGCCAAAGTTGTTTAAAAATAGAAAAAAAAAATATAAATGCTGTATTTTTAACGAACTAACATACTTAACTTTTATTTTTCCAGTGAGGAAAACACTTTTAAATTTAATAGCAGTTTGTAAAAAAGTTCAAAATTACTTAAATAGTTTCAGTTTTAAATAAATCTTCTTTTTAAATATAAAAGGTACGAAAAAAGTTTACTGCGAACATATTTAAACTTACAAGCAAAAGAAATAATTTTAAAAAAATGATTTAGTTTTCGATAAAATAGTTGAATCCAACAGAAAGACAAAAATTTTGAACAAAGTAGTTGAATCCTAAATCAGAATAGATTAAGTTTTCCACTAAACCGGGGGATGCGATTTTTTTAATTAATTTCACTTTTATTTCTATTTCGCCTAAATTTAAAATTCATCTCACTTTATTCTTTTCAAATTTTACAGCGGATTTCAATTTTATTGGCAAAAAACTGAAGTGAAATGAATTTTAAATTTAGCTAAAATTGGAAAGAAAGTGTAATGAAATTCCATTATAGCCTCCCAGTTACATTTTCAATTCAGAAAGTTTAAATTTTTACCAAAAGTGCTAAATATTGAAAAGGAAATAATGCATTTTCAGGAAATGAGTGAAATTATCAACCAAGAAAGACTTATAAGGAAATAAGGGAAAAAAGGTTAATCCTATTTGTATTTTCTCCACATTTATACACAGACCTTTTAAAATTAAAGGTCAAATAATCGACAACTGTAGTATGGTGATGGTGAATTCTCTGTTGTTAAAGCTCCTTCGGTTTTAACGAACACATTCTCATCACATGTCTGGTGCTTCGCCCTAGATTTTGTCCAAAATGTTACCTTTTCTACATTATGTTCTATTCTATTCCATCAAATGTATATTATACTTATTTATATGCCTCTGCCTAATATTCCTTATTCAGATATTGCAAAATCATATTTGCTTCTCATTTTGCACTAATTTTTATTCTGAGCTACCCTGAAAAATCTATCATTTCAATAAATGTATATTATTACAATTCATAATATGCATTGATATTAAAACAAAAGTATTTATTTTCTTATCTTCATAATTGAAAAAATTGCGCACCCAAAACTGTTATTAAATATTGTCTTGCTACTTGTGTAGTTTTTCCAAAAATTTAATTTTTATTTTTAATCTTATTTTATACGATTGAAAGAACATTTACTCGCTCTTTCTAAAAATTATAAATAAAGAATATGTATATCGTTTTTGGGTGAACAACTTTCGTCAATTAGTTTTTTGCGCGCCTTGCATCGTTTTTGCAAAAAAGTTTATTTTTTATTTTTAATGCCATTTTTCACAATTAAAACAAGAACAACCCATCCAATCATAAAATTATTGATGACAAATTTCTAAAACAGATATCTCCTTTTCAGAAGAGCAGCTTCTATCCATGCAATTTTTTTCATAGCCTGCGTCGTTTTTCGAAAAAAATGTATTTTGAATGCTGTTTTTACAAATAAAATAAAAACTACGAATCTGATCAAAAAGTAACCAATAAAAAAATAGATCATTTTTGAATGCATAATTTTTTTTTAATCATGAATTGTCATATTTTGCAGTTTTACCATAAAATGGAATTTTTTATTTTTCATTATTTTTTATACTGTCAAAATTTGAATTTTCGATTTTTCAAGAAAATTCAAAAAGTTATTACGAAAATCTTTTCGGGCATTCCAAAAGCATTATTTTACTTCTCTTGACTTTTTTTCATACCGTGCGTTATTTGGCAAACGTTTTCTAAATCAACGCACTTTTTCATTTCTTATCTAAAATGGCTGGCTAACGAACTTGACCTTCTATTTAGGAGACTTAAAGAGTATATATATTGGCCAAAGGCCAATAAAATCTGCCAATTTCTCGAAAGTTTTGGGCGCACAATTTTTTTTCATTCTTTTTTTGTCGTATCTTGTATAGTTTGACCGAAAAATTGAAATTTTTATTCTTCATTATTTTCGGTGCCGTCAAAATTTGAATATTCGATTTTTTGAGAAAATTCCAAAAGTTGCTAGAATAATCTTTTTAAGGCCCTAAAAAAATTAAAAACCAAAATAAAAATGTTCAAGAAGTATGTTGAGGTATTGCAAAAAAAGTTTCTGCAAAATAGATGAATTTTTTAATAAATAGTCGAAATTTTAACTAAAAAATACAAATTTTCAACAAAGCACAGGAATTATGAAACAAATTGTTAAATTTGTATCTAGAGAAGATAAATTTTTAACCAAAAATAAAATAGATGAATTCTTACTTATAATAATTAATTGCCAACTAATAAAAAAAACTATAAACAAAATAGTAAATCTTCATCAATTTTACACAATAAAGTTTAATTCTTAAACAAAAACAGATTAAATTTTCAGTTATAGAGAAAAATATTCAAAATGAAAAAAAGAGATTTTTAAATAAGGAGTTGAATTTTCAACCAAATAAGATTTTGTAGTCAATAAGAAAGAAAAAACTGCATTCAAAATTTTTTTATTTTTAGCCAAAAAGGCGAATTTTCTACAAAACAAGTGCATTTTGAACCAAAAGAAATAACTTTTTAACCAAATGATTGCATCTTTAATTAAAAAATTTGAAAATAAAGAATATAAATTTTTAACGTAGAATGGAATAGTTAAATTCGCAGTTAAAGTAATTAATTTTCATATTAAAAAAACGAATTTTCAACCAAATATTTGAGTTTTTAATCACAGAAATTAATTTTTAACAAATTAGTTCAACTTTCAAACCAATAAATTGATTTTTCATTTAAAAAACTAATTCGAAACGAAAAGTGTAATAGTTGATATTTCAATCGAAAAAATTTTCGCATGAATTAAGAAATGTTGAATTTAACAACAAAAAAAAACGAATTATTAGCGGAATAGTTGAATCCTAAACCAACATAGATTAATTTTCTTCTATTCAGGAAGGCAATTATGTAATTTCACTTTTATTTCTCCTTCACGTGAATTTCAAATTAACCCCATTTCTGTTTTTTGTC
This sequence comes from Acraspis erinacei, assembly GCA_035041075.1. NCBI lineage: Eukaryota > Metazoa > Arthropoda > Insecta > Hymenoptera > Cynipidae > Acraspis > Acraspis erinacei. The sequence goes on along the minus strand of JAWWLR010000004.1, from coordinate 26,054,639 downwards.
AAAGCTTACAGCGGACGTCAATTTTTTTGTTATGCACTCTTTTCAAAAAAGACCAATTTTTAGTGAAATCAGAGTTTTGATTATAAAAAAATACTTTTTAACAAATTTATTGAATTTTTAACCACATAGTAAAAATGTTAAACCAAATGGAAGAATTTCTAACAAAATGCATGATTTAAAAAAAAAGGTGATATTTCAACCCAAAAAAGATTTGAAACCGTTTTAAACCACATTAAACCGTTGCATTTTTAATAAAAAGATTAAAATTGCACCAAACAAGATAAATTTTCAAAACTAATAAAAGAATTCAATTTTCAATCAAGAAGATTTCATTTTTAATAAAAAAGAACAAATTTTGCAATCGATGCTCTGCCGGTATCGGCAAAAGCCTTCTTTGCCGTTCCAAACCATTAAAAAGCATAATTTAAGGTGGCAGTCTAGACTGCCGGCACCAAAAGCCTAAAGAAATAACCGATTATTGTTTTAAATTACAGTAATTGTTTATTATAAATGAAAAATATAAAAAAGTTTAATGGCTAAAGGCTAATTGGAAAAGGGAGAAAGAAGGGAATAGGGAAAAGACGGTGATGCTTGCGATAGGCAAATGGGAATTTCGATAATGTATAGACTAAAGCATAATATAAGTATTTTAAATAAGTAAGAATTTTTATTTTCACTACTTGAAAAATATTAGTTTAGAAAACAAGAAATTTTGGAATATAGAGTTAAGTTTTCGTTCTTTCTGTATTTTTATAAAATGTTAATAAGGTTATATGAACGGATGGGGCTGCCAGAGTAAATCTTACGCTATTTTACATGGTTGAAAAAAGGGAATTTCAATGTTAGAAAATCACCCTATGTAATTTATGGCTGATCCCTAACTAAAATAAGGTTGCTTTAATTACCCGAGAATTACTAAACTACAAGTACACAAAATTGCGCAGGTCTGTTCCTAACCGGACTGATTTATTTAGTACAGAATCACTGTTTCAAAACACTCTTTTCATCGCTCAATCCTGCTCCTTGATATCTCGAGAGTTTTAACGTAGGATTTACGGATTCGAAATAAATCAACACCATGCCTTCACACAGTAATTGAACAGATTGTTATTAGCAAATTTTACAATAGAGAAAGCAATGAGAAATTTAATTTAATAGTGGTTTCTTAATTATACTGACAATTTTGTTGATTATGATCCTTGATGTTTGTTTATTGATCAGTAGCAATCGTTGGTGGAGTCCGCATTACACATTTTTTTTCATTTTTATATTCCTCTCTAGTAGGATTGCTAGATCCAACTGAAGAATATGTTGACGAACTAAGCCTTGCACCAAGTCTTCAAAAATAATTCATTAATAGATTTCGGTTCCTTTAATAGGTTCTAGTGAAAGATAAACTTAATTAAATTATGATAATGATCTATAATGTCCTGAAACTGATTATTCTGCAAATCTTGAATTTTCGGATCCAAGTTTTTTTAAAGTAAACACGTGGTTCTCCTTTAATTTCATAGTGTTTTTCTAAGTATCATGAGAATCTTTTAGATACTGATCCTTGATGTCTGCCTCCACTAGGTAAAGTCTCCTATTTCTACTGTATCTCTGGAAAATTCCTTCATTTCTAGGAGTCGTGCTAGGAGTCCGGGTTTTAAAATCATTTTCATTTTGAAATTACTGTCTGTTAGGATTGTTAGAGGCAGCTGAAGAATAGGTTGGCGAACCAGGCCTTGAAAAAAGATACATTGATGGATTACGGTGTCTACTTATAGGTTCTTGTAAAAGATGAACTTCATCCATTTGTGCTGGTGATCTATAATTTCCTGTGACTGATGGTTCTGAAAATCTTAAAGTTTCCTAACCAAGTTTTTTTTAAAGAAAGCGCTTGATCTTAAGTTCGTGAATTGGTCGCTTTCTGGGAATCAGTTGTCTCTTGAGTTTCTTGTAGAGGCTGATTTTTGCTTTATGGTATCTCTTCTACGTAATACCCTATCTCTAGAGGGAGGAGCAGGTGGATTACTAAGATGCAAAATTCCTTGATCTGGAGGAGTCCCGGGTGGTGACGTTCTATCTTTATTGTGGTATCCCTCTAGGGTAGGTTGGGACTCTAGGGTAGGTTGGGACTCTAGGATAGGACTGTTAGAGCCACCTGAAGATGTTGGCGAAACAGACCTTGTACCAGATGTTGGCTGACGATACATTGCTGTGTTTTGTTGTCCACTGACAGGTTTGTGTGGAGATTGGACTTCTTGAAATTGTGATTCTAATCTATATTTTCCTGTAACTGATGGTTCTGATAATATTGACTTCTCTGATTTCAAATTTGTTTGTTGTCCTGAATCCATGGTTCGACTTTTTTTTCTTCGAAAAAGAGGTGGTTCGTCTAGGAAGGAGAATCCTGGATAATTATGATTTTTACTGGCCTGCGTACTCAGTTCTGTGAAAAAAGGGATTATGTTTTTTAAACTTTGCAAAAAATGTATTGGGTTAACAAATTTTTGTTGGTTCAAACATAGAATATAGCTATTACATAAACGAGTGACCTAACTAATTTCCGATTGCTTCTGGCTAATTTGACGTAATATGAATAATTTCGAAATTGATGTATGCTTCAGTCTCAGACAAAATTGAGAAATTAAAAAACAATGATCTCTGAAATACAAAAAAATAGTTAAGGAGCTTAAATTAATTTTAAAGGTGAATCATAGTATTCTTATTTCTTTACTTCTAGGATCAATTGGCAACAAAATATTTTTCATGCGCTAGTCATACATTAATTATTATAATCTCAAAGATTTAAAAAGATTTCAAATATACCATAAAGCTATAATAGATTTTATAAAGATTTCAAAGATTTCAGTGTTCACAAATTTTTCATTAGAATTTTTAGTTTGTCAAAAGAGTTCAAAGAGCTAATTAAGATTTTTTACATTTCCAATATATCACCAAAGGTTTTAAAATATTTTAAAGACAAAAAAAATTCCAAAAATTTACAAATTTTAAAGATTTGATTAAAAAAGTTTTAATTTGTCAGAAAATTGAAAAACGATTTCCAAGATTTCATAGAGTCTTAAGATTTAAAAAAAACTATTAACTTTTTCAGAAAATTTTCGAAGATTTAATAAAGACTTTAAGTTTTCCAAGTTTCCGAAAATTTCGAAAATGTTGTAATATTCTAATGACTTAAAAAAGAGTTCTAAAATTTCTAATATTTCACAAATTTGCAATATTTAAAAGAATTTCAAAGATTTCGATGAAAAAAATGTTTAATTTGTTAGAATATTTTCTAATATTTTACAAAGACTAAACATTTCATAAATTTTAAAGATTTAAACAAGATTTGTAACTTTCCCCAATTTTAAAGATTTCGAAGATTTAACCAAAAATTGAAAAAGAATTCAAACGCTTAACAAATATTCCCAAATTTCAAAGATGCCAAAAAATTTCAAAGATTTCATAAAGACAAAATTGTTAAAGATTTACTAAATAATTAAAGGTTTCCAAGATTTAGGAAATTTCAAAGAGTTTAAAGGCTTAACAAATGTTTCCAAAATTTCACAAATTTCAAATATTTTAAAGATTTCAGATATATTTCACAGAAATACAGATAAAGATAAAGACTCATATCAAAAACTTGACCAATATTTCCGAAATTTCCACTAATTTGCAAACTTCAAAGGTTCTGCAGATTTCACAAAAAAATTTGTATTTATTAGACAATTTTCGAAAACTTGATAAAGACTCATTTCAAAAACTGAACCAAGATTTCCAAATTTCAAATATTTTGCAAATTTCAAAGATTTCAAAAGATTTCAGAATCTCAAAATTGTTTATTTGTTAGAAAATTTTCGAAGATTTAGCAAAGGCTTTAAAGATTTTCACGATTTCATCATTTTCTCTCATCTTAAAAGCTTAACCAAGATTTTCAAAATTTCCAATATTTTGGAAATGTTAAAGATTTCAACAGATTTCATGAAGAAAAATGTTATGTTTCGGAAAATTTTCGAAGAGTTCACAAAGAATTTAAAGATTACCAAAAATTTAATAAATTTTTTTTTTTTAATTTAAACACATTCCAAAGATTTCACCAATTTGAAAGATTTCAAATAATTAACCGAGGTTTCGAATATTTCAAAAAAATTAAATATTTAAAGAAAGGTCAGTGAATTCACAATGGGTTAAAAAATTTCACAAAGATTTCATAAAAATTTCAAATATGTCAGACAGTTTTCGAAAATTCAAGAAAGATTTTAAAGTTTTAAATTAGATTTTTAAGATTTCACAAATTATTATTAATAAATTATTAGATTATTAAACTTACCAATAAAAATAAAGAAAACCGCAAACATAAGGAGATGTACAAAAAATAATGACTTCATTTTCACGTTATATGGATTTCATTTAGAAAATTTCAGTCTTTTATACAATGTCGTGATCTTTGTGGAAGCCATACTCGCGGAATGGAAATTCACAAGATCAATAGTGTAGCCTCGGCATTGTTTCAATAAAGTTAAAAATCTTACAAAATCCTGTTATTTTTTTCAATTTTTCTATTTTCTTTTGTTTTTAAGCATTAGAGAGAAAAGTGGCTCAGGGACCCCGGGAACACGAATAATCGACAAAAAATGAGCAAATATTTAATCATTCGAGGGCGGGTATGATTTGTATATTTCCTGTTCCTGTATGAGTGTCAAGTAATAATGTGTGTGTTTTTTTCAAAAGAAATTTTTTTAG
>JAWWLR010000004.1:26012988-26023065 GCA_035041075.1 Acraspis erinacei | reverse complement strand
TGTCCTTAAACCAAGGCTTCTTCATGCGGCCGTGGTATTTTGGCCACGTGTTGAACTTAAAACGATGCAGGACAGGCTGCGACGATTACAGACGCTAGCGTTTAGGGGTTGAGGACTACGTTCACTGTGGCGATAGGCTTCATGCTCTGTGAAGAACCCCTACACCTCGCGATAATTGCAAAAGCGGCACACGTGATGTGCCGCCTGGTAGAGTAAATAGATGGACACGGGGGACTAGACACACTAGGCTCCCGAGTGACATCAGCTCACTGCCAATTCTTGAGATGAGGCAAGACAGAATAACAAACCGCTTCAATTTTGCAGGAGCTTTTTGCGTCTGCATTCCAAGCAGAGATGCGTGGAAAGGAAATGGTAACCCACTCCTCCAAGGGGAAATCTGGTATACGGATGGATCCAGGGGAGAGGGAGGGTCAGGAGCAGGAATCTATGATAGAGCAAAGAGGAGGGAAATGGTGGTCCCGCTTGGGAGACATTCTACTGTTTTTTAAACTGAGGTCCTTGCCGTCCTTCGCTGTGCTGAAACACTATTAGAAGAGAACGCTGCTAGAAGACAGATTACGATCTGTTCGGACAGCCAACCGACACTAACTGCAGTAGTAAAACCAGATATAATATCAGAACTGGTTTGGGAATGCAAAAAACTTAACTCAAAAAAATATAATAGTTGAATCCTTAAACAAAATAGATTAATTGTCTTCTAATCAGTGATGCCTTAATGTGATTTAATTTAATTTTTATTTCATCTTCACGTGAATTTGAAATTCGCCTCACTTCAGTTTTTTGATCAAAGCTTACAGCGGATGTCAATTTTTTTGTTATAAGAAAACTGGCCAAAATGGTGATTTTTGTATAAAAAAAGACCAATTTTTGCTTTTGGTTGTGCGGGTTATTTTCTGTCCAACATTTTCCAACTCGGTTGCTCTTAAACATTCGTTTTGACGATTATTTGCCTTGAAGCGAAAACAATATGCGACAATTCGTTTAACCTAAGAGTAGGATGAGAATTTTACGAAAAAGTCTGCGTTTGAAAGAATCGATAGACATAATTCTTTTTTCAATCCTGGAAATTCCCTTGATGATTGAATCTTATCTTTAGGCCAAATAAATTCTGTGTCGTTTAACTAGCTTGAACCAAATTTACATAGAATATTGTTAATTAACATTGAAGGAATTTGCCCTCTTGATAACACATCAGCTGGGTTATCTTCTGATCGTACATGCCTCCAATCTTGAGCGTTCATTTTTCCTTTATCTCAGCGGCCCTATTGGCCATAATTTTTTCTAAGCGATGTAGCGGGGTGTTGATCCAAAAATATACAATATTCGAATCGGTCCAATAAAAAGTCTTATTTGGTGAAACACTAATGCATGGGTTTACTGTTGCATGCAATCTAGCAAGTAACTGTGCACCGCATAATTCTAGCCTTGCAACATACATAAACTCAGGGGTATTCAGAGGGGCTACCCTAGATTTTGCGCAAAGTAATCTACTTTCAGAAAGACCTTAGATGTTTGTTGTTTTGATGTTGATACAAGCTCCATAGCCTCTCTCACTGACATTTAAAAATCCGTGCAATTGGATATCTACAGCTTTCTCTGTGAGTAATTTACGATCAAAGTTCAAATTTTTAAAGAGAGCCAGTTCTGAACGAAAATCGATCCAAGTCCGGTATATGTTTTCAGGTATGGACTCATCCCATTCTAATTTTAATTCCCAGAGTTTTTGCATGAGTAGTTTTGCATATAATGTGATTGGTCCCAGTAAACATAGCGGATCAAAAAGCTTAGCAATCTCAGAGATTCTTGTTATTAATCCTTTCTGGGATTCCTTTTAGAAGTCACATGTTGTTTGATGCCCACTATCATATGTTCAAGCAATCGAGATTTAGAAGCTCAATTACGCTATCACGAATTTGGATTCCTTCTTCGACTGTTTTAGCACTCATAATGAGATCATCGAGGTATAAATCTACCTTAAGAACGATCACTGCATCTGGATGTTTATGACCTTCATCATCTGCTAGTCGTCGAAGTGCGCGTATTGCAAGGTAGGAGGATGAAATAATGCCAAAAGTTACTGTATTTAACTCAAAGGCTTGACGGTTGATTCCGTCACGTCTCCACAGAATTCGTTGGAATTTCCTATCTTATTCCCGAATTTACAATTGTCGTTACATTTTTTCTATGTCGCCTGTCAATACATAATTATGAAACCTAAATCGCAGAAGGTGCGAAAAGATATCGTCTTGGAGTGTGGGTCCTACCGTGAGTGTCTCATTCAAGGAAAGACCAGTGTCAGACTTTGCTGATGCGTTGAAAACAACTCTTAACTTTGTTGTCAAGTTTCCCTCCTTAAAAACAGCACTGTGGCAGACAGAAGCCAAATTTTTGTTCATCTTGTACCAGGGACATGTGTCCGAGATGCAGATATCCATAATTAAAACTAGAATGATTTAATTAGCACAGAAATTAGTGAACTACGAAAATTCAACAACAAAAATCGCTCAAATATCCTCCTCAATATCTCGAGAGTTTTAACATAGGATTTAAGCATTCGAAATAAATCGAAACCATGCCTTCACGGAGAAATCAAAAAGATTTTTATTTCAAATTTTTATAATACAGCAAGCAATGTGAGATTTCCTTTAATAGTGGTTTTCTGAGTATCTATATTCTGCGTATCCTATCTGAGTATTGCTGGACACAACTTAAGAATATGTTGGCGAACCAGGTCTGGAAACGTTGATAGGTTCTTGTGGAAATTGAACTTCATCAAATTGTGATGGTGATCTATAATTTCCTGTGACTGATGATTCTGATAATCTTGAATTTTTTTATTCAAGCTTTTTTAAAGAAAACACATGATGTTAATTTAATTCATTGAATCATTGGTCATTAGAACCCTGGGTAACCTGAGTTTCCTGTAGAAACTGTACTTTCTTGTCCGTCCTCTATTCTATTTATTCTTTTTTTAGTCGGTCGAGCAGGTGGATGATTAAATTGCGAAATTCCTTGATCTGGAGGAGTTCCAGGTGGACTTTCAAAGTTTTCTTCATAGTTCTTCTTCAGCAGTTGTTCTTCTTCAACAGGATTGCTAGAGCCAGCTGAAGATTCGTTTAACGAAACAGATCTTGTACCAAGTATTTCACCATGTACTGAAAAATGAGACTTGACTGGATTTTTTTGTCCATGGTTTGAAGTTTGAACTTCATTCAATGGAGACGCTGATCTTTCATTTCTTTGTACTGATGATTCTGATAATTTTGAATTTTTTGATATCAAATTTCTTTGTCGTTCTAAAACCAAAAATCGACTGCTTCTTCTTGGAGTAAGTGGAACTGGTTGATTTACGGAGTGGGAACCTTGAAATTGATTTTTTTTGTCGGACTGCGTACTCAGTTCTGCAAAAAAAGGTTATAGATTTTTAAATTTTCAAAAAAAAGTATTTCGACTTTTCAGGCAGATGGAGATGCTTCCATTGAAAAATATGGGAATGGATACAAAATATATTCTAGTCTAGTACTGCAATTAAAAAAAATTTTATGGAGTCGACATCATTTTTGTTGGCTAAACCATTGAATATAGCTATTGTATAAACAGGTTACCCAAGGAAAAATTTTTATTTGTTTTGGTTGATTTGATGAAACACAAATAATATGAAGATTAATTGTTGATGTCATATTTCAGTCTCAAACAAAATTGAGAAATTCCAACTCAATGCTATGTGAAATAAAAAGTCTTATTTGAAGAACTCAAGGTAATTTTAAATGTGAATTGCGTTAATCTTATTTCTTTACTTTCAAGATCAATTGCCAACCAATGTTTTTCGTTCGCTATTAAAATATTAATTATAAATTATTGATATGCGTCTTATTCAGAAATAAGAACATATTAATGATTATTCATCATGATTATTGGTATTTGTATTATTCCGCAATAAAAAAATGTTTAGCTTGAAATTATAACTATTAATTTGAATTGTCGAAGTTAAATATTTGAAGTTTGACGTATGAAAAAGTAACTATTATTGACTAATTTTTTAGCATGGGGCGGACCACTCGAGTTTTAAATGTACACTACATTTTAAGATTGCAGAGATTTTAAATACTGAAAAAGATTTCAAAAAGTGTAACAAATTTAAAATAAATACATAAAAGTTTCCAATATTTCAAAACAGTTTCGTACAATTTTTATGATTTGTCAGAACATTTTCGAAGATTGAACAAAGACTAAAATTTTCCAGAATTTCAATAATTTCAAAGATCTAAAAAACTGGAAAAGATTTAACCAAAATTTCCAGAATTTCAGACCTTGTACGAATTTCAAATAATCTACAAACATTTCATTAGAATTTCGAATTTTGTCAGAAACACTTTGAAAAGTTGAGACAGATTTCAAGGATTCAAAGAAGATTTCGAAAAGTTTACAAATTACTATTGATATATTATTATATAATTATTTTTACCAATATAAATAAAGAAAATCGCAAGTGCAAGCAGCTGTACAGAAAATATGGACTTCATTTTCACTTTATATTTACTTCATTTGAAAGCATTTCGAAGACTTGGAAAATACTTTAAGGAGTCGAAAAATTTCACAAATTTCACAGATTTCACAGATTTCACAGATTTAACCAGGATTTTCAAGAACCGTATTTGAACGAATTAATGGGTTTCAAGTATGCTCAATCTTTTATACAATTGGGGAATATTAGGAGAATACCCACTGTGTTTCAACATCCCGTTAATTTATTCAATTTTCCCATTTGTGTGTGCTTTTTAATTATTAGCAAACATTTAATTAACTAAGGCCAGGCATAATTTGCCTGTTTCTTGTTTGATTGGCAAATGATACGTTTTTTTCTAAATGATTATTATTTATATATAATTGCTCTTAATGATATAGTATCGTTCAATTAAATTACATTAAATTCCATGAAATTAAACTGCAATTCAGTTCGCGATTCTGTTCATTTTGATCAAAGTAAATAAAACATGAAATTTGGTCTATCTCTTAATGAATTTAACATTTTTGCAAAACTTTTAATATCCTTTTAAATTCAAGGTCTTTTCATAAATTTATATCCTAAGTGGGCTCCCCAGCCGTCGTTAAATGCATCCGTTATCAAGTGAATAATGGGCAGGTTTGGAAAGATTCGCAAATTTTCTGATGAATTTTGTATCCACGACTTCATTGCGGACTTCACTAGGTGAGAGAGAATAAAGTTCCGAGTGAGGAAATCTTTCAGGAGCATACGTATTGCTTGCCACATGTTCCTACAAAATAGTCTTCCTAGAAGAATTCATTATTTTTTCCAAGGATTGCTTTATTCTTTTCTTTTCTCGAATACAAATTTTAGGCCTTTCTAAGAATTATACATGATGCCCAGATACTCTAACGTTCGACTTGGAACTAGAATTGATTTTGGCTTTCTCTTGGTTCGCCAAAAGCAAGTCGTCTAAGCAGTCCAAAAATATTTTTATAGGGTCATGTGTGTAAGCTTGTGATAGATCTATTTTTGGTAAGAAATCTTTCTTCTGAAGGAAAAACGGAACTTCCGGCTGGGTTATTAAATGAAATTTTTCTGGTCTCAGATACTTGTTTAAACGCTTATAATTGTAAACCGGCTTAGGCAACTGTCTGATTCTGGGACTAAGAAAATGATCCGTAAGAATGCGGACGGAACATTCATCCTCTCTAGAACTGCCGACTTCATGAATTCTGCGTCCGTGTCGGTTGATGGTTTCGTTTCTGATCGTGTAAAAAGACTATCCCAAAATGGAGTTGTCGGTGGGTTCTTTAGGAAATGAATGGAACATCCTTTTACAACATCGATGATCAAGTCTCGAGCCTCAGGACTGACCCTTCTTTTAGTGAAGTGTTTTAATTGTTCTCCTGAAAATTCTATTGGATCCTGTGAGTCAGAAATGTTTTGGATTTCTTCCTCTGCTAGCACCTGATGATCTAGGAATATTTCGAGACTTCTATGTTGTCCCATGCCCTTCTCATTTCACTCATTTTTTTATCTGACCTGAAAGAAGCTTTTAGATGGAAACCTTCTATATTCGATGAGGACCGCGCAGATGGCTTTTTAGTAGTAATCTCTCTCTCTCTCTCTCTCTCTCTCTCTCTCTCTTGATGCTCTGTCTCCTCCAAAAGTTTGGGGCTTCTCAGACTCTGAAGGTTTTGTGGTTCGAAAAAAAAATTATAGAACCCGCCATGTTCCTTGAATAACGGACTAAATTTTTTATCGAAAAGATGTTTATTAACTCGAAAAGGAGATTCACTTTCCAAGAGAGTCTTCTTTACCTCCTCACTTATAGTTGGGTGCTGCTTTGTCAAGGACATAATAGTGGATTGAAGTTCTTTTTATTGGAGAAGCAAACCATAAGTGAATCTATCAATAGCAATATCGAATTTATCTAATAGATACAAATGATGAAACGGTAACGCTAAGAAAGTTGGGATAGCCTGTAGTTTCCTTTGGGCTTCTAAATAGCGAATTTTGTTTCAAAAGTCACTAAGAAGGCGTTGACATTGTATTCCCTGATTTGCCAGTTCCTCGGAAAGTTTGGGGAATATTGGCTCTAGCTCCTTTGTTGCAGGCGAGAAATCAATAACCTTTTTATTCATGAGAGGCAAAAGCTAATCTAGTACTGGAAAACTGGAAGCTTTCCATGAAGCAGTTTCTTTGGGCTGAGGAGAGGAAAATTCATTATCATAGTAAGAAGGATGATTCTTGACGTCGGAGTATGCAGATAAAGATCTGTCTTCATAGTCCTCTATATTAGGATATATTCTATCTAGTACTTGTGTCAGTAAATTTTTAAAATGATTTGATCCCTGTTCCAACTGGGATAATCTCGAACTTTTGTATGAAGGTTCTCCTTTCGAAGCAGAATTCAATGATTTTCTTTTTCTTGAACTATCATAATTTCTTCCTCTGTCAGGGGAGTCCGGTGGGAAACAGTAATTCTGAGAATTAGGAGTTAATCCATTTGACGCTGATCTTGATATTGTGAGAGGACCCACATTTTCAAATGATTTCACAATTCATTCGCCTTCAGTTTTAACGCAACTCAACTTTTGCACAAAAGTAGAAGGATCGATCATCAATGCGCTGCAAAGGTGCAGTCCTAGTGATCACGAAGCTGCCGCTAATATTCGCAAAACCATAAATCCAGAACTTCCTGAATTTTCCGCTAATACTATGAATATTTCTCGACATGGTGTACAGTTACTGACCATTCTACGCCATTGCAGCTGAAATGCTATGTGGAACAAAAATGAACAATGCCAAAAAGTCTAGAAAGAGGGGAAAAGGAACATCATATTGATGCCACAAACGTGAACACTTTGGAAATCAGAATGTATAATCAGAACATAAGAGGTATTAAAAATGGACTTTCTCGAGAGATTCCTGTCGACGTCATTAAAATATATCAGAAGGATGCCTCCACAGCTATCTATAAGTAAGCAAATAAAAAAATACCTGGAACTGACCTCATCCTAGCCTTTCTTGTCAAAGACTGCGCATCTGTATTAATCCCCCCTCTCACAAATGTATACAACATATCACTACATAAAGGCATATTTCTGGGGAGGAAATGGATTAAAGACTAATGCTTAATGCCATAGCTAATGCTATCGCAAGATTTAATAACTTCTTTAAAATTTTCGAAATTTGCCTTCATCAAATTATTTAAGACATACTGGCACCAAAAAACTACACATCAACATGGTAAACTATAATCAGGTAGTCATCATTTATACTGACGTCTCCATTTATTTTGATAAGGTTGATCATTAAATACTACTGCGAAAACTGAACAATATGAATTCCCCCCATAAACTCGCCACTCTTGTAGCGTTATACTTAAAAGAACGTCGAAAAGTTGTACAGTACGGATGCTGTGCATACGACCCATTTATTCCTCAATCAAGTATACCTCAATGTTTTAACTTATAAACCTTTTTCTTTTGAATAAACATGAACGTCACTTTGAAACTCCTATATTGCTATTATCGACTTTATGCCGATAACGTAAAAACCTACTAACCTATAGCCAAGATACGATCGTGTGAAAGTCTCTAAAATAATTGAGACATCCTAAATGCATGGTGCAAGGTGAACAAATTGAGCTTTAAAGCCTCTCAATGAAAGGTCTATTCTTCTCGAAGAAAAGCGTTATACTGCGATACCGTTATTTCATCGTCGGTATTGATCTTGAGAGAGAAGAAATTATTAGAGGCTTAGGAACATTGTATTTATATTTGTATCTGTATTTATTTATGAAAACTTCCTAGGGCTAAATAGCCCTATAAATAACAGGTGATACATATAACAGTTAAAATATGACGGCGATCTATTTGACGATTAAAAATAAAAAATAAGTGTTTAACAAAAGTAAAGAAATAAATTATAATATACATAATTAGATAAAGGCTATTGAACAATATACTATAAATATACGTACGCAAATATATACACTTATAAGTAAATACATTCATGCACACACTCATATACATCTTTAATTTAAGGATTTAAGTTTTACCAATGTGCTATTTGGAGGGTAGAATTTAAAGTATTGAATAAGTAGCCAAAAAGTAGTTTTCTAATGTGATATTAAGAATGTGAATTTCTAATTATTATAGGTAGTTTGTACAAAAGACGAGCACCACGAATAATAAAAGACCTTTGCATTTTACACGCGCGGTGTGGTCGAATTTTTAGTACTGTTTTTCTTTCACGGAGTTTGGAATGTGTCGGTCGATTCTTGTCAATAAAATAAAAAAGGTTAAGAAGATAGTAAGAAGCTTCATGAATGAATAGGCTATAAAGAAAATTACCCATAAAGAGTTTGCTTCTTTTTGTGACGTTAAGAAATCCTGCTCTTTCTCTATATTGAGTAATATGTTCACTTTTGAGGATGTTATAGATGAACCGAATGCAAGCATTAAGCGTGCGTTCGAGCTTGGTATTTAGCTCATCAGTAATATCATCGTACACTACACAGCCGTAGTCAAAGAAAGGAAGGATAAGGCTTTTAACTAGGAGGATACGCGTTGAAGTAGGAAGTGATACTTTATTCCTGTTAAGCTGTTGAAAGAATCTAAATTTTCTCCTCGAAATATTCGCTACTTGTTTATTCCAAGTAAGAGAGCGATTAAGAAAGCTCAAATCCTTCACAGATTCTCCAAAGGGGATGAGACACCCATCAATAAAAAGAGGAAGTATGGTAGCAATTGTTTCAAGTGATGGAGAGGAAGGAGGTCCTGTGATTATAGTCATAGTTTTAGCAGGGTTAAGAGTGAGACCATTTGTCGAGGCCCACTCTACCACCAGATCAATATCCACCTGTACCTTTTGAAATAAATTCTTAAGATTAGCAATAGGCCCGGAAAGATAAACCTTAAGGTCTTCAGCATATTTGTGATAGCTGCAATGTCGAAGATCGCTATCAAGTTCAGAGGTATAGATATTAAATACAGTGGGTGCAGGAGTGGATCCCTGAGGGACACCACTCTTAAACTCCCCACAAACTGACCATTCTCCTTTGCTAATTTTTACTCATTTAGATCGATTACTAAGATATGATTCAAACCATTGAACGACCATGTTTGAGAAGTGGAGCGATTTGAGTCATAAGTTACTTTAAGTTACTTTAAGTGAAGCAGTAAGTGTACTATGCCTGGCATGAAATCCAGATTGCATTGGGTCCATTAAATTATTTGTTTCAATGTGTGACGTGAGTTGCTGATGGACAATGCGTGCGAAAGGTTTATACAAGGCACATAGGATGAATATAGGACGGAAATCACTGGGAAAGGCAGGGTTAGATATTTTAGGAACTAGGCGAATAATCGCCTCTTTCCAGGCATCAGGAAATATTCCCACCTACAGAGATGCATTGTAGATGTGCAAGAGAATAGGGCCGATGACTGGTAAAGCAAGGCGACTCATTTTAATTGAAATACCATCAGAACCTTGTTCATTTTATTTTATCTCGAAAAGTTTTTTAATTAAGGTTTCTTGCGTTATATTAGAAAAAAATA
>JAWWLR010000004.1:25973564-25984925 GCA_035041075.1 Acraspis erinacei | reverse complement strand
TTTAAAAAATTTAACAACAACTTTAAGATTTAGTGAAAAAGAAATATCAATTGTTTAAAGAATTGCAAAATCTTTCATACAAAAAATTTCATTTTTGAAATTCCTCAATTAAAAAAAATATAATTTTTTAAACATTTGGAAATTTGTTTTAAAATATATCATCTTAAATAAATTTAAAAAAACATCTTTAAAATAAATTTGACATAAAACTATTATTTTCGATTTTTACGACATATTCAGGGAGTTGGGAGGGTCAAAATAAAAAAATTTGTTGAAAGAAAATGATTCCTTAAACATTCCTTAAAAAGTGACTAAAATTTAATCTACAAAAAGTAAATAACACGAACTTTTTTTTATTGAAGTTCTCCATTTAAAATCTTATTCCAGAAAATGAAGAATAGGAGGGGGGGGGTCGATCACAAAACAAAGAAATATGCAATTTTAACGGGTGAGAATTTTGATTCCTGTAGTATGAAAATCGCTATAAAGGCAAAAATCCTGATTTTCAAATGATGAAAAAAATAACAGAAGAATTATTTTCGTCAGATATAAATAATTGCTTGTTTCTTCTGTTTCACCTGTAGAAATTTTGAGCCTGAAATTTTTAATTTTTTCATAACCTGTACAGCCAACCAAATTTTAAAATCGTATAATCGGGTTTTACTAATCGGAGGGGTCATAACCAAATCAACGCTTGTCAACAAGTGGGATCAAAATTTGCCCAAAAATTGGTAAGGTAGTTTATAAATGATCCCTTAGTGATAAGAGCACCTGGCAGGCAATCAGTATACGCAGGTTCGATTCCTACTAGAGCTAATAAAATAAGGATCTTTTTTCATAAGGATTTTGTAATATTTCTTATTGAAAAAAGGGAAGGGCAATTGATCGAAATTTAAATTTAACAACTTGAATATTTGAAAAGTCTACTTTAACATTTAAAGAAAACAATCGACGATTATCCACAGTCGAAAAAATATAATAATCGAGCATCGATTTGAGAAAAACGCGAGAAATTGCTGACCGCGATAATCCGCTGACGGATTGTTTCGGAATTGTTTCAGATTCTCGTTCGAGTGGCAACACATTCGCTCTGGGGTACATTGGAAATGGAAAGGGGTGGGGTTTGAGGGTAAGGGATGTAATCTGTATTATCCTTCAACTATTAGTGCTAAGAGGATGGAGGGTGCGCGCAGATTTCAGTCATTACAGGAGCTACGTCAAATAACATTATTCCCATCGCTCCAGGAACTAGTACTTTAACTGAGATTACGGAAAATCTCCTGAGTAATTAACGACAGTCATGATTCAATTACTCGCAAAAAATTTGCTCTTAACTAATCACCGAATTTCTTCCGAAACTGCGGGGATGAGAAAAAATCTGTGCACTCTACTCCCGATATAAGACGGCTTTGGTGCATGATTTGGCTTGGCCTTGATCTTAAATCGGAGTAATTTTAGCAGAAGCAGACAGGGTCATATGAAAAATTTCTGTTAGATTTATACGTCATCAAGAAGCAGTGCAGTCCATCATTTTTAGGAATATCGTAAACCGGGTGTTTTTATATCCGGAGTTGAGTGTTATAATTACAAACCTACTTTTTAAAGTCTCGTAGCCCGCACAGTGTGGCCAAAGGAGTTTTTTGAACAAAATTCAGTCTAAAAGCCAATTTTTAATGGATTTTGATTTTTTCAATGACCATAGGGATTTCAGGTATAGCGAGTCGTGGCAGAAAATTTATTTCGACGAACAGAGTTTTAGTTATTTATAATTGACTAATGAAGAGATATAGTCTGTGTAATAAGTATCGAGCAATAATTTCCCTTAGGATAAGGGGATAATTTTTTTATAATGTTATAAACAAATTAATGAACAAAAACCATTTTATCGCGATTTTCAATAGTTGTTTGTTTGAAATTGCTAATTTGTACATAAAATATTAGCAAAGTTAATGCCTAATTGCGATTAGTCAGGAATAACTAAACCAATTAAAAATTTATTGCCAACGACTCTATGCTATTTTGCTAATTTTGCGTAAATAGACTAATTTTTTTCAAAATCAACTAAAAATGTCTTACCTATTTATAAACAAAATCACAATTTTCCGATTTATCCAATATAAATAATTATTTTTTCGGAATCAACAATAACTGCTTTGCCAATTATAACATCTTATCATATTTTTCTATTATAGAAAAAATGTTTTTATTTCAACAACATTTATAAAAAAATTCGCTTTATATCAGCAATTTTCAACGATAAATATTAATTTTATCGAGAAATAAACTAAAAAGCCAAAGTCATTATAAACAAGTATGTGTTGATCAAAGGTTAATTAATTAAAATTAAATTATTCAATTTAATGTATCAAATTATCTATAAAATTAACTTAATTTTACTGAATCTATTAATAGCCCAATCCTTAACAAGTTAATAAAATATCAGTATTTTAATCTTGTAATATTTTCAAAATAGGATCTATTACAAAAGCAATGAAATAATATTCCAAATACAAATTTAAAATTATTTATGCATTTATTTAAAAAAATGTTCTGTCATAAAAGATGAATTTTTAACAGAATACTGGATTTTTTAACAAAGTAATTAAATTTCGAACAAAAAAGTGTAGATGTTTAAACCAAAAGAGAGGAAATTTCATTTTAAAGAAGGATTTTAAAACGAAAAAGACGAATTTTCAAGAATTATTTTAATTCTTCCAACTGAAAAGATTAAATGTCTATAGAAAAAATTCGGCACGAAAAATTAATTGTTAAATTTTTGTTAATGAAATTAATTTTTAATTAAAAAATCTAATTCTCAATCAAAGAAATAAAGTTTCAACTAAAAAGATTTATGTGCTCCCAAAATAGAATAATTCGTTACAAAATTTATGAATTTTCAACCAAATATGTTCATTTTTTATTTAATTTTTAACCTGATAGTTGGATGTTCAACCAAAAAGGCTCATTTTCTACTAACAAAGACAAATTTCCAAAAAATAAATGAATTTCTAACTAAAAAGATCAATTTTCAACAAAAAATAGAATTGAAAATAATACAGGAATTTTTAACCAAATTGAATTTGCAACTTTTGCTTTAATGACATTTTTATAGCATACCTAGTTTTTGTTTTATTCGTAGAAAACAACATTAAAATTTAAAAAAAATAGTTAGATGCACGATAATAATAATTATTTATTTAATAACAATAATTCAAAAAAAGTTGTTCATCCAAAAAAGAGCTAAAAATTTATTTTTAATCATTTTTTGATAGAGTACGAAGTTTTGGTTTTAATCGTAAAAAATAAAATAACAAAATAAAATTTTTGGACTAACGACACAGGCTGTGAAAAAAATGAATAGACAAAAGTTCCTCTTTCAAAAAAGAGTGAAAACTCATCCAAATTTGTCATGATTATTATTTTGATAGAAATTGCAGTTTTTGTTTGAATCGTAAAAAATAAAATAAAAAATACAAATTTGTAAAAAAGAGATGAAAAGAGAAAAGATTTTCAACGAAAAAGAGCTGCAAATTTGTTATAGTCTTTTGCTATAAAATTTGTCTTTTTATTTAAAAGTGTATCTGTTTAGGTAGAAATTTCATATTTCTTGGATAAAATGAAACTTTTGGATTAAAAATTAATCTGCTTTGCTTAAAGATTCAACTATTTTTATTGAAAATTTTGGTTGAACAGTGTTTTTCTGCAAAAATTCCTATTTTTAGTTCAAAATTCATCTCATTGGTTGAAAGTTTAACTATTTTTTTGGAAATTGATATTTTTCAATTGAAAATTTAACTGCGTGGATAAAAGTTGAAGAACTTCTTAATAATTTATTTCTGTGACTAAAGCTCAATAAGAAAATTAATTCTCAAGGATAAATTTAGTAGTTGACGTTTTAACCAAGAATGATTTTAGCTAAAACAAAAAACGGATAAATTCAGCCAGAAAAAACGAATTTTGAAACAAAATGGTTGTATTTTCGATTAAAAATTTTGTAATGAACTTTTCTGCTAGAAAAATTAATTTAGGAGGAAAAGAAACGATTTTTCAAGAAAATATTTCCTGTTTCAATAAAAGAAATCAATTTTTTACAAAAAAAATACTTTTGAACAA
Organism: Acraspis erinacei; assembly: GCA_035041075.1. Classification (NCBI taxonomy): domain Eukaryota; kingdom Metazoa; phylum Arthropoda; class Insecta; order Hymenoptera; family Cynipidae; genus Acraspis; species Acraspis erinacei. Next base: position 25,980,812 of record JAWWLR010000004.1, on the reverse strand, counting down.
AAGTATTTAACCTTTAAACAAGCGGTTGAAGTTTCAACCAAAAATATTAATTTTCTGTAACAAAAGACAAATTTTCAAAAAAAATATATACACATAAGTTTTCAGCCAAATAGTAGAGTTTTTTGTGAGATGAATTCCGTACCAAAAATATAATTGTAACATTTTCAATTAAAAAGAACGAACTTATAAACATAAATATTTGGATTTTTTTCTCAGGTTTTATTAATTCAGTTCATATTTAAACAAACTATGAAAACTTTCCATTTTTAAAGAAAATATTCTGATTTGTTTATTTCATTTATTTATTTGATTATATATTATTATTTAGGAACTTCAAATTTTAAATTTTAGTAATTTCAAAAAAGGCTATAGAAATTACAAACATGAGAAATCGTAAAGTTAAAAAAAGAACCAGATTGTTTAATAGATTTAACACTAGTTCGAACAATGAGATTGCAGTTTCATGATATTTAAAAATAGGCTAAACACGCAAATTGATTTGTTTCTGTGCATGTAAAAAAGTTAAACCGCACATCAGCCTTCCTCATTTTTTATTTACTAATATTAAAAGCGTAAACAATTTAAAATTCGAGAATTAAAAATTGTTTAATAAGAAAAGTCTCTAATAATTTTGAAACGAGTTGAATAAATTAATAAATTATTCTATCTGACAAATATAAATAAAATAAATCATATCTAATTTTAATTATTTTCTCTACGAACCAACATGAATTTGACTCATTAAGTTTAACCGCCTTAGAGATATTCTTTTAGAACTGAAGAAAATTTGAAAACTTATTTTCGTGGTAGGCAATTAAACTTATTGTTGAAAATTTGTTTCTTCTTTTAATGAAAGTTTATCGTTTTGTTCGAGAATTTAACTAATTTGTTGAAAATTAATTCTTTTGCTGAAAATTCACATTTTTTAGTTGAAAATTTAATTTATTTAGAGAAAATTCTTTTTTTGGCTTGAAGGTTCCTTGTTGCTTAAAATTCATATTTTGGTGTTGACGATTCAAACTAAAATATGAGGATTCAACTATTTTATTTTTTAATTTTTGTTGAAAAGCTTTGTTAAGAAATGAAATTATTGTTGAAGATTCATACAGGAAATTCGTCTTGTGGCTCACAGGTTCAACATCTCAGGTGAAATTTTTTTCACTAGAAAATCTTTATTTTATTAAAATTCGTCTTTTTGATATTAAAATATATTATTTTTGAACGAAATTACATATTTTTTGGTTGAAATATCAAGCATTACACTTTTTTGTTGAAAATTCACCTTTTGTGGTAGAAAAGTCTTTTTTTTAATTAGATGAATGCAATTTGAAAATTTTGAATTTGTACCCGAAATTTTGTTTTATTCCTTTTATAACAGATCCTATGTTTTTAATTATAAATTTTATCATTCGGTTGTAAATTTAACAATTTTCTTAAAAAGGCATCCTTTTTTATTGGAAATTCAACTCCTTTGTTAAAAATTCATCTTGTTGGCCTTAAAAATTAATTATTTTCGTAGAAGATTAAAATATTTTTTTTAATTCATCTTTTGTAGCTAATAAGTCAACTGAATTCTTTTTTTTTGTGAAAATTATTTTTTTCTTAAAATTTGTCTTTTTAATTTAAAAGTTCATCTCTTTTAATAAAAATATTGCATCTTTTTTGGATTAAAATGCAACTGTTTTATTGAAAATGTAACTATTTCCTAGAAAATTTACTTTGTGTTTAAAATTTGTGTTTTCGTTTTGAAAAGTCAATGGAAATCATTTTGAATGAAAATTCAACCCTTCTTTTTTAATGTTGTCTTTTTTATTTAAAAATCCACCTGTTTTTGTAGAATTTTAATTTTTCTTAGACTAAAATGCAACTTTTTTGTTGAAAAATTAACAATCTTATTAAAAAACTATACTTTTTGGTTAAAATTTTTACTATTTAGCAGAAAATGAACTTATTGTTCACATTTCTTATTTTGGGTTTGAAAAGTGAACTGGAATCTTCTTTGGATAAAAAAACTATTTTTATAGGTTTTTTTTTAATTCATCTGTCTTAGAAGAAATGTCATCTTAATGAGCAGAATTCATATTTTAAATTTGATTTTTATCTCATTTAAATTTCTTCAATTTTGAATGTCATTTTTCTTTTAAAAAAATGGAAAACTCTCCGTTTAAAATTCGACATTTTCTTGAAAAACTGCCTTTTTAATTTTAAAATTCACATGCTTCAGCAAAAGTGGCATCTTTCTTGGATAAAAGTGCAAGGGTTTGATTGAAAATTCAACAATATTGTTAAAAAGTCATTGTTTTCGGTTTAAAATTCTGCGCTTTTGTTGAAGATTTAACTATTTGGTAGAAAATTTACTTTTTGCTTAAACTGAATATTTAACTTCTTGGTAGAAAATTTACTTTTTTGTTTAAAAATTATATTTTGGTTTTGAAATATGAACTGAAATCTTTTCTGGGTGAAATGTTAACTTAAAAAAAACATTTGTCGTTTTTTATTAAAACTCCAACTGTTTTAGTACAAATTTCTTATTTCTTGGATAAAAATGCAACTGTTTGGTAGAGAATTAATCTATTTGGTTAAAAATGTATCCTTTTTGGTTAAAAAAATTCGTTCTTTTGGACTTAAAATTCCATTTTTTTCGTAGAAAATTATTTTCCGTTGAAAAATTCATATTCTGATCTTGAAAAGTCAACTGGAATCTTTTTTTTAATTAAACTATTTTTTTAATGTTTTTTTTTAAATTATTGTTCAAAAAATCATATTTTGATCATTAAAAGTCAACTAAAAACTGTTTTAACAGAAAATTTAACTATTTTATTAAAAATTTATCTTTTTGATTTAAATACTCATTTTTTTTAGTAGAAATTTCATTTTTTTAAATAAAAATTCAAATTTTTGCTTAAAAATTCTTCTTCTTTGCTTGGATTTGAAGGATTTGGTTGAACAACTTTGTGAAGAAAGTTCAACTAAATTAAAGTTTTAATATTAAATAAAGTTTGTACTGTATTTTGCAATATCTGAATTAGTAACCCCAGAGCGAGGTATATAAATAAATGTAATATAAATTTGATATAAAAGTACTGGACCTAATCCAGAAAAGTTTAAATTTCCGGGGCACGTTTGCTCGGATTTGACCCATATCCTCTAAATTGATTTTTGATTTTCTTCTTGATTTTATTTACTGTTGGTGATACCTTTAATAATATCAAGTTTAAAATCGGCACAAAATTTAAATTAAATCTCCAAATTGTCCGCAAAGGTAACTTTATTCACACCTCGTGAATGTGTGTCGAAATTAAAAGTAAAATATAACATTAACATTATTTGTTTTTGGAAGAAAATTTACATTTTCGATAAAATTTTATTTTTGCTCCCATTTGGAGGGGGGGGGGGGTAAATTCGAAAAACCGATAGTGATAATGTCTGCTATAAAGATTATCCTGCATTGTGATGCAAAAGAATGCAAAATTCGTATGAAACCGTTTGTGAGACGTATCGATCTTCAGCCCAATGGTATTTTTTTGTTTGAATATTTTATAATTCGACAATTTTCTGTTGGGCATTTTATTATTCGAGATTTTTCAGTCTTCCCATAATTTTTTTCAATATGGCCAAAATAACTTCAAAATGAAGAGCACTATTTTAAATCAAAGAAAAATTAGTATTCCAAGCAAAAACACAATTTATTTGATTCAAGAGAAAAGATTAAGAAACAATGAATATTTTTCTTTTAATCCAAGAATCTTTTTTCTTAATGCTTCTCAGTTTATAAAATCTTATTACGATATACAGTTCAAAATTAACTTATTAACTTATTTCTTTGCTTCTAATTCCTGCTGAGATATAATCTCATATTTGAATAAAAGTAATATACATGCAGATGACTAAAAGCCACTAGAAATTAAAAAAAAATTAAAATTGTATAAAAGTCGATGTAGCTATTTTAATTTTTGTTATATTATGATTATTCATTATATTTAATAGTTTTGTATATTAAAGGGGTCCACTTGAGAAAATAAAACCAGGAAAAAACTTCATTGGTTGTGACATTGCGTGAATATTACTTTAAGGAGCTGTTTTCAGTTTGATCGTTTATTATCAAAGAATAAACTACATGTGAAGTCTATCTCGGATGAGATCCAGCATGAACTTTGAATTAGGTTAATAAAACAATTTTTTTTTGTATAGCACAGTTTTGACAAATTTTCGTCAATATTGAATTATGTTAATAAACATTTTTTTTAATTTATATTGCTTTAAGTAAATTCAATCGTTTAGAAATTAGCGATTTTCAAATAGTCAATTATACTTTTCTAAATTGAATTGGAGTCAGTTTGAAGTTTCAACATTTTAAATTTAAATATTCTAAATAGTTGGGTTTCGATTTTAAACGCACACAACTTTCTGGTTTCTTAAGTTCTTCAAAATCGTAAAATAAAATCAAAACAATGCAAAATTAGGACAATAATTTCTCAGATCCAATTCTTAAAAATGACCGGATTTTAGAATTGTGCCTTTAATCCTGAAGTTTTTTTATTTTTAAAATGTTACAGAAAGTTTTAAATTTCAAAATCATTTAAACGAAAAAAAAATCTGTTGCATTATTGAATAATTTCTTTAATTTTTATTAGTGTCAATTTTTTAATTCTGAATTTTCATGGTAAATGCAAAATTTTTAGTTTTTCTCTATCATAAGTTTAAACTTTATTGTTGAAATTGAAATTGTTAAATTTCGAAAAATAATTGAATATTATAAAATTGAGAAGGTAGTAACAATTAAATTTACTTAAAGTAATAGACATTTGCAAGGGTTTGAGTACAACAAAAAGTTTTAATATCACAATACTTCCCGAATTATTTTTTTTTTTTGTTTGTTTTAGATTAAGTTCGAATTTTTTTAAGTTTCAAGATTCAGGAGTAAACATTTTTCATTTTTTAATATTTTCCATTTAAAATCATTTTTGATTTTAAAAGTTTTCTTTTATTACCATTCAATTTGAAGGGTTTAGATTTGAAAATTTGTACATTTTGAATGGTGAAAATAAAAGTTAATTTATTTTTAACTTAAGAAAAATTTGTCTAATCAGTTTTTATGTCAAATCGTAATATTTTAATCTAATAGAAATTGAGACTTATAGAATTTCAAAAGCTTTTACACACATATACACATATACATACATTTTTTAATTCGAATGGAAAATTTTTCATTTTTAGAGGTTTGAAATTGTACTTTTCTGAAATTGGAATCTAAAATTATTCAATTTCGAGATTCTGAAATTCAAAATAAAAATTTTTAATTCTGAACACTTTGAATTAGAAATAAGACAATTTCAACTTCTTCCTGAAAATTTTTCCAAATTTATACATTTTAATATAACAGTTTCTAATTTTGAAGGATTCTGTTAAAAAATGTGTCATTTTTCGTTAAATTTAAATGTTTTTCATCTACAATTAAACATTTTTGTTTTGAAGATTTATCACTGCAGTTGAAAATTCAATTCTTGGGTTAAAAATGTAACTATTTTGTTGATTTATTGTTATTGAGATTTAATTTTTCAAACTGAAAATTTGACTATTCCATTTTTTGTGTAAAATTATCTTTATTAGTTTAAAATTCAACAATTTAGTTAAACATTTATATATTTGTTGAAAATTCGTCTTTTTTTAAAGAAAATTAATTTTCTAATTTGAATATTCATCATTTTAGTTCAAAGTTCATATATTTGTTTTAAAGTATAACTACGTTGTCAAATGTTCGCTCTTTGCTAATCTTTAAATTTTTAACTGAAAATTTACCCATACCTTTTTTTAACTGGAAATTTGAATATAACAGTTTTTTTTAATTAATCTGTTCTAGTTAAAAGTTAAGCTATTTAGTTAAAAATGGATATATTTTAATTAAAAATTTAAATATTTAATTTAAAACCTGTCTTTTCGATTTGAAAATTCATCTTTAAAGACATTTGTTTGAAGATTCATTATTGAAATGGAAAATTTATTTCTTGGGATAAAAATTTAACACTTTTTCGAATTTTTCTCATTAAAACTTAATTTTTTAAACTTAAAGTAGGAGGGAATCATGAGAGGGGAAGTTATGAGCAGTGGCCCAGCCACCCTACTTCCCCAACCTTCACTTCTATTCACTCACCTCACCTCTAGAAAAAAATATCCGTAAGATTAACCCCTTTTGCAGCTTGTTTTACATAAATGTTTTTAATATTATTCATATGAAAATATAATAAATAAAAAAACGATTTTTAAAAAGTGTATTAAAAAAGTACAACAGTTTTTTAAAATTAGAAAATATTTTGTATTGAAATTCAATTAATAGTAAATAGATTAATAGTCTACGAAACCCTTCCTTGAAGGAACTCAGCGCCTACTTTTCATATTTTTTAGTTGAGAATTCGACAATTCTGTTGAAATTTAATGTGTTTTGTTGAAAAATTCCTTTTGATTAAACACTAATCTTCTTCGATGAACATTCCTTTTTGTAGCTTAAAAATTCAGCTATTTAGTGAAGAATCCAATTATTTAAGTACAAGTTAATTTATTTTATGGAAAGTTGAACTATTCTGTTCAAAAATATTTTAAAATAACTTAAAATGGTTTTTATTTTTTATTTTAATCGGTAAAAAAATATTTTTATTGAAAATTAACTGCGGAATAAAAATTAACCTTATCAACCCTAATGCCAATTAAAAAATCTTCTTTGTAGTCATTCAACTTTTTAATTAAAAGTTTTATTTTGGTTTGAAAATTTAACTATTCTGTTATAAAGCAATTGAAATTTCATATAAAATAGTCTTCTTTTAATATGCATTGACAGAAAAATAGTAAATTGGTCAGGGAAAAATCAGGGAATTTCGAAAATAAACTTATTCCGCAACCCTAAAACAAAAAATGTATTTTACAATAGCCTACATTTATTAATTAGTACTCTCTCAATTAAATACCTGTCCCCGTCGTGGCGGTTACCAAATTATTTTTTTTTTTTTTGTAATTGATCGATGATCGTTAATTAATAGTAATAGGAAGTTTCAATATTATGCTTGAAAGGCAATCTGTCTGTAGTCATACATCGGTGGTAATGTCACCCTTATGGGGCGTGACAGCACCCCTCTTGTCCGGCAGACGACAACTGTCGGCCTATTAAACTAATTGACTGCGCAGTATGCCAGCACCACAGCAATCGTACCGATCACACAGGCTTGTAAAATCACAGTAAAAAAAATTACCATGCAT
>JAWWLR010000004.1:25949400-25960557 GCA_035041075.1 Acraspis erinacei | reverse complement strand
CAGTCTCAAATACGCCATATGTGTCCCTCGAAACAGGGCTAAAAATGCTCATTTTTGATGTGTGAGAGGCAAAAAAGCCTTTCTTATATTAGCAGACATTTTTTAAAGATATTGTAAAAAAAAGAATATGGGTTTTTTTAAACAATGAGAACCAAATGTCGATTTCAATGTGAATATATTACTAAGAACTCATAAATAATAAATAATTTATCAACTAATTATAAATTAATAAATAATTCTATTCAAAATATTTGTGATGAAATTAAAATATAAAAATCTTATATTTTTATATTTTATGATTCTTTATTATCTTATTGTGTAATTTCACACTGATTGGTAAATAATTCCAAATAATCCTGCTTTTTCATACTGCCTCTTAAAAAAATTATTTGTAAAAAATGTCTGTAATTAAATCTTAAGTTCTTTGTTATTGAAACAGATTAATTTTTTTTAACTTTGGTTAAACTTACTTTTAAAATAAATATTTTCCAAAAATCTATGATATATTCATTTTACTTAAAAACCGAAAATGTGTATCCGTGAAATATTTCATTTATTACAAAATTTTCACAAAATTTTCTAAAAATTGGGAACACTAAGGATTAAAAAACTTTTTGTAAAAACATTTGTACGATAGCGTCAAGGAAATACGCGGAAATATAATTCTAAAAACCACATCAATATTGTGTAAGAACTTAGGGCGTTTGCGACTTCCGCTTTTGGAAACTGGCACAATTTCCTAAAAACGTTGTTAAATGACTAAAACTTAATTTTTGAAAATTTTATGAAAGTATCATATTTAAAAAACAAACAGTCCCTGAAGTATTAAGGGATTTGTCACTCGCCGAATTAATACCATCTCAGTCATGAAGCGAAACGTTAGAGTTGACAAACATTAAGAAATAATTTTTTTGCAAAATAATGTGGCTTGGGGTAATTAGGATTAAAAATTTCAATTCCTAATTAAACTAAGGCTTCCAAAAAAATTCGATTTGTAATGAAATCAATTTACGGAAAGACAATAGATTTCCAAATTTGGACCTCCGATTGGGACAATTGGAAAATTCCCGAATAATAAAATTCCTGAACAGTTTATAATATTATCGAATTGGAAAATTTATGAATAATAAGATTCCCTGTTGGAAACTTCCTGAATAATAAAATTCCCGAACAGTTTTAAATATTACCGAATTCGAAAATTCCCGAACAGTTTATAATATTACTGAATTGGAAAATTCCCGAATTAAAAAAATCCAGAACAGTTTATAATATTACCGAATTGGGAAATTTTCGAATAACAATATTCCTGAATTTTTCCGAACAGTTGATAATATTACCGAATAGGAAAATTTCCGTAAAGTTGATAATATTAGCGAATTGGAAAATTCCCGAATAATAAACATCCTGATTAATAAAATTCCCGAACCTTTTATAATATTAGTGAATAACAAAATCCACGAATTGGAAAATTCACGAATAATTAAATTCCCGAACAGTTGATAATATTACCGAATTATAAAATTCACTAATGATAAAATTCCGAAATGAAAAATTCCCGAAATTTGTATAATATTATCTAATTATAAAATCACTAATAATAAGATTACTGAATTGGAAAATTCACGAATAATAAAATTCCTCAAAAGTTTATAATATGACCGATTTGGGAAATTCCCAAAGAATAAAATCCCCCAATTTAAAAATACCCAAATATGTAATAGAATTCCCAAACAGTTTATAATATTACAGAATCGTCCAATTCTGCGACTAATTAAATTCCTAAACAGTAAAATTCCCAACCAGTTCATAAAATTCCTGAATTTAAAAATTCCCGAACAATAAAATTCCCGAATAGTTTATAATATTACTGTATTGGAAAATTCACGAATAAGAAAATTCCTGAACAGTTTATAATATTACCTAATTGGAAAGTCTCCAAGGAAGTTTATCATATTGCCGAATTGGAAAATTCTTGAATAATAAAATTTCGGAATTGAAAAAGTATCGAATAATAAAATTCCCAAACAGCTCATAATATTAACAAATTGGAAAATTCCCAAATAATAAAATCCCCGAGCAGTTTATAATATTACTGAATTGGAAAATTTCCGAATTGAAAAATTCTAGAACAGTTTATAATTTTAGCGAATTGGGAAATTTGCGAATAATAACATGTCCGAACTCTTCATAACATTGCCATATTGCAAAATTTCCGAATAATAAAATTCCTGATTAATAAAATTCCATATTAATAAAATTCCCAAAAACCTTATAATATTAGCGAATAACAAAATTTCCTAATAATAAAATTCCCGATCAGTTTAAAATATTACCGAATTGGAAAATTCCCGAATAATAAAATTCACCAATAATAAAATTCCTGATTAATAAAATTCCCTATTAATAAAATTCCCGAACCGTTTATAATATTGGCGAATAACAAAAATCACGAATTGAAAAATTCCAGAATAATTAAATTCCCGAATTAGAAATTCCCCTGATAATAACAATCCCGAATATTTTAGTTCCCGAATAATAAAATTCCCCGACAGTTGGTAATATTACCAAATGCGAAAATTCCCGAATAATAAAATTTCTGAATTGAAAATTTCTTGAACAAAGAAATTCCCAAGCAGTTTATAATATTACCGAATTGGAAAATCCCCGAATAATAAAATTTGCAAATTGAACAATTCTCGAACAAGAAAATTCCCAAGCAGTTTATAATATTACCAAATTGGAAAACTCCCGAATAATAAAATCTTCGAATAATTCATAAAATTCCCGAATTGGAAAGTCCACGAATAATAAAATTCCCGGAAAGTTTATAATATGACCAAATTGGAAAATTCCTGAACAGTTTATAATATTTTCGGATTGGAAAATTCCCGAATAATAAAATTCTCAAATTGAAAATTCCCGAACCGTTTATAATATTAATGAATTTCAAAATTTTCGAATACTAAAATTGCCGACAAGAAAGTTGCCGATTTATAAAATATTTCAACCAGAAAATTCTCATATTATAAAATTCGCGATTTTTGCGAAAAATAGTGCCATTAAAAAAAATTAATTACAAAATATCATAAATTATTCCAATTAAAATTATATTTTTTATTCATGAAAAATTGCTATTTATATTTGGGAATTTTCTAATTCGACAATTTATTGTCGGGATTTTATTTTTAAATTTGGTTATATCATAAACTGTCGTTAATTTTTAAATTCGGTCATAATATAAACTGCGCGGGAATTTCCCAATTCGGCAATTTTATTATTCGGACATTTTTTTATTCCAGAATTTTTCAGTGTCGGGAATTTTATTTTTTGGGACTTTTCAGTTGTCCCTAAATTTTATACATAAGAAAGTTTTTCTTTCTTGAAAAAAATTATTTAATATTTTCGGAGCTTCTAGATTTCTTTTCATTTTCAGTTCTTTATACAAAACTGAATTTCTCCTATATAAACTCAAATAAAAAACCTGAAGTAATTGTAAAAATTGTCTCAAATTACATAAAATATTCTGAAATATCTAAAGTCATTCGAATTCACACCAAGTCATTTGAAATCACATGAAGTGACGTAAATTCACATGAAGTTGCATGAAGTCACTGGAAGTCACTTGAATTCTCCTGAAGTCACTTGAGATCTCCTGAAATATCTTAAATCTTTTGAATTCACTTGAGTTTACTTAAAATCACTTGAATTCATTTAAAGTCACTTGAAATCTCATAAAATATCCGAAGCTATTTGAATTCACATGGAATCACGTGAAATCAGATGAAGTCCCTTGAAGTCACTTAAAGTCACTTGAAGTCACTCGAATTCTCCTGAAGTCAAAATTAATCTCCGGAAATATCGTAAATCAATTAAAACAACGTGAATTCCCCTGAATTCACTTGAAATCACCTGCATTTATTTGAAGTGACTTGAATTTTCCTGAAGACACTTGAAATCTCCTCAAATATCCTAAATCATTTGAATTCACGTGCATTTACTTGAAATCATATGAATTCATTTAAAATCACTTGAAATCTGATGGAATATCTGAAGTAATTTGAATTCACACGAAGTAAGTGAATTCACATGAATGCACTTGAAGTCACGCGAATTCACAATCAAATCAATCAAGCCTGAATTGATTTGAAGTAACTTGAAGTCATTTGAAATCTCCTGAATTATCCTAAATAATTTGAAATAAAGTGAATTCACTTGAAATCACCTTAATTAATTTGAAATCACTTGAGTTCTCCCGAATTCACTTGAAATCTTCTGAAATATCTTAAATCATTTTATTTAACGTGAGTTCGCCTCACTTCACGTGAATTTACTTGAAATCTCCTAATTTATACGAAATGATTTGAATTTACGTGAATTCACTTGAAATTACCTGAATTAATTTTAAGTAACGTGAATTCTCCTGGAGTCACTTGAAATCTTCTGAATTATCCTAATTCATTTGAATCAACGTGAATTCATTTGAAGTCACTTTAATTCGCTTGAAGTCACTTAAAATCTCCTGAATCGTCCTAAATCATTTGAATTAAAGTAAATTCATTTGAAATCATCTTCATTCATTTGAAGTCACTTGAATTCTCATGAAGAAACTTAAAATTCCATGATATTTCTTAAATCATTTGATCTGAATTCACATTAAGTCACGTGAATTCACACGAAGTCACTTGGAATAATGTGAATTTACATGAAGTCACTTGAAATCTCCTAAAATCTCCGAAATTATTTAAAATCACATCGAGTCATTTGAATTCACATGGAGTCACGTGAATACACATGAAGTCACTTAACGTCGCTCGAGTTCCCCTGAAGTCACTTGAAATCTACTAAAATCTCTTAAATCATTTGAAAGAGCGGTAATACGCCTCATTTCACGTGAATTTACTTGAACTGGCCTAAATTCATTTGAAGTAACTTGAATTCTATTGAAGTCACTTGAAATTTTCTGAAATACATTAAATCATTTGAATTAACATGAGCCCATCTGAATTAATGTGAATTTAGTTGAAATCATCTGAATTCATTTGAAGTCACTTGCAATCTCCTAAAATATCTCAAGTCATTTGAATTCAAATGAAATATTATGAATTCACACGAAGTCACTTAAAGTCATGCTAATTCAAATGAAGTTACTTGAAATCTCCTGAAATCTCTTAAATCATGTGAATTCACATGAAGTCACTCGAATTATCCTGAAGTTACTCGAAATTTTCTGAAGTCACTTGAAATCTCCTGAAGTCACTTGAAATCTCCTGAAATATCTCAAATCATTTAAATCGACATGAATTCGTCTTATTTGATGTAAATTGACTTGAAATCACCTGAATTCATTAAAAGTCTCTTGAAAACTCCTGAAATATCTGAAGTCATTTGAACTCATATGAAGTCACGTGGATTTGTACGAAGTCACTTGAAGTCACACGAATTCGCAAAAATCGATTGGAGTGACTTAAATTCTCATGAAGTCACATGAAATCTTCTAAAGTCAGTGCAATCTTCTGAAGCCATCGAAATATCCTGATGTATCTTGACATTACCATAGCGCTTATTATAATAATTTTAATGAAATTCTCAGAATGAAGGACTTCTCAGGGAACAAGAGTGTAATAAATAAATAAAAAACCAATTTCGCAGATTCGACGTTTATTAAATAATTATCATAAATAAATTTCAGTCATTTGCACACAAGATTTAGTAAGAGTAGACTCCGAAGGGGCTTTGGTAGGTCATGTGGGAGACAGCGACGGCTGGAGAGTATTTAACTCCCAGAAGACCGACTTGGGCAATTGGGGCAGCATGGGCAACTGGGGCAGCAGCGTAGGTTTGAGCGAATTGAGGAGCGGCGTAGACAGCTGGTTGCAGACTTTTTACAATTGGGGCAGTAGCGTAAGTCTGGGCGTAGACGGGAGCAGTATGTGCAACAACGGATGGGTTTGACACCTGGGTTTGAAATTTGCTGCTGCTGGAGAAGGGAGTCTGGATGAATTTGCTCTGGGTCGAGATCTGGGCCAGGTTTCCTGGGCTTCGTAAAATGTTGTCCTGGGTCGAGGTCAGAGCCGCCGGCTGATAATATGCCTGTGGTTGCTCAATGTAACCAGCATTGGCAGCAGCCAAAAAATAGGCAACGATTGCGATCTGAAATAAGAATAATACAAAAAATAAATAGGAAATCAGCCTCACTTGTTTCTAACTTTTAAAGTTTCTGAGAGACCTCTAGCTGAATTTTCATTTGCTTTAGGATATGGTGAGTTTAAAAATTATTACATTTTATTTTGACTTTCAAGTTCTTATCTGATAATACAAAAATCAATAACTAATCACAATTTTCACTGTACTTTTTAAAATGTTTTAAAGAATATATTTTTGTTAAGATATATGATGATAAAACAGGCCGGAAACTTGGACCAGGGAATCGGAAAACGAAAGAGAATTTTTATACCTAGTTCGGAAAAACCCCGGAAAATAAGAGTGAATCTGTTTTTTTTTAGGTCTTCCCTTTTGGGTTTAAACTTTTATTAAAAAAAAATAATCCTATCGAAATATTGTTACAGACTAAAATATTTTATTTTTACCCTATTCAAAATATTTATTTAAATTATTTATTTAAAATGTGTAATTATAAATAAAATATATAAAATACATTTTTTTAACTGAATGGTTTCAAAATGTAAAGACTTTAATTGTTCAATTTTCAAAGTGCTAAATTCCGAATTAGAACTTTTTTTAAATTTTTTATTGAGTTTAAGAGCATTTTTTTATTCAAAATTTTTTTTGAGTTTGAAAGGACAACATTTTATTTTTAATTACTAATAAATTAACTAAGGGACATTTTATATTTTCAAGATTTGTATGGAATTGTAAGCGGCCCTTTTTTGTTTTCCTAGTTTTTATTATGTTGGAAAGGCTGAAATGTTGGTAATTAATTTTTCTTCAGATTTGGAAGAGAGCATTTTCTTCTTCTAATTTTTTTTATATGTACAAGGAAGATTTTTTTTCCTTTTAATTTTTTTCGGAATTCAAAGAGAGAAATTTTTATTTTTACCTTTTTTATTGAATTGGGAGAAATTTTTGTTCTCAATGATTTCTTAACTTAAAGCGGAAAATTTTGTATTTTCGTTAAGTTTAAAACCAGAAAATTTTAATTTTATTTCTGTTGAATTTTAAGGAGGTTATTTTAGTGTTTTGTGGTTGAAATAGTGAGGGAAGGGATGACATTTTATTCAATTGATTTTTTCAGAATTAGATGATCTCATTTTTCTGAATTGGAGAAGGGTAATTTTGTATTTTCAGTACTTTTTTTGGGTTCGAACGTAGGATTTTTGGTTAATTATTTGGTTCCAGAATTAAAGTGGCCATTTTTTTCTTCTCATAATTTTTTTTTGTTTGAGAGAGATTTAAAATTTTTTGAGATTTAAAATTTTTCAGAATTGGGAAAGGTACATTTTTTATTTTTTACCATTTTATTGAGATGGAAGGAAGAAAATTATAGTTTTCAATTTTTTTGGAGAAGGGTAATTTTTTATTTTTAATACTTTTATTAAGTTATAAGTTAGTTTTTTGTTTATTTGTTCCTCCTAAATTAAAATAGCCGTTTATATTCTTTTTGATATATTTTTTTAAATTTAAGGAAAGAATTGTTTATTTTCAAATTTTTTTCAGAATTTGAAAAGGAAAATTTTTTTAATCACTTTCTTAGGGCGGAAGGGAGCTAATTTTGGTTTTCAATCGATTCTAAATGGAAATAGGGCAAAATTTATATATTAAGTATTTTATTTTTGATGATTTAAAGATTTTATAAACTTGGAAGGGATTAAATCTTACTTACTTTTTTTCTGAATTGATAGAGGTCATTTTTTCAGCATGTTTATTTAGTTAAAAACGGAGAATTTTAATTTAAAATCATTATTCATTATTGGAGGGTATTTTTTAAATCATTTTTATTGAGTTCGGACGAAAGAAATATCAATTTACAATTTTTTTAAATTTGATGAGTGACATTTTTTGTTTTTAAGACTTTTATCAAGTTACATCGAATAAAAAATTATTCAGTTTTGAAAATTTCCAATGACGGTGACAAATTCTCGAGAACCAGGAAAATACCGCGAATTTTTTTCCTCGATTAAAACAGCCAAACTCGAAAATATTTATCGAAAAACAAGTTGTTTTTTTAAATAATTAAGTATTTTTTATAAATATTGCA
This sequence comes from Acraspis erinacei, assembly GCA_035041075.1. Taxonomy (NCBI): domain Eukaryota; kingdom Metazoa; phylum Arthropoda; class Insecta; order Hymenoptera; family Cynipidae; genus Acraspis; species Acraspis erinacei. The sequence continues at coordinate 25,952,342 of JAWWLR010000004.1, read as the reverse complement.
CAATAACTGATATTTAAATATTAAAATAAATGAAAATACATATGAAATATATATGAACCGAACTCAATAAATATTTTACTCAAAATTTAGTATCAAATAATTTTCACTATATCAAAGTCAAAACTTTCTTTGCGAACCCACCTTGGTGAACATGATTAAACTGTTTAATCTGGACTGGGTGGTTCCTGACTATGTCTTCGTTGCAAAATTCGAAATCTTTTATACTCCGGCCACGCCAAAAGTTTCAGTGAAGGTGGGGTTCCAAAAAGCCCGAGGCGGGTACCTACAATATTGAAGGACTTTCGCTTGAACAGTATGACTCGTAACAAGATCGAATATTAAGTTGCTTCCCGTCCAACAGGGCAATTTAAGCCGACCTTGGACCAGATAAAATCGCCTGGAGATTCCTGAGAATGCACATGTACTAAAGGACCACACCCAGGTGTACGAACCTCGAGCAAAAAAAAATAAAATAAAAAAAAATAAACATTCACATAACCTTTTTTTTAGGATCGACAAATTTTATTCGGAAAAAGTTTAATTATAACACTTTCGCACACTACTCCCCAAACAGTGTTCGGTAAGTTCTTTTTTTGAGTAAAAAATTAAGGTTATTAGATAAAGTAACTTAAAGTTACGAAAAAAGTGACTTTTTTCACTTCCTTGATTTCATGATTTAAAAATCGAACTATCTAAGATGATAATTTAAAAATATTTAATTTTAAAAGAAATAAGAATTAAAGGCTGTACTTAAATTAAATTACTTAAATTATCCCTTTCTTACAGTACGTAATTATTGATTTCCAGAAATGCTTCAATACTTATTGCAAGCAGAATTAGACAGGGTATTAGAGAACATTATTTTCAAAATTCTCTGATTTTTTCTTGACTAATTTTTCATTTTCCTTGATCATTAATATTTTAATATATACCTGCATTTTAATCTTGTAACAATGTTAACAAAGAATCTTTCATAAACGAAATAAAACAGTATTTCAGATACAGATTTCAAATCTTGAAATTTACTAATTTATTTTAAACAAAAATATCTACTATAAAATATGGATTTTTAACAAAACACTTGTGTTTTCAACAAAATAATGAAATTTTTAACATAATATTTGCAAAAAATTAATAGCCAAAAATGAAATTTCCACAAACTGATGTATTTTTATCCAACAAAAATGAAATTTTATACCAAGAAAAATATGGTCTTACCAAAAAATACAATTTTCAGATAAAAAAAATCATTTCTTAAAAAATTGAGAAGATACATTTTCAGTTAAAAAATTAATTTTAAACAAAAAAGGCTTTTTACTAAATAGTTCAACTTCTCACCAGACAGGTCTTCAAAAAAAAATTTTTTTTTAACAATTTAGTTTATCTTTTACCCACGTAGTTAAATTTTCAATTGAAAAATATTATTTTTCAACAAAATGTTAAAAATTTTAACCAAAGAGATGAATTGTTTTAGTAAAAATATAAATCTGCCAAAAAAATTATTTTTTAAAATGTGATTCAACCAAATCAACAAAATAGTTAAATACTTAAGCAAAGAAGAAGAATTTTTAACCAAAAATTTGCATTTTCATTAACAAAAAAGAAATTTCTGCTAAAGCAGGTGAATTTACATATATAATTTTTCAAAAAAATAGTTGAATCTTCTATTTAAAAAGATTCTAGTCGACTTTTTACGATTAACATGTGAATTTTTAAACAAGAACTAAGTTTCTGCGACAACAATTTAATTTTCAATCCAAAAAGTCGAATTTTCAACAAAAATGATGATTTTTTAACAAATTTTTTTAATTCACTAGCAAATAGTTGCATGTTTACCCCCAAAAAATGAAACTTCTCTTAAAACAGATAAATTGGTGTTTTAAAAAAATGTTTCAAAAAATAGTTGACTTTTCATCCAAAAAAGATTCTAGTTGAGTTTCCAAGATTATAATATGAATTTCTTAACAAAAAATAAATTTCTACGAAAAAAATAGAATTTTAAATCCTAAAAGACGAATTTTTTCAACCAAAAAGTATGAATTTTTAACAAAATAGTTTAATTTTCAACCAAACAGTTGCATTATTTTCCCAGATAGATGAATTTTCTGTTAATACAGGTAAAATTTTAATTTAAAGAAAAAAACAAATTTTCAAAAAAATAGTTGAATTTTCATCGAGAAATGATTTCAGGTATTTTTTCAAAACCGAAATATTAAATCTAAGCAAAAAGTAAAATTTCTATGAAATAGTTCAATTTTGGTCAATAATATAATATAATATAATAGTAGATTTTTTAACCAGAAAGTATGACTTTCTAACAAGATTGTTAAATTTTCAAACAAACAATTGAATTTTTGTCATACAACAATAATCATTCTACTAAAGAAGATGAACTTTTAAATGAAAAAAATGTCAGGAAAAGTATTTTTATCCAATGAATATTTCACTCGACTTATCAGAAAATTATTAAATTTTAAAACAAATAATAAAATTCATAACTAAAAAGATAATCTTCCGGAGAAAGCTTTCACGAATTTGCAAAAATTACATACAATTACATACTAATCTTAAAAAAATGTCTCGACCCCCCCCCCCCGCTTTAACTGTTGCATTTTTAACCAAACACTAGTATTTTTAAGCAAAAAATATGACTTTTTACCGGAAGAAATGAATTTTCAAACCAAAAGGACGAATTTTCAACTAAAAAGTTACTTTTCAACCAAATTTTCACTTTCAAAATAGTTAAATTTTTAAGAAAATACATAAATTTTCAACCAAAAGAAGGATTTTTTATACCGAAAATATTAATTTCTATAATAGATAAAGTTCATTTTAACCAAGTAGTTGAATTTTCCAGCAAAATATTTTAATTTTTCAGTCCCCTTTCTCCCCAACAAATTAATTTTATTCTTTTATCACAAGAGATCAATTTTGAAATAAAA
>JAWWLR010000004.1:25918943-25931245 GCA_035041075.1 Acraspis erinacei | reverse complement strand
ACTGCTATACTTTGTTCATAGAGAGAATACTCAACGTCGCGCAATTTTTTTAGGAAAGGGTGGACTAAATCCTGCAGTGCTCCTCACACGACATTCAGCCTTGAAATTTATAAAAGAGGCCATCAATTTCGAATCAAAGGATTCCTTTATAGTAGAAATGTGAAAATCAGTCAAGCAAAAATTTGTACCAACCTAGCATGGAAGTCATACGTCACCGATAAGATAATGAGAAACACTAAAGTTTGAGAACGACTCTCATTTATATACGCATAATAAAACTCCATCATTTCTACATAACGACCTCCTTTCCTCAAAGCACCTACAATAATCTTCCAGCATTAAATTTCTGAATGAAAATAAACCGAGATCCTTATTTGTCAGTCTGCGTCTGTGTATTTGGATTTTTGTATTCTCGTGACTTTTTCCATTTGTATTTGTATTTATGTACCTACAAGCATTCACAAATACATTCATGAGACATGACAATAACATTCGGTAAGTACGTGTTTGTAGTTACCCCTGAGGTGAGCCACCCCCGAGACGAAGGCGAGACCACGCCTCAGAGTTACATTGTCGACATGGGGTTGGTTGTCACGGGGGTGGTATAATAGGGGGCGGTCCTTTCCACCAACTATTCGCTTTCACGTCCTGAGCTTCATGGGATGCGCGAGGGTGAATTTAGCCGTTCGGGGAACGAACCCCGCGTGGACAGTCGCTCGAAAAACTACCCTCAAGGTACCAGGCTTCCTTCCAGGGTACCTGCTTCCTTCTGTCCAGGACCGATCCAGGACTAATTCTCAGTTATCGTTTCGAAAAGTTTTCCGCACTCGTTTCTTTTGGAAAAATTTTATTTGCGTCGTGATTTACTGTGTTGATTTGTTGGTTATTACATTTGGCAATAATATTCTGAGGAAAATATTATACAAATTAGTATTATTGAAAGGATTAAGTTGATTGTTTGTTCTCGAGTAGTGATATTCCCTTTCCACAGTGGCGAGCTCAAGTTCTTCAAGGTAAGTGATATTTTTTAGAATTTTTATTTTTGGAACTAAATAATTTGTGAGCTGAAATATGGGTCCAGATCAGTGGTGGATAAGTTACTTTTTTGAGTAAATGGTTACAGTTAATGTGCAGAACTCCTGAAATTAATACCATGAATCCAACGACCAAATTTGGACAGCCACCATAAAATGTTCTTAATAAAATTTGAAAAAGATAAAGAAAAAACCTTTTTTCGCCTAAAAATTGCAAGCAAAGAATTTTCTTCCACGGACAAAAATAAAAAAGAGGAAAGAAAAATGAGCAGTCAACCAACCACATCCCTTTCTTTCTATTTTTGTCCATGGAGGAAAATTATTTGCTTTTGCTTTTTAGGAGAAAAAATTGTTTTTCTTTATCTTTTTTTAAACTTCAATAGGAACATCTTATGGTGGTTGTCCAAATTTGGTCGTTGAATTTTTGGCTTTATTTTCAGAAGTTCTGCATATTAATTTGATTATTGGAAGTTAGATAGGATTTTAAACTTGATTTTAATCTCATTTAAATTTCTTTAATTTTTATGGTTACAGTTGCTAGATAAAGTAACTTTAAACTACCTAAAAGGTACTTTTTTTAACTTCCTTAATTTTATAATTTAAAAACCAAAATAACTAAGACGATGATTCATAAAGGCTTAATAGGCATTAGTTAGAGTCGGATTTTTCAGTCACATTTTTTAACAACCAGTGGTATTTTTAACCAAAACATATGAAATTTTGTACAGGAAGAAATCAATTTTCAAAAAAATAATTTATCCAGCAGTTGAATTTTCTACGTTTTTTAAACTAAACCGACGAATTTTCAACAAAAAAGTTAAATTTCCAACGAAAAGTTAATTTTCAACTTAATGTAGAATTTCGACAAAAACTGGTCAACTTCGAACAAAATAAATAAATTTTCAATCAATGGGTTGAAAATCTATACTGATAATATTAATTTTCCCTTAAAAGTTTATTTTAAACAAAATATTTGAATTTTCTACCATTTTCAAACTAAAGAGACGAATTTTCAACAAGAATTCACTTTCTAGTGATCGCTATAGTATACTGCGTTGGCAAATTAAATTTTAAACGGTTTAAATAATATTTGGCTCAGTTTTGACCATGTATGTGTAAAAAAAATAATTGAATTCGAGAAAGGTTTTTCTTCACTATTTCAATTTTATGTTAAAAAATATTAATTAAAAAACTTAAAATACATGAATTATTTTTATTTGATAAGCGCTTGTTCTCCAAGTATTTTAACCTAATTTTCTATTTTTTAAACAATTTTGATTTGTTAGAAAATTTCTTTCCTGTAAATCGTTAAAATTAATTATTTATCTGGATAGATGATACAGTTGATGTTTTTAAAGAGAAATATTTCTCCTTTCAGATATTTTGTAATTATTTTAAAAATTTCCAATTGTTAAAACAATTTTTTCTACTGTAAAATGTGAAAAGTTATTATTTTCTGGAATTAATGACACAATTAATGAATGTCAAATGTATTATTTTTTCACCGATACTACTTTCTCGAATTAATAACGTAGTTAATGAATACTAAGAAAGATATTATCTGTGAAGGACATTTTAAAATTATTTAAGCAATTTTTAGATTGAAAAATTTTACCACGAAAAATCTTAAAATGTTACTATTTCACAGAATTAATTAAGCAGTTTGTGAATTTTATTTTATTTTATTTTTTTGTATTGAACATTGACTTTCTCATAAAATCACTCTTAAAATACTGCAAAAATTTTCACTATTTGGTAGAAAGAAAAATTATACAAGTAGAAATTTTTTAAACAATTGCCAAGTATATTTCAAAATTTTATTATACCTGATATTTATCAACCACATAATTTATCACAAAACAGTGGTTTTTTACAAATTATCAGGAAAAAGGGGGTTTAAACAAATATCAATTGTTTAAGAAATTGAAAATTCATGTTGATAAAATTCCAAAAAATACCGTCTTTAACATGAGTTTTACATAAAATATCTTTTTTTTAATTTGACTGATAAGTACTTTAGTAGAAAATTACTGGATTTTAACTAATTATTTAAGCAAAAATTGAGCCATCAATTTCTCTTAACCTTTTTCATAAATTACTGTTAATTACTATCGTATTAAATATTTTTTAAACTCCAGCCTTAGAAATTGTTATAATCTCCAAACAAAAAATTTAAACATACTTTTTCATTTTTGATAAATTATATAATTGATTATAAAAACTTTTCTTTAAACCCAGTTTAAATGACACAGGGGTCGATTTCTTATAACAAAATTTATTTAATAACAAATTCACAAGACATAGGAATAATTTTTATTAATAAATATTTAAAAAATAATAATTTATATTGAAAATTGGCACCATACATTTTATTATTTAATTCATTATTTTAAATAAAATTAACCTTGAAAAAATTGATATCTGTAGGATTTATATAACAGAATTACTTTGCAGTAACAATCTCTGCGGCTTTTTTAAAACCTAAATTCGAATTTCCAAATTCGTTAACATTTCTAATTATTTTTTTTCAACCAGGGGTATCTTTCATTAAAAAATTACTTTTTATTTGGCTATTACACTACGATAAAAAAATCTCTAAAAATATTTTCTACGTCTGATTCAGCAATCTTGACAATAAAAAAGGACAGTTGTTCGACTTTATAAAGAAATTAATTCTTTTTTTAATTTAGCAATAAACGTGATTTGATAATAACCCTATTTCGACTAATAAGAGTTTCCTTTCTTGATCCTAACAATTTTTTAATCTCTGTGACAGTACTGGTGTTATGGTAAAATTTAATTATAATGAACTTATATTTTTTAAATAATTTTTTCCTGTTCATTATGATTCCAGAAATATTTTTACCAGTTTTATTAATTAAGAATATTGAAAAAAATTGCATAAGATTTCAAAGGAGTTCCAAGATTTACAAATGTTTAAAATGATTTTTAAGGAATTTCACAGGTTCCGCGAATTTCAATAATTTTAGGAGACTTTAAAAAATCTTCACACCCTATTTTAATAAATTTCCCAGGATCTAAAAGGATTTTATGGGACATATAATATTTCAAGAAATTTCAAGAAATCCCAATAAATTTCGTGTGTTTTTACGGGATTTCAACGGATTTTATAAATTTTTAAAGAATAGATAGACTTTAAGAATTTGAAGGAATTTAAAGGTTTTTTAAAAACACCTAATAAAGTATTTTAATAAATTTTTCAGCATCTGAAAGGATTTAATAGGACATCAAATATTTTGAGAAATATCAACAAATTTTATGTAACTTCACGGGGTTTCAACGGATTTTATAAACTTTCAAAAAATGTATTTATAGGAATTGAGCGATTTCAGAGGATGTTAAAGATTTTCTAATATTCTTAATAGACTTCAAGAATTTCAAGGTATTTTAAAGGATTTTAAAGGATTTGGCAGATTTTAGGGTATTTCCAAGGATTCGTTTAAATGATTTCAAGGAATTCAAGAAAAATTTCTAATGTTTTTATGAGTTTTCTACAATTTGGGAAGATTTGAAAGAATTTTATAGTACCTATAAGCTTTTAGTATATTTAAAAAACATTACAAAGGATTTGTAAAGGATTTGAGCGGATTTCAAAAGATATCCGAGGATTTCAATAATTTTTAGGGATTTTAAATGCTCTCAAGGTATTTCAATAAAATTTTCAGAATTTTAAGGAATATCAGATTTAATGGAATTTCACGATATTTTGAATGGTTTTTATTATATTTCAAAGGATTATAAAGATTTAAAGGGGTTTATTTATTTATTTCATTTTAAGAACTGCATTTTTGAAATTGATAATTATAGAGTCTTAAATTCTTGTTTTTACATAGTGAAGTTTAAAAATTAGAAACCTCCGAAACTAATTAGTTTTAAATTTAATGCCCGAAAAAACTTAATCAATTTCTTTAACAAGTAAATAAGTTTTTTTACCTAACTATATAAAGAGACATTTCAATAAGTAAGGAATTATTTTTAAAAAATTAATCTTTATTATCAAAAATTGTTGAGGCCAGTGAGTGGAGGGACGGTGCGGTTCAGAGACCGCACGTCCACACGTCTCTACTAATTTGTCATTTTTTGCTCAAATGAGTCCGCGTTTCGTACTCTGAGGCACTTTAGCCAACATCTTGCATATTAAATGCCGTTAAACAAATTTAAACATTAATATAAAATTGTGAGGCTGTCCTGGACGTGCGGTCTCACAGACCTACCTATCTCGACAAAAACACAACTGAAACTAAAGCTACTAATAACGGCAGCCTCGATTAAGGCCATGGGGGGAGGGACCCACATATCAGAAGTCCTGTGCGGTCTATGAGACCGCACGTCCACGCTTAAAAATTAAGAACTGTACATTTTACATTGGTTTAATCCGCTTAACAAGACTAACATTAGAGCCTAAACAAAAACCCTTTTATCTCATTTATCTACCCCTTACAAAGCCCATCCCTTCTTTAAAAATTCATTAAGACCAGAAATTTCCGTCGCCTCTCGAGTGTCGAATATCACCTCGAGATTTTCGTAACAAATTTAAGCGTCGGCAGAAAATGCAACTCTCTCAAAAGAAGATAGCGACAAAATAAATTGATAGTCGATTCACGGCTCCGGATAAACTGGTCCCGCGGGACCCACGAGGGTTCGGTTCGCCATGGGGTGGTCGTGTGGCAGGCGGTGTTCTCTAACAAACACCATAAACTGTTTGTCCTGGGATTAGCCACCAGCCGTATAAGAATTACTTTCATGGGCAAACTCGAGGGCCAGGGAAACGATTTCTGAAGAATTAATAAAAACGCGAAACCTGGGACACAGGTGATTTTCCAAAGGCTGTTTCAGGGATGTTGTCCGTGGCGTATGGAGCCTCGTAAAAGCAATTTTACAAGTTGTAAGTAGTTTTCTAGATGGCTGCACACCAGAATCGAGTGGCGACTTGAAAATCAAAATCAAAGCAAAATCTTCCTCAAGGGGATGTAACCAAAATCCCTTGGGCGATTCGTTAATCTATAAACGCTAGTAAATACTAATTGAATTGAAGGATTTAAAATTTGTAACATTTCCAAATTCCGTCCTTAATGAATTTTACACTTTTTCTATTCTTTTTTAGGAGAACGGTATTTCAAATCAATTTTAATTCCAATTGATAACTACAGTCAATAAATTTTAGTTACATTTTTAAAATAATTTTGTCATCGTGAATATGATTTCAAAAGACATAATCTTATTAAATAAACATAAAAATATTCAACTGATGGATGCTTTATTAAAATTCATCTATTTAATTACCTTTCAATGTAAAATCAATAAATCTCTTAAAAACTCCTTAGAATTATTTTAAATCGACTAAGTCTTTCTTTATTTAATATTTGTAAAATACCTTTAAATGTTTGAAAATTTCTTAAAATCTATAAGCCTCTACGAAATATCTTCAGAAAAAATATTTTAAAATCTCGTGAAATTTAAAAACAAAATCCTCTTAAATATTTGCAAATACTGGGAATTTTCTAAAATATCTTTAAATCTGTAAAAAATCCTAAAATCCAATAAATGCTTCCAAATCTTTCAAATTTCAAAGAAATTCTTTAAAATTCCATGAAACAGTTTTTGAAATACCCTAAAGCCCATTAATCTCTTGAAAATCTCTTAGAATCTTATAAAATATCTTAAAGTATTTCGAATCCTTTACTGTAATCTTTTAAAATCCCTTGAATTATTCAAAACTCTAATATTCCTTCAAGTGCTTAAAAATACCCTAAAATCTTCAAATATCCTTTTCAAACCCTTGAAATTATTTAAATATAATAAAGATTTCTTAGAATCGTTTTAAAAATCATTAAATCTTCAAAAAAATCAAATCTCAAGAAATACCTTTATATTTTGGAAATCCTATGAAATCCCTCAAGAATTGTGAATAAATTTTTTTAAATCGATTCAAATATTATAAAACCCCGTAAAATTGCGTGAAAGCCCTTTTAAATATTTTAAAATGTTTAAATTTTTCTAAAATTCATTTAAATCATTTAAAATTGAGCTAGAATATTGTAAATCCTTCAAATTTGTCAAAGCCCTTCAAATTCCTGGTAATCGTTAAATATACCTTAAAATCTTAAAAAGATCCTTCGAAATCCATTCAAATCCCTTAGAAATTCTTAAGCTCATTAAAATACATTAACGTTCTTAAAAATTACATAAAATCCTTAAACAAATGCCCTGAAGTCTATTAAAATCCCTTGAAATTTTGTAAATCTCTTTACAATTCCTTGGAGTTTTTAAAAATACTTTAAAAAATTTTAATCCTTTGATATCTTTTTAAATGCTTTGAAATTTTTCAAGGATCTATATAATTTCATGGAGTTCTTAGAAATGACAATTTTCAGAGCTCTTTAAAATTCCTCAGATTCTAAAAATACCTTAATTTCTTTAAAAAATCCTTGGCGGTAGAAAATTAAAAATTTGATAAAGTTTTTTAAATCTTTCAAAGATTTAAAATATTTTTAATCTCCTAAAAGCTTCTATAACTCCTCAGTATCTTTTAAAATGATTCAACTTTTTCCTACATTTCGAAGTAAAAAATCAACATAATTAGAAATTTTGCTTCGAAATCTTCATGGTTCTTTTTTGGCAATTTTGGAAATATTTTGGAAGGTATTGAAATCTTTAAAAATAATCTCTTAAAATTAGTGTTTTCAACAAAATAATCATCAAAAACTTTTTCATAAATCTAAAACACATTTTTTAAATTTCTGGAAACCTTTCAAAATGCTTAAAAGCTTTTAAACTTTTCGTTCAAAATCTTAATCAATTTAGTTTTAAATTTGTTGAAATCTTTTCAAGTTAAAAATAATTTTTGCATTTTTTCTAAACTTTTAAATATCTATTCAACTTAATCGATTTTATTCTAAAATTTTGTGATCCTGTTTAAGAAAGTTTACATTCATTCTCAAATTTTAAGAAAGGTACTTAAGTTCAAGAGCAGAATTATTTAACAATATTAAAAACTTGTATCATTAAAATTTTCTCCTTTATCAACAGTTTTTATAATAATTCAGAAATAAATTTTATCATCAAATAAAATTACTTACTTGGAAATTTTTATTTACTAAATTGCCGGTACAGAGAATTTGTAATCTCTATTAATAAATAAATACATATAATTTCATTTAATATGTATAGGCGATGATGAATAGAATGCTTTTGTAATTTTTAATACATTTAGTCAATAAGTTAAGAACAGAATTTTTGCCATTATTATTAAATAATCATTGAGAATTTAAATTTTCTCTGTTAGAAATAAATTTTTAGAATTCAAATTCCTCATGTGGAATTTTTTTTATTGACAATTAGTATTTCTATGCAAAGTTAACTGTTTTGACTAAAAATCTAACTAAATCTTTTGTCCAAATAATTTTGTTATACACAATTAATCTTTTTGGTTGAAAATTCTTTTGCTTGCTTGAAAATTTATTTGCTTAAAAACTCATTTCACTAACTATAAAACTAAAAATGTTCTATTTTTTTTAAATTACCTTTTTTATTGAAAATCCATTTTACTTGTTTGAAATTTTTTCTTTTTTGGTAGAAAATTATTCTTTTTGGTATAAATGAGTTTTTTTATTTAAACATTTATTTTTTAACTAAAAATTCAACTATTTAATTTTTTGTCAAAATTTTTCTATTTTTATTGGCAGGATATTTTAATTATTCCTGTATTGAGATGTTAATATTTTGGTTGAAAATTCATCCGTTAGGTTTAAAATTGAACTATTTTCTTGCAAATTTATTTTGTTTGGTTAAAGACATATTTATCCAACCTAAAATTAAACTATTATATTTTTTTTTGTTCAAAATTTATCTTTTTTAATTAAAAATTCGTCTGTTTTGTTGAAAATGTGTCCATTTTTGGTAGAAAATTCATTTTTTGGCTTAAAAATTTACTCAATTGGTTAAAAATTTGATTTTTAGTTGAAAATGGATCATTTTAGTTGAAAGTTTACCCCCTTGGTTAAAAATTTAACAAATCTTGTTCAAAATTCGTATTTTTGTTAGAAATTATTTTTTTAATTAAAAATATAGCCATTTCATTTGTGATAGTAAATTAATCTTTTCACTTGATAATTTACTTATTTAGTTTGAAACTCGTCTTTTTAGTCGAAAATTTAATTATTTGTGTAGAAAATGGATATTTTTGGTTTGTAAATTCAACTTTAAAAAAATTCGTCTTTGGCTTAAAACTCAGCATTTTAGATGAGAGTTTTTTCATTGTTTGAAACATCTTCCTTTGTTGAAAATTAAACTCATCTGTTAAAATTTTTTATTTTTCAGTTTAATTAATCAGTTTTTTATTAAAAATTTACAAACTGTTTGTAGAAATATCAACTATTACACTTTTTAATATTACAATAATTTATAAATAAATAATAATTTTATAAAATAATATATGATAAAAAATAATTATTATAATAATAAATTAAATAAATTTATTTATTTTATTATTAATAAATTACAATAATTATAATATTAAACTTTTTGTCGGGAATTTATTTTGTTTATCAAAGATTCGTCAGTTTGGTTAAAAATGTATCTATTTTGTTGGAAGATCATTTTTTCTTAATTAAAAATTATTTATTTTAACTGAAAATTTAATAATAAAATTTTAAATAGTTAAATCTTAATAAACTGAAACTCAATTCTTCATTATATGTGTGAATTTGGCATTGAATGAATTCGAGATTTTTGTGAGACATCTATTTTTTTGGCGAAAGATGATAATTTCTACAAACCATTTCTAAAAAAGAGAAAATAAAGTAAAAATCGATTACAAAATTATTTTTTTTACTTTTTCGGATTCCTTCCCACAAATTCGTTTCGCTTTGCTTAAACGATATCATTGTTATCATTTTCACTTTCCCTAATATATATCCTTTTATGTACAATAAAATTTATAATAATTTATTAATAAACATTATTGATGTATTTTTAGGTATGAAATGTTTAATAAGTCGTAAATTATTTAATTTTTTAAATAGTATGTTTTATATTTAAGTAAGAAATTGAGCATCTTGGATAGAAAAGGAAAGCCTCATTCGCAGGTGGTTGTTGAGGGAGGGTCAGGAACCACACTCATCGATGCAATTTAATTATTAAAGTTATCATCCCAACGATATTTAATCTCTTAATACCCTTGAGGGATTCCAATACCCTCTGGCAGTGAATCGTTGTTTGAAAGCACGAGATGAAAATGCATGGCATTCTGGATAATAAAATATGAAACGCGACCATCCTAGTCACCAGGACTCAGAAGGATTACACTTTTCATTTTCAAGGATCAAGACGCAATTAATATGCAGTAAAAATTGAAGCAATTTTTATTTTAAACGTTTACAAAGCTTTAAAAGGAATACTGGAATTATTTGAGAAAGTTTAATTTAATTATCTATTCAAATTTAAAATAAAATAAAATTTTATATAAATTTAATAACAATTTTATTATTTTAAAAAGAAAATTTTAGAAAGCTGAAAATCTTCGAAAATCCATTAAAAAAACTGTAATGCTACCTGAAACAGAATTATTTGATGCATTCATTGTTTTCGAAGTTTTTAATCTATAAATTATCGCTTCAGAAGCTTTTAGAAAAACGTGAAAAAACATAAGCACCATTATTTTCTCTCATGCAATTTTTAACTTATGAAAATAATATTCATGCAAGATTTTTGCAATTCATAGTATCTATCATCTAAAATAATAGAATAAAAAGGCAGGGCCCAAATGTTTAATAATTGTTTAAAATTGATATTTTAACTTTAAAAGTAATATTTAATTTTAAGCAATCGAACCGTTGAATTTTTTAATTCAAAAATACTAATTTGCGATGAAAAACGCTTTGTTTATTTCTTTTGAAGGTTATATAAATAAGATTTACCTAAAAGTCTTTAGAACATTCAAAAATATTTGTGAAAATTTCTCATATGTCGAATGAGATATTCAACAATAAGTTAATTTTCAACTAGAGAGTTAAATTTTCAAATAAAAAATATAGATTCTCAACGAAAAATCTAAAAGTTCATATTTCAATAAAAAAATAATTTTATAATAAATCAAAAGCAGAATTCATCCAAAAAAGGCAAATTTTCAACAAAATAGTTGAATTCTCAATGAAAACAGGTTAATTGTCAAGCAATTGCATTTTCAATAAAGAATACTTACCAAAAGAAAGAATTTTCTACAAAAAGTTTTTTTTTTAACCCAAATTCGACTTTTCAACCAAAAATGTTATTTTATGCAAAAAAGTCGAATTTTCAACCAAAAAAATTAAAACTTTGAACCAAAGAGACAAATTTTGAACTATAATGATGAATGTTAAACTAAACAAGTGAACTTTTAACAAATTAGTCTCATTTTTGAACAAGTAGTTGAATTTAAAAAAAAAAGATGAATTCTCAACGAACAATATTTTATATTAGAAATAAAAAATATTTTTATTTTAAATAATAAAATCCAAAAAGATTAGAATTTTAATCCAAGCAGTTAAAATTTTTATAAAAGACAAATTAAATTTCTATCAAACGAAATAAATTCTTAAATCCAGAAGATGAATTTTCAGTCAATAAATAAACTTATTTAAGGTAGAACAAACATTTTAGACAAATTATCATTTAAAAGGAATTTTGCAAAATTAACAAACTTGCCTTAAAATCTTACAGGTTCCTATTTGAGAATTTCGAAAATATTATTAAATGTTTTAAAATCTTTTCAAATATTCTCTTAATCCAAAATTTATAAAATTTTGTTGGTGTGCAAACTTAAAAACTTTGAAATGTTTTGTAATCTTTTTCAATTTCCTCTTTAAATTCATTTAGAAAACATCTCAAAGTCTTCCCATTTCGTTGGAAATTCCTAAGGAAATTCCTTCTCTGATTTTTCAGAACTCTAATATCCTTCTAAATATCTTTTTAAATTATTCACATTTTTGAAAAATCTGCAAAATTAGCAAAATTGCCTTAGAATTTCACTTTTTTTTATTATTCTGAAAATCTTTAAAATATTCTCTTAGAATTATTATTAGAGACCATTTTTTTAAACTACCTAGGAAGCTAATAAAAAACTCCTTATTCTCTTGAAACCTTTGATAATTGTTAAAAAGCTTCTTTTATGAATTAAACTTTTTATTTATTCTTTTAAATCTTTACAATTCATCAAAGTTTTTCCGGAAAATATTTAAAATTTCTTGGGATTTTTTTACAATTTTCTCT
>JAWWLR010000004.1:25848025-25858752 GCA_035041075.1 Acraspis erinacei | reverse complement strand
GATACCACAAGACGTTTGGACAATACTTTTACGCGTTTTCGAGCGCTCGTCCCCTTATTGTATCCGACCCCTCAATTGACAAACACGGTCTCGCTGACCCCGCCGACTCAAAATAGCTGTCAGATCGAAAGTAAAAGATATTTTTGGCTGCACCAAAGTGCGTTATATTGAAACGATACAAAATAGGAATAAAATATTTTCAAGACTTCAGTGATAATTTAACTATTCGAAAAAAATATTTGAAAAAAAACGTAGACAATCTGAAACAAATCGGAAATTCCGTGGGGTCACAGTGACCCCAAGTGTCTTTTAAGGGTTAAAGTGAATGAACTGAAGAATTTCGAGTCAGAGTATACCTAGAGTACATCCTTAATGTGAATGGACACTTGAAAAACTTTTAAGAAAAATGACAACATAGAAGTTTATCGATATCGTTGGAAACTCGACGAGGAGAAGTTTGAAAGGAAGGAAGGAAGTGCAAGGCAAACTTTTGCCGTTTACGTAAAATCCATCGTGGCGCTCTACGCTACGATTGTTTCGCCATAATCCTTTATTGGATCAACGAGGCTGAAACAATTGAGCGGGCCATAACGCGAGGATGGGTTCGACCGGTCGAGGTCTGTGGGTGGTAGGGTGGACCTACAGGGAACTGAGGGTGGTAAACGGATGGTGGGAGGGAAGGAAGGATTTCTACCTACTTTGCCGGGTGAGCGGAGTTACAAATGGGAGAACGCGGAACTCATCCACAAACTGAAACTCTGCCTCTGCTCGGCTTTCGCGCGGTAATCTGCCGGTGATTCAATGATACAGTTGGTAGCAGGTAGCGAGTAGCGAATAGCGAATAGCGAAATCCATTTGTGCATTGCAATCCTGAACAAGTCACGTACCAGCGATAATAATGACGCTACTCGTGCCAACTATAACGGCCTATACATGCCTCGAATTCACGTCAGCACTAATAACCAATCTTTCTCTTAAAAAGAAACACTTCTGCTCATGAAAAAAATTATTAAAATTAATTTTAAAAAAAGATCTACTCCCGTCACTAAACTGGGAATCGAACCACAGAACTTCCGATTGCAGGTCGGGTGCTTTCCTATTAAGATATTAAAGAGATGAAAAGAAGAATCTTTTTTCAGAAATATACGCTATCTCAAGCCAGGTGTTATATTTATGATATGAATAATTTTAAAGCAATATGTATCTCTGTTGATAAGGCAGATACCTTTAAAATTACTCGTATCATAAGTGTAACACCTGGCTTGAGATAGTGTATATTTCTGAACAAAGAGTCTTCTTTCGACCTCTCTAATAGCTCCATCGAAAAGCACACGACCGGCCATCAACACTTCTTTGGTTAGGCTCCCACTGGAGCGACGAGGGTATATAGTTTTTAAACAAAAATTTAATTTTAAAATTGAAAAAAAATTATTTTCCATCTCTTCCAAAAATGGCTTTAAATATTTTCTGTTATTTGAAAAGTTAACTTGATCGATAGGTTGATTTCGATTTTCACAGTGGTGAACAAGATATCTACACTGATCGACGGTAACTATCTCTGATGATATTGCAGATTCCTTTAAAAAAATTATTATTCTACAGTAATTACTCTGTGAAATTATTGGCCATTTAAGAATGAACAATTTTCACTACGTACAGTCGAGTTCTATCCTGAAAATACCCCACCTTGAGGAGTAAGACTTGATTCTGATCAATGGTGATAGCTTCAGAGTACTCTTCTTTGGAAGCCACAACCTTTTTCCAGTGATACTTCCTCTTTCGGAAACACTCCTTTAGGTGTCCTTTCGGAATAGCTAGCAGCTGCTTTGTCGAAATTCTGTAAGGCCATGTTTCACCAGAAATTGCTGAATAAGCTGCGTTGGGCGTTGGGGTTTTGAAGGACCCATTCGAACTCGTTCCATATTTTGTAGTATTTTGGCTGTTGAGACAAATGAATTAACAAGAATTCCCATGTCACAAAAAAAAAGAAAATCCCGAATTACCACAACTCGTTCGAAAAATACTGTAATTGGAAAAAATGCTGTTTTTTAAATTGAGAATTCACTGGTAATCTTTGACTGATTGTAAGGAGTAAAGGCGAATTTTTTGACCAAAATATCAAATACTTATTCTTTATTTCTGCATAGAGTGATATATCTAAATACCTGGATAAGTAAATAGCTAAATATCTACAATAAATAGCAAAAAAGCTGGAGCTCTCGGTCTGATTTGAAATGCAATTAGTCACATTTTTTCAAAATTTCAGTTTTTTTGTTTAAAAATGAGGAATTAAAATCTCGCTTAAATTTCTACTCTGTAACTTGTATTTTCGATCTCTTGTTGTCTCAAATACTGAGAGAAAAAATACTTCAGTTGATTTTTTAAAGTTCCATCTACAAAAGTCATAGTCTGAATTTGACAACCTTATATGGCAACTACGATTTAAATTATTGTTTTTAGTATTTTAGTATTATTAGTATTTTATCTTCAATTTTAGGTGGAAGCTGCATTTCTTCCCCAACCCTAATAATCAAGAGCGAAATTGTTCAATGAAAGGTTCTTTAAAATTCTGTATGCTTGGGTTTTATTAAGACTTAAATTATTCTTTTTGAACAAATTAAATTTTTTTTAAATAATTCTATGATTTCAAAACAGAATTTCTATAATAGAGTCGAAGCGAGCAGTACTTTTAATAATGTTTTCAGAAATAAAATCAGCTCTTGATTAATAGGAATAGATACAAATTGCAGCTTTTACCTTAAATCTAAGCTGGAACCAAACATCCATATAAAATTGGTTAAATAAGCAAACGTAACCGACATAATGTTTTTTATTTTTTTATTTTCGTTCATTTTATTAATCATTACAATGGTTTGATAACTGAACATAGTGATTAGCATAGTCCAATAATGAACTTACTAGCCTCGGGAATGTGATGATTTATATTCAATGGCCACATCGGCTTTCTGATTCGCCCCTAAATTGCAAAATCATTAGCCGGGACACAAAATTACTTTTTGAAATTATTCACACTTATTTTTTTCAAGATAAAGTAGCAACAATTTTTTACAGAATCTATAAAAAGTTCAAACAGTCATGAATTACTTTTTGCAGAGACATTATTCCCTTGAATTTAATTAAATTCCTTTCAATTCCATGAAGTTTCATTGAATTTCATTCAAGTCCATTAAATTCTATTGAATTCCATTAAATTCCATTGAATTAAATGAAATGAAATGAAATTCCGTTCGATTTCATTGAATTCTATTAAAATCCATGTACTTCTATTAAATTATCTTAAACTTCATTGAATTCCAATTAATTCCTTTTAAATCCATTAAATTTTATTGGATGCCATTAAACCCCATCGAATTTCGTCAAATTCCGTTAAATTTCATCAAATTCTATTTAATTCCATTAAACTCCATTTAATTCCATTCAATTATTATTCCATTAATTATTTTCCATTCATTAGTCCAATTATTATTATTATTATTATTATTATTGCATTCAATTTCTTTGAATTCCAATAAATTACATTAAATCGAAATAAAATCGATTGAATTACGTTAAAAGCTATTGAATTCTATTGAATTTCGTTGAACTGTATTTATTTACGTGGCATTATATTGAATTCCATTGAAGTAGAAATTACTTATTTACAGAGTCTATACAAAGTTCAAACAATTATGAATATTTTTTTGCAGAGATATTAACCGTTTTCTTTCATTGAATTTGATTACACCACGTTGAATTCCATTAAATCGTGTTAAATTCTATTGAATTCCATTAAATTCCATTCATTTTAATTAAACTTCATTGAGTTTCATTAAATTGCATTGAATTCCATTAAATTCCATTCAGTTCAATTAGACTTAATTGAGTTTCATTAAATTCATTAAATTTGATAAGATACATATTCTTTCACTAAAAATCATTGAAATTTATTTATTTTCGTTGTATTCTATTGAATTTCAATAAATTCCATTGTATTTGATTAATTAGGATATATTAATTGAATTTTGTTTTCTCCAATTGAACGGAAAAAAATTAAATTGGATTTCATTCATTACTTTAAATTTCGTTAAATTTAATAGAATACATTCAACTACGTTGTATTCTATTGTGATTCCTTGCAATCCCCTAAATTCAATGAAATTTCAGTCAATTCCATTGTATTAAATTAAATTACAAAAAATTCAATTGAAACGCATTTGTCAGTGAATTTGCTGTATTTATTCAAATTCGTTTGTATTCTTTTGAATTCCTCTTAAATTCAATTTAAAATTTCCCCAGTTTTTGTAATCCTTTTAACCGAATAAGTGTTTAAATTCATTTTCATTTTATTAAATTTAATTAAATTTTCTTGATTCCTATTGAATTCCATTCAAATTACTTTAAATTCCGCCTTGATCGTAAACTGAAATGAATTTGTTTGCATTCCTTGGCATTCTGTTGAATTTATCTTAAGTTTGATCCAAAATTTCCTTCAACTGAATCAGATGAAATTACACTCGATTTCGTTGGATTGTATTAAATTTCTGTTAATTATACTAATATCTGTTTACTTTTAGTTAATAAATTAAGGTCAAACCAAATCCCATGAAATGATGATAAATTTCAGCGAATTGCCTTCATTTATCTGAAATTCCATTCAATTCCATTAAATACCACTTTAAAGTTATGTACTAGTTATTCTTCTGGGTTTTAATTTGTAATTTCTTGATAAGAATATGTGTATTTGGTGATCCTAATTGCTTTTATAAGAAAATCTGAAACAAATATATCATCTTTTTTGCAAGAAAGCATTTTTTGTTTCGAAAGCAGTTATTTTTCCGCGAGCGCTGGCAGTAAAATATCATTTTCTGTAATTTAATCGGATACGAAAGAGCCACTTCGTCGAGCATAAAGTTAATACGCAGCAGAGTAAGTCTATCACTTCCGGCCGAACGGATTCTCCCAATAATATGCGGCGTTGAATTACACCGGAAAATTTATTATTTTATGCATACATAATGCTATATTGTACCAAAATTCATTCAATCTTTCCCATCCAATAATTTACCATTTTATTGCCAGTTATCGTTATTGCTACCATTTCAATATGTAATTTTCTTTTAGTTGATTTTTTAGTTACTTTTATGTTCTAAAAATATATATAGTCATACTATAGTCAGTTGAAAAAAGTAAAAAAATCACATCAGTCTCTCTCTTACAAGTATAATTTCTATAATCTTTACCTTCTTTCTCTATTCGCGTTGCCCTTTTACGCGGCGATTCGCAATTACTCTATACTCATCTTCGATATCCCCACTTCTGCCACACTAACCAGCCCCACTGTCACACGTTGTTTTTTTATTTCCTTTGAATTCTTTTTCATTGTCCCTCAATTCTTCAAAACTGCCTTAAAATCCACTAAATTTAATTAATCTTTGTTGTATTTTCAATTTTTTAAATTCACCTTGAAGACTTTTAAATTCACCTTAAATTTTTATGGATTTGATCAGATTTCTATTCAATAATTATATTTACTCCCATTTATATAAATTTGATCGAGTTCTTTAGATTATAGATATTTAATTGAATTATTTCGAATATATCTTGATTTTACTTGACACTAATACTATTGAAATCATCAGTGGAATATTCTGATTTTTAAAAATCATTTGCAATTAATTTTGAATTATTTAAAAATCTTTTTAATTCCCTTCATTTTTTCAGTTTTTTTTCTAATCAGTGTAAACATTTTTTAATTCACTTAAATTCTTCTAAATTTACTCTACTCAATTAATAGGCTTTTTTGTAGTTTTTAATTTCCTTCAAATTTTCTTAATTCATTCCAATTTTACGGATATTAATTAAATATTTTTGATTTTTTTAAATTTTATTAAACTCATTTGAATTCCTTTAGAAATGCACCCTAAATTAATTTTATTTTTTCCTAAATTCTTTTTAATTGTTTTTAATTCTTTGGAAATCTCTTTATTTTTTTTACTCGTTCTGACATTATTTTAATTTACTTTAATTATTCTAAATTTACTCAATTCTACCGAATTAAGTGGAATAACTGAATTTTTGTAGTTAACTTTTTTATTGAGCTTGAGGACTTTTAAATTGACCTTGAATTTTTAGGCATTTCATCAAATTTTTTCAAATTGACTTGCATTTTTCTCAATTCCAAATTTAATTAAATCAATTGTTTTACTATTTTTAAATGGTTTTCAATCCACTTGAATTTTTATGATTTTTTTCGAATTTTTCTCGTTTTCTTATATCGATATAAATTTACTCGAATTTAATTTAATTCGAAGGTTTAAAAAAGATCCTAGTTCCATTTAATACTTTTGAATTCGCCTTGAATTCTGTTCACTTCCATTTTAGTTAATGCGATGTGAATTTTGTCATTTTAAAAATTTATTTCTTTAAATTTTTTCGAATTCTTATGAATTTCATCGAAGTCTTTTGAATTCGCTCAAAATCTTCTAAGTTCGCTCTAGATTCATTAAAATCAGTGGAATATTTTGGATTAGGAAAAAATTGTCTGCTCATTTGAATTAATTTAGATTTCACCCTGAATTCTTAATAATTTATATTTATTTTTAAAGGTTTCAATTCTTTGAAATTCTTTTGATCTTTACAATATCGCTGAAATCTTTTGAATTTGCTTTAATTCTTCTAAAGTCACTCTGTTCTACTTAATTAAATGGATTTAAAAATATCTAAAAAGTTCCTTTTTTGAAATTCAACCTTAGGTCTTTTAAGCTCACTTTTCATTTTTAGACATTTCATAGAATTCTTTTGGATTCTCTTGAAATTTTCTAAATTAATTCAAATTTTACTATGATAAGTGGAGTTATTTG
Source organism: Acraspis erinacei (assembly GCA_035041075.1). Lineage (NCBI taxonomy): Eukaryota > Metazoa > Arthropoda > Insecta > Hymenoptera > Cynipidae > Acraspis > Acraspis erinacei. The sequence goes on along the minus strand of JAWWLR010000004.1, from coordinate 25,851,892 downwards.
GAATTAAAAAAATCAACTCTCTTACATTTTTTCAATACACCTTTAATTTTTATAAATTTTATCGAATTCTTCTTATTTCTCTTAAATTGATTTTTTTCTACTAATTCAGTTTGCACATAAATGGAAAAAGAGATAAATGTAAAAAAATCTTATTGGGTAAGAGCATCAGAGCGGCAATCTGAAAGACCTGGGTTCGGATCCCAGCTCAGCTTGAGAGCAATTTTTTCACAACTTGAAAAATCAATATGCAAAAATATTTATTGTAGACCAGTAGGCAAACAAAATTGACATCAAATTATTTTAAACATTTATCTCATCGACAACCATAATATCCATAATACTAAACAATAATAGTTAAAATAAACAATGAAGTTAATTTTTCACCTTTCAAAGTTATTGGGCTAGAAAACTAAAAACTTTACTCAGAAATTGAAGTTGATTTTCCACCTCACACTTTTTGATCTCGGACTTTCGTATTTTGGATTTCATATAATTATGAAGTTGAAAATGTCATAAAGAATATAAATAAATGAAATATGTTTTGCATTAAATTTATTTCTGTAAAAATATTAAAAATGTTCAAGAAATCTATAATTAGAAGTTTGAATAGTGCGCATGCGTGTAGAAATACACTCAACCCCCGATACAATAACCCACGGTTTACGATATTCCTAGAATGTATATACTCTCCACAGTTTAATGATGGCAGAAGCCGGAGGCCCGAAAAAGAGAATGTGCTTAGTCAAGAGTGACAACAGTTCGAGGGCCGCACTATCAGCGCATTAGTTGCATCAGGTTGCGTCATGCGTCCAAATCCAACAGAAATGATTCATGCGTCCCTACCTGTCAGTGACTGAATTCTAGCTACAGCAACTACTAGAATTTAACTGATAATTAGTTATATTTGACTAATTAAATTTTATAAAGAAGATAGGATTCGCAAATAATTTCCAAAGTACAGAAAGAGGTTTTTAACTGAAAGCTACACGGATTTCATACATAAAGTGCAGGAACTTTAACATGCACGTACTTACTGATAGGATAATAATTGCAAAGATTCACGAGTGGCGATAACGAGCTTGGAAACGTCAGTTTAAGCCTCTAGTTCTGAATACATAGGTAATTCCGTTGCAGGAAATAAAATATTAATCAGTCACTGGCAAGTTACCATCACGTAATACCAGTAAAAGGAACATTTACATTACCAATGTGCACTCGGTCCCGATGTATTTTATAATTTACACTTTTCTTTCACAAACGATTTTTTAAATAAGTCTTTAAAGGCTGTAAAACAATAATTTTTTTAATAGAATGTCTATCATTTATTCTCTACTTTGCAAATATTTGATGATACATTAACATTATAAAAAAATTATTATTTGCATGTTCAATAAAAAATAATTTAATTTTTAAAACATAAGGACGAATTTTTTAGGATACAGTTGAATTTTCGACCCAAAAGTTTTCGACAAATAAGATTAATTTTTCAGCATAAGACGTATTTTCAACAAATTTCATGAATTTCAATAAAATAGTTAAATCTTAAACTAAAAAAAAACGTAATCTTCAACTAAAATTGAGAGAATTAAATTATCGACTAAAAATTGGGTAGTTAAATTTATAATTTCAAAAATTACTTTTTAATAACCACAAAATATTAAACAGTTTAATTCAGCGGAAAAAAACGAATTTTTAACCAATTTTAGTGCAAGCCTCAAACAAATAGATAAATTTTCAACATAGAATATTATCTTATTACCCACATTTTCGAATTTTCAAGATAATAGTTAAATTTTCAAGCTAAACAGTCAATTTTTTATAAAACAGTTCACTAAGCCGGAATAAAAGAATTTTCGGAAAAAATTTTTAATTTTTAATCAGGAAACATCAATTTTTTAAAAATAGTTTAATTTTCGACGAAAATGACGAACTTTCAAATAGCAAGATAAATGTTCTGTACAAAGACACGAATTCTCAACAAATTCAACAGAATTAAATTTTCAGATACAAGAAAATGAACTTTTCAGAAAAAAACGAATTTCCAACAAAACAGTTAAAAAAAATGTTTGTTTCATCAATTAAAACAGTTTAATTTTTAATCCGGAAATTGCATTTTTATCCAAACAGGTTAAACATTTTTACAAAGGAGGTTAATCTATCAAAAACAAGAATTTTTAACAAAACACACTAACTTTCAACGATAAAAGAACAATTTTATACTTATAATATAAAGTCTAAACAAAAAATGGAAGTTGCATTTTCGAGTCAAGAAAATTAATTGATTGTTTGATTTTCCAATACAGAAGATTAATTTTTTACGAAAAATAATAATTTATAACAAAATAGTTACGTTTTCGAATAAAAGATCTAATTTTGAAACAAATAGTATAATTTTCAAACCAAAATATTGACAAATAGTTCAATTTCTCACTGAAGAAAATAATTTTTAATTAAAGAAAAATGTTTTAAAAAGAAGTTAAACTTTAAATGAATTAGTTGATTTTTCAATAAAAAAAGATTAATTTTCTGCCAAATAATTGAAGGATTAACCAAAATTGATTAATTTTTTATCAAGAAGTTGCATTTTTATCCAAAAAGGGTGAAATTTCAACCAAAAAGGTTAATTTTCTAGTCCTAAAAGACGAATTTTCAACAAATTGAATGCATTTTTAACCAGAAAAGATCCATTTTTTACTTACAATATCAATTTTAAACCAAAAATAGATTAATTCCATTTTTCAGTCCAGAAAATGAATTCTGATTTAAAAAAAAAACTTATTTTCAGCAAAATAGTTTAATTTTGGAACAAAAAGATGAATATTTGACCAAACATTTGATTTTCTATCCAAGAATAGTTCAGAATTTTAACTAAAAAAAATCCATTTTCAATCCAAAATAATATACTTAAATTTTTAGTTTAAAAAATTGATTTTCGACCCAAAATAAAAGAAATTTTCAACAAAATAATTGAATTTTTAACCAAATAATTAAATTCACATGCAAATAGTCCAATTTTTAATCAATCGACATAAATGCCGAACTAAAAATATAATTGTTAGCTTTTAACAAAAAAAAAAGCTTTTCACCGAGAATAGTTTTATTTTCTTATTGAATTCTATTACATCAATTAGTTCACATTTATGCAAAAAATGAGAAAAAGAGGAAGTTTCTTGAAAAAGAGGAAAAGAGATGAATAAGGAAAGGGTGTGAAGTTCGAAATAAGAAAACGATTTTCAAACTTGCTAAGTTATTATTGAACTGCAACGTTGCCATCTTTACCATTTTGCGAAAAATTCGCTAACTTTGTTAAAATTTATCATCAGGAAACGTATTAAGAATTGTTCTGAAATTAAAAAAATGTCAAAAGAATTTAATTTAAAGTATTCTAATGCTAATATAAAATGGTTCTAACCTAATTAAATTTCGCGCCAAAATGGAACCAAAATGAGAAGTTATGTCTGAATGTGGCGGCAAATTAAAAATTTAAATAACTGAAAACAGCATCACGAATTATATTTCTATTTTACCCATAAATATTGTTCCAATTGCAATTTAAAATAGGCATTACAATTCTGTTTCAATAATAAATTATTTACAATATAAATTAACAAACATTTTAGCACTGTTAAGTTATGAAGTCATCAGCAAAAACTATCGTTCATTTGAACGTTCAGAACTTTGAAGAAGCTTCTAATGTGTCCCCTAAGGGTTTACATTTTTCTTGCAGCTTCTTCGCTATTCCTTTACACAACCCCACACACTTTCTTGGTGGTGTGAGGGGGACCTACAATTTAAGGTGGGTTCCGAACCACCAAGAGCAACAGCCTTAAGTACTTAGAGAACCTTTTTCTCTAGAGGTACCGGTCC
>JAWWLR010000004.1:25821376-25833512 GCA_035041075.1 Acraspis erinacei | reverse complement strand
ATTCTAATCGTGGTAACTTTACTCCTATTCTTCTCTTTTATTCCCAGGTCTCGATACCGTAGAGCACAGTGGTTGCAAGTACAGATTTATACTTACTTATACTTGTTTTATTAATCGTTCTTCCATCATTCCCCTAATATTACTAAACAATCTCAACAAATCTCGTTCACTCTTGTCAAACAGTGTTTCCTTTACACCACTCTTTGAGGACCCACTCATTAATGAATTTGTCTATTAGAGTTTTACCGCATATATTTTTCAGAAATTACATGCTTATCTTGTTGACTTTACTCCTATGCTTTTCTCTGTATGTCCAGGTCTCGATACCGTAGGGCACAGTATGACAAGTACAGAAATCTCGAAGGATTTCAAGGGATTTCAAAGATTTCTAGAAATTCTAACGTTTTTTTCTGAAGAACTGAAATGAATAAGCTCAATTCAATCTTCATTTAAGGGATTTCAAACGATTTTTTGTATAGGAACTCTAATGATTTTTAGTATTTCGAAGAATTTTACCAATTTTAATATAATTTAATAGATTTCAAACATTTTAATGTGTTTAAAAATATTTCTCCAAACGAATTAATTTCAAGAGATTCCAAAAGGTTTCTATATGGATTTCAATTAAATTTTAAGAGATTTTAGAGATGTTAAGGGAATTCGCAGATATTTTCTGTATAAAGTCACTATGTTTAGAATCATTATTTCTGGGTACTTTAAAAAGCACGATTAAAAATGGCCTTAAATAAATCGAAGCTTTTTATTTTCTCTAATTTTTACATTAATTCCTTAAATATTTTTATATGATTTACTCCATAGTTGATTATCCTCTAATTGTTGTCTATTAAATTATTTTCTGTAATGAATTTCCTATAATCCATACAATCTTGTTCAATCTCAAGCAATATTTTACAATCATGAAATCTTGCAATCTAGTATGCACCAAAAAATCCAAGAAATTAACCATTTGATATAAATTGATTATAGTTCCATTTTGTTAAGGTACGGTTTTACGCCATTTCTTTGTTCAAACATAAAAAAATAGTTCCCAAATACTGAGTTGTCCATTTACTCTCACAGAAAAAAACTGAGGGTACAAAATGTTGTAGGTAATCAGTCAAACAGAGTAAACGAGAGGCGGACACTCCAAACTGAGGTAAAGTTTTCGCAGTGATTCGCAGATATCTCCGGCGGATCCGCTAGAGGCAGCACACTGCAGGCCTGTAACTACGTAAAGGTTACCTCAGCTTGGAGTAATCAGCTAATTATTACCCCATAAAGTTTGCCTCAGCTTTGACTAATTAGCTGCCTATTACCCTTCTTCAACGATTGCCTCCAGCATTCCCTACTCCCAGTTTTACTGTGCTTATACACCCTTAACTACCTTCATATATTGCGTTTAGTGCTTGTAGAAACCTTTTAGGTTATTCTAGTAGTTATGTAGATAAATATTAATAATTAATATATTTAAGATTCTAAATTTTTACAAAGAAAAACTGAGGGTACGAAATGTTGAAGGTCAAGCAGGATAAACCCGATATGGGTACTCCTAACTAGGGTAAACTTTCCATGGTGAAGTGCAGATATCTGCGGATGAAAGTTTACCTCGGCTTGTCCGATTAACTGTAACACTTCGTAAACTCAGATTCTTCTGTGCTTTTCAAAAATTATTCCTATCCTATAATTTTCTATTAAAAAGTCCTCGAATTTAGATAAGTATTTATTAATACTTGCGCGTATATTAGGACTTAAATGGCAAGGATATTAACTATTTCTGCTACCTGAAGGGTTCAGGATGCTGAGCGACTGGAGTTCCAATTAATTAGTGCAATTAGTCGCGACTGGAGTGTTAACTGAAAACAGGGGTTGCTTGATGTGAGGCAGAGTAGAGGGATAAAGGAAAAGGGGTGGAACTTGGACCAGTAATAATATAAACGGAGTGCCGGAGAGCAGTACGCTTACAGGGGCGGGCTTTCCACAACGCTTGCGCACATACTCTTACAAAACACAGACTTGCTACATTTGCCCCACATCTTATCAAAATGACATACTGAAGCTGAACCACTCCTATTTTTAAATCTGAAATATAAATGAAATTTTATATAATCGTTGATCGAACAATAATTAATGTGTCTAAACTATTTGATACTAGTATGAGAATACTTTTTATTAAATGGTTTCGAATTTTTTTTCATTTAAGGACATAGCATGTTTTCAATTTTAAGAATGATTGTGGATTTGGTTAAAGGCGGTCCAGAAACGGTACATTTAAATAGTATCTTAATCATTTTAAAAATTAAAAAATTTTTATTTAATCAAAATGACTGATTTCATTAGTAAAATTTATGGTACGCTATTTAAATTGACTAATTTAATCAATGAAATTTGCAGTTTCGTTCATTCTAAATTACAGATTTAATCAATGGACGCTTCTTATTATATAAACTTATCATTCCTGGTAAAAAATAAATATTCTTAGTTCGAAATAAATTTCTTTTTGTAAAATTCAACTGTTCTTTATTGTTAATTAAAATGTTTTTAAGTGGAAATACCAACTATTACATTTTTTAGGGAGAATTTATTTTTTTGTTTAAAGATTTATGAATCTCTTTAAACGAACATCTTTTTAGTAAAAATTAAACTACTTCGTTCAAAACTCGTTTTTTTAATTAATTTATCAATTGAAAATTTAGCTATTCCATTTTTGTTTAAAATTTATCTTATTTAGTTGTAAATTCCTCTATCTGTTAAACAATCGTCGTTTTTGTTGAAAATTCAATCTTTGGTTAAATATCAAATTATTTTCTTGAAAATTCATTTTTTTAGTGAAGATTCATTATTTTAGTTCATAATTCATCTTTCCAGTGAAAAATTCAATTAATTTATTTATTATTATTATTTATTATTTATTATTTATTATTATTATTTTATTATTTTTATTATTATTTATTTATTATTAATTAATTTATTTAATTTCTGGCCTGAAAATTTACCTATTTCATTTTTGTTTAAAAAATATTTTTTGAAGGGAAAATTGCCCTTCTCTGTTTGAAAATTCGTCCTTTTTGATAGAAAATTGATTTTTTTGTTTGTTAAAAATTCACATTTTTTGTTGTTAAAAATGCAAGTTCTTAATTAAAAATAATTAATCTTCTACTTTTTTGGTCGAAGATTCGTCATCTGCGTTAAAAATTCAACTGTTTGGTCTTGAATTAACTTTTTTTGTTGAAGTCATATTTTTTGTTAAAAGTTCAACTATTGAATGGGAAACTTAAACTATATGGTTAAAAATTAAATTACATATTTCAAAATTCAACTATTTTGTTGAAAACTCGTTTTTTTTGTAAAATAGTAATACTTTAATAAATATTCAACCATTCCATTCTTGATTGATAATTTATCATTTATAAGTTTAAAATTCAACTACTTGGTAGAGAATTCATCATGTTGTTTAAGAATTCAACTATTTTATTAAAAAATAATCTTTCTTAGTTAAATTGAATTGTTAAAAATTCATTTCTTTTGTGGAAAACTAATTTTTTGATTAAAATTTAAATAATTCATTTTTGTTCGGAAATGTATCTTTTTTAGCTGAAAATTAAACTATTTCGTTGAAAATCCATCTTTCTTGGTTGAAAAATAAATGTTTAATCTTTAATCGAAACAGTTTAATTTTTAACCAGAAAGGATCAACTTTCGACCAAGAAGATTAATTTTTGACCGAAAGACGAATTTGAAACAAAGTACATGAATTTACAACCAGAAAAGAAATCGATTTTCTATTATTTTAAACCAAAAATAGATTCTTCAACAACAAAAATAAATTTTTAAGAAAAGAGTTTTTTTAATCATGAAGATTAATTTTCTACCAAAAAGGCTAATAATCAACAAAATACTTGCCTTTTTAACCAATTACCTTAATTTTCAATAAAAAAAAATATTATGAATTTTTAACTAAAAACGATACATTTTTAACAACAAATTAATTCTTAACTAAAATTGAAACCAATTTTTAACGAAATAATTGCATTTTCAACTAAGTAATTAAATTTTCAACCAAGTAGTCAAATTTTTAATACAATTTTTTTTAATTGAATTCTAATAATTCAGGTCATGTTTAAGTGAAAAAACGAGAAAAAGAGGAAATTTCTTGAAATCCGAAGAAAAATAAGAATTTCAAAAGGCGAGAAATGAGGGGAATGGAGGACAGAGTGTGAAGTTTGAAATATGAAAGTGATTTTTCAACTTATTAAGTTATTATTTAACTTTACGGTCATTGACCCCCATTAGACTCTGATCTTTTCGAAACAAGAAGGTTGCAATTTAAGTTTCGCGCCAAAATTGAATAAAAATAAGAGGTTATGCCTGACCGTGGAAGTAATAATTTCAGCTTATGATAAGAAGATTTAAATGAAAGACTAACTTTGTTTATAATATTCTGAAGTTTTTATCTGTCAGAACTCATTCCGGATTGCGCATCAATTATATTGAATTAAGGGATTTTATTAGGCTAGGTTTTTGGGTACGTAATGTTTTTGGTGTAAACACAGAAATTCTGAGTGGATGCAAATGTAAGCGCACATAACAACTCGCATCAATTCCACACTGAGTAGTTCAATATTGTACCAATATAGAGGAGTATCAGCAATTCAATTCAATGTGGGCTTAAGCCGAAAATAACGAGATAGGTGCTGTACTTGATACTTCTGCGATGAATGGAAAAGCGATATCATTGCGACTGAGTAAAGACATTTGATTTATGGAGTCCTGGAAAAAAATTTTTGTCACAACAAAAATTTATTTCTACCAAAAATATTAAAGGATGTAAATATTAAATTTAAATTAATATTAGGCGCGAGCTGGAAGTTTTGGGGCAGATTATGGCATTTGACTAGGGGAGAAGAAAGCTGCAAAAGACCACGTTACAAGTTCAGTCGGTTTTTTTGAACGGCTTGACATCTGCACTCTTCCGGAGTTGAGATTCACCTCGTCGATTAACATTTGCGAATATTTATTAAATTATTTTTAAATTAAGCGAATTTTTTCTTCGGGATCGTCCTCCTATTACATGTCTCAAAATGCAATGACACTGAAGCTGATCCCCCCGAGTAAAAATTCTTCGACTTGAGTTCGACTTGGTGATGTCTTGAGTTCGTCTTCAAGACATCTATGTCTGGCTACGTCTCAAAACTGAGTCGAGACATAAGCCTTCGTCTTACGTTTATGGTCACAGGATGTAAGACAGCGTTTACTTGTCTCAAGACGAGCCTTGTCTTGGCTGAGATGGTCGAACCTTTTTCGACTCATAAATTAAATTAAAATTGATGAATAAAAAATTTGTAATTATTAAATTAGTTATTTTTAATGAAAAAAAATAAGATTCTGTGGGTCTGAACGAGTATAACCCTTTAAAATTAGGTTCCAAACAATTAAAATTATAACTTTTTAGAAGGATCTTCTAAGCCGTTGGAAATATGTAAAAACAAATAACATTTTCGGTATCCACGTCAAACAAGTATAATAGAAATGAAAATGCGTAAATTAATTGATTGGATATTTATATTGTATAAAAATATACAAGATTGTTTAATCATTAACAAAGATTAGCTTTTATGACAGTCAGAATGACCCTTTTTTTAGGGCAGGTATACACTCGAAGTTATAAACCACTCGTTTTGGAGTCATGAATATGCAACTCAAAACATATAAACTGATCTCCAAGACATAAATTGAAGTCTGGTTCCGTCTCAAAACGGAGACATGCTCAAGTCGACCTTCCCAACTTCAGCATGTTTTGATTGGGGGCAATTCAAGTCGAAACCAAGTCGAAGAATTTTTACTCGGGCCCCTTCTTTTTTTAAAATGAAATATAAATATAATTTTATATAAGCTTTATTTTTTAAACGAATTATAAGTTTAAACTATTTAACACTAGCATGCAAATACTTTTGATTAAATTCTTCAAAATTCATTTGTTCGAATTCATCAATGCATTTAAAAATTCATCTCTTTCTTTGAAAGTTCAAATATTTTGCTAAAAATTCTTCTCTTTTAGGTTGACAAATAATTTTCTTTGCGTAAAATGTAACTTTTCCATTTTTGGTTGAGAATTCATATTTTAAATTGAAAAATAATTATTTTTATTTGACCCTTTTGGTAGATATTTAATCTTCTTGTTTAAAAATTCATCTCTTTGGTTGTATAATTAACTGCTTGGTTGAAAATTGGTCTTTTCTGCATAAACTCAGCCTTTTTTTATTTAAATTTTCAATCTTTCTTAATTTAAATATCATTAACATGTTTGTTAAAAGTACATATATATTCTGGTCTCAAATTCACCTGTCTTCTAAAATATTGGTCTTTTTGACTAAACTAAACCAATCAACTTTAAGCTAGAAAACTTCATTTTTTCTTGAAAACTCATATTTTTGTTTGAGGATTGAACTATTTTATTTTTTCGGTCAACTCACCTGGTTGATAATTCGTTTTTTGGTGTTAAAATTAATTCTTTTCAAATTAACCTTATTGGTTTAAAACTCATATTTGTAGTTTAAAAATCTAGCTATTTGGTAAAAAATTATTTTTTTTAGTTAAAAAGTCAATTATTTGATTGGAAATTCATGTCTTTGTTAAAAATTCCTCTATTGGTAAAAAATTAATCTTCTTGGTTGAAAAAACATATATTTTATTAAAGTCATCTGCTTAGGCCGAAAATTCAAATGTTATATTGAAAATTCGTGTTTTTGCATTGTAATTTCATCTTTTACGATAGGAAAATAATCTTTCTTGTCTAAAAATTCACCTATCTTGGTTAAAAATTAACTTTTTTTTGTCGAAAATTTAAGTTTCTGGGTTGGAAATTCAAGTGTCTTCTAAAAAATATTTTGGTGTTGAAAAATTAACAGTAATCTTTTCCGGATGAATGTTCAACTTCTAACAAAATTGCAATTTTCCTTTTTGTTTGGAAAAAATCATCTTTTTGGATTGAGAATTCATTTTATTTCGTATCAACTTATTTTTCGTTAAAAAAAATTCATATTTTGATGGTAAACAGTCAACTGGAATCTTTTTTGGATGAAAATTCAACTATTTTTTAAACATTTTTTTAATTTCCTAAATAAAAATTCATCTGTTTTAAGAGAAATGTCATCTTTTTGGATAAAAATGCAACTATTTGGTAGAATTTAATCGTTTTGTTAAAAAGTAATCCTGTTTGGTTAGAAATTTGTCTTTTTTAAGAAAATGCAATATTTTCTTTAAAAATTATTCTCCTTGCTTGAGTGTTCAACTATTTCGTTCGAAAAATTTGGTTGAATCACTTTGTAAGAAATCATTTTTCTTAAGATTGATTTTTTTTAGGTCAAAATTCATCTATTTGTTTGAATGTTTCACTTTTTGTGGGAAAGCCTTTTTTTCGTTTAGAATTAATTTTTCAACTGAAAATGTACTTTTTCCAATTTTTTAAATATTTATCTTTTTTAATTGAAAATTCTGCCTTTTTGTAAAAAAATATAATTTTTTTGGTTTGAAATTTCATTTTTCTTGGATAAATATGCATCAGTTTATTTTTTATTGAAATTTCATACTTTTTGTTTGAAAATTCTATTTTTGTAGGGAAAATTCGTCTGCTTGCTTCAAGGTTCAACAATAGTAAACTTTAATTTCTTTCTGGAGTAAAAAACCTTTATTTGTTAAAAATTCTTCTTTTTAGTTCAAAAATTCTTGTTTTTAGTTCAAAAATTATTTTTTTGTATGCATTTCATCTTTTTTATTGAAATATAAACTATGACACTTTTTTCGGGGAATTTCTATTTTTAGGTTGAAAATTAAGCTATTTCTGCTATTATCTTGGTTTTAAACTAATCGATTCAAATTTCATTAACAATTCAAATAAAATTATTGGTTGCAGGAAGTGAAGTACCAGAGAGAGGCACCCCAGATTGCTCAGCATGTCGTCCACGTGGAATCTTCTACGGTCAAGTTTACAGTCCCTCCACCCCGACAAACTAACATATTAATTATCAACCCTAATGTCATTTATTAAAAAATATCGAAATTTTAATTTAAATTACGAAAATAGCCATCAATGTACTCTTTATCAACATTCTTGAACTAATTTCTCTATAACTATACAAAACCAAAAAATAGCAATATCTAATTTTTATTTTATTATTAAATTTTAAGAAGAGAAAGCAGTATCAAATTTACCAAAAGTAGATAAATAAGGAATATAATAAAAATTGCACTTCGAAAATGCGATTTGTAGCTACTTAATATATAAAAAGTAAAAAACGAATCTGAAATTTAAATTTGGAATTGTATAAGGATTGCATATAGTAACCGTATTAAATTATTATTAACTTAAATATTCTAGTCACACTACTCTCAAGCTTTAATTAATCGCACATTGTTAATTAAAATGTACTGAAAAAATTAATTATACATTATTATGATTAGCAGATACACGTTTAATGTACACAAAGCTGTAATTAACGACGTAGAGAGTGATATTAATTTTAAAGTATCTTTAAGACGAACTCGGATGATGTATAACCAGAATATTATAATAAAATCGTTAATGCCGATAGAGTAAATATTTTTTATTTAAAAATCTTCCTGTATAGCTTTTAAAATGTTTTATTATAATTATATCAATATTTATTATTGTATTTTAATTATATTTTTTTCATTTCTGTTAAAATGAGGTAATTATAAAATTATTAACAATTATACGCCTGCTACAGCGCACAGTGGGGCAAAGAAATAGCTGTGGGCAAATAATTTATATTCAGAAACGATTTCTCAAGCGATTAATTTGTTTTTAATTAAAGCTAATTTAAAACATTTTTTATTTAATACACAAATTAAAAGAATACCAGTTTTCAAGAAATATCTGGATTCTCTCTGAAATACACAAAATGAAACAAGCGACTATCCAGAAAAGTTATCTGATAGCTTATTAATTGTTAAAAAATGTATTGAACTCATTATGAACAATTAAGTGAACGAAAATCATTTGATAAGGATTGGCAGTGATTCGTAATATGATTTGCACTAAATTGGAACAATTTACAGACAAACGCCGTGTTTTAATTACATTCTTGAAATAAAATAAATAATTTGTTATTTCTTAAATAAATTTGATCCACAGCATATTTGTGAGAAAATAAATCAAGTTTTTTCTGCTGAATCGGCCAAAAATTATACGAAAATATCACTTATCAGATTTAGCAGTCCAATAACAATTGATAATTGTTTAAACAAATTTAATTCACAAAAACACTGTCTTTCAATTTTTAGAAGTAAAAACTTGGTTTTTCAACTTAGCGAACTGCTAATAAATAATTTTTTAAATTTTTATTTAGAAAATTTTATAATGATTCACTATTGTTATTTTTATTAGTAATTTTATATATAAAAAATATTCGTGTTTGTCCGCGATTAAGGGTTACGTCAATTTAGAGTATCCACCAGAAAAACGTAATTCTTTTTTTACAAATATATGAGAGAACAAAAATTTGTCGATAAAATTACTAATGACAATAACAGTAGTGGATCCCTATCGAGGTTTCGAGAAAAAAGAAAAAATAGTTAACAAAAGTTGGTTATATTGAAAACAAAACAATCTTTTACCTTTAGAAATAACTGAAAAATGAATTCGTTGATTAAGTTTGTTTTTAGCAATTATTAATTGTTATTGAGTACAGAAGAAAGGCAGTAAAATTCAAGGGTTGCTAATTTTTTTAGATTTTTTATTGTCATGCAAACTCCCTGAAGGTCTAAAAAATGAATTATTTCCACTTTATTACGTAGAAAATCCAAGTTTTTTACCTCTATAAATAACCAGACAGTGCATTTGTTAAATAAATTTGCTTGAACGTGATAAGCAAGTGCCATTTTCATATAATTTTTGACCGATTTCTTTAGAAAAAATTTGATTTATTTCATCATAATTAACTGATATGGATAATAGCCTAAAAAATTTATATATAAAATAACAAATTACTTATTAACTTAGACGAATTAAAATAAAAAAATTGTTTATAATCTCAGTATTTTTCGAAAACCAGTACTTAAAAAAATCTATTTGCTATTAATTCAAAATTTAAAAAAAAAATTAGAAATCGTTATGACAGATTTATGAGGACTGTTATAAGATTCAATTTTTTTTAAAAAGTTCAAATTTGTTAAACTGGGAAACATTACCTTGTCAATTAATAATACAAAAATATAAAACAGGATTACTATAATTTAATCAAAGAAAGAAATAATAATTTGAGAGTAGCAGTTCTTTTTTTTTATTCCAATTTTTTTATTTTTTCACAGCTTATTCTCGCAAAGGGCCTGGAAAATTGGAAAGTAACCTTAAAATTATTAAATTCCTAATCTTTTCTTAGAATTTTTTAATTGTGGAAACTATCAATTTAAAATTATTATACATGAAATAGTTATATTTCAAATATGTATCAGTATCAAATCAGTAATTTTGAATGTTTTATTCCTTTGAATTCTTCTTCATTTTTTAACTTCTAGGCAATAGTTTTCATTTTTGTAAATTACTTATAATGCTTTTAACACTCTTCAAATCCTTTTGAATTCACATTCTTAAAATCTTTTTAAAATTCCCCCGAATTCTCTGATATATCTTAATCTAAACAATCTGAATCTTTGGAATTCTTTGAATTCTTCTAAATTCCCTAAATTCCGTGAAATATTTTGAAATCCTTGGTATTCATTTAATCATCTGAATTTCTCGCATTCTTTTATTTACCGGAATTCGTGACATTTCTTGAATTTCAAGAATTCCAAAATCTTCAAAAAGCAGCTAAGAATTAAAAAAAAATAAAGAAATTCAGGGATTTCAGAGAATTCAGAATATTTAGGGAATTCCGATAAGTAGAAATAATTCAGGAATTTAAACGAACTCAGGATATATGAGGATTTCATTAAATTTAAAGAATTTCAGGAATTTTATGAATTTTTTAAATAATCTGAATCCAGAGAATTCATTGACTTGAGGAAATTCAAAGATTTTCAGAAAATGTAGAGGATTTGAGAGATTTCAGAGAATTTAAAAAATTCCGAACACTGAAGGGATTCACAATATTTGAAGATTTCAGGGAATTTGGAGAATGTTTGGAAGTTCAGAGGATTGAAGGAATTCCAAACATTAAAGGAATTTAATATATTCGAAGATTTCATGGAATTTAGAGAATTTTAGGGATTTCAGAGGATTTAGGGTATTCAAGAAATTAAGAGAAATAAACCAATTTCAGGAATTCAGAACATTAAAAGAATTCAAGAAATTCAGAATGTCCAAGGATTTCAGAAAATTCAGACTTCAAGGAATTCAGAAATTGTCAGAAAGTTAGAGAAATCAAGGAATTCAGAAGATATTCAAGTATTTCAAGGAATTCAGAACATGTCAGGAATATCAGTAATTTAGAATATTCTAGGAAATCGGGAAATTAAGAGAATTCAACAAATTTCAGGAATTCATAATATTGTAGTATTTTATAGAATGCAGGGAATTCCGAATATTCAAAGAATTCAGTATATTCAGAGAATTCAGGATTTGAGAGATTGGTAGGTGTTTCAGTGCATTTAGGGAATTTAAGTAATTCAGAGATTTTCAGAAATATCAGTGCAATAAAAGAATTCAAGCAAATTATTACACTGAAGTTATTGAAGGAATTCAGAGAATTAAAGGAAATTCGGGATATTCAAGGGGTTCAAGTACTTCAGGAAACTCAAGAAATTCATACATTTTTAGAAATTCTAATCCAAATATTTAAGAAATTAAGAACGTTCAAGAAATTAAGGAATGTTAGAGAACTTAGACCATTTCAGGGACTTCAGAGCACTTAGGACATTTAAGGAACTAGAAAATTTACGGAATTCAAAAATTTAGAGAATTTCATAGAACTAAGTCAATTCAATAATTGCTAAAAATTTGAAGAATTAATAGAGTTTTGAGAATTCAGGCAGTTCAGAGAATTCTCTAAAGTTCAGGAATTCAGAAAATTATACGAATTCAGGGGATTCAGAGATTTCAATTAATTTCAGGAATGTGTACTAGTTAGGGAATTCATAGAAGTCAGGGAATTTGAAAAATACCGAATATTGTAAGAATTCA
>JAWWLR010000004.1:25760645-25772805 GCA_035041075.1 Acraspis erinacei | reverse complement strand
TCCCCCGTTACAAGTCAAAATTGTAATTGTTTTGAAGATTCGCTTTTCCAAATCAGAATTATAATTCTTCTCGAAAATTTCCTCTTCTAATTCAGAATTATAGTTTTCTTTTCGAACTTTCCTTGTTCCAGATCTGAATTGTAATTTTTTCGAAGGGAATAAATACTTCTTTTTATAAAAATTACCATTCTTTTCAAAAACTGCCTATTTTAAGTCAGAACTATAACTATTCTTTCATAAAACACCTCGATTTGAAATCATAATTACAGTTTTCATATTTTTATTTATTAAGAATTTTTGTTATATTATTTATTTTAATTATCGACAAATAAATTCTTTTTCATTATTCGTTTCGTGATTTAACTGAGACTAATAAAATACGAAAACACTTTTAACATTAATTTTAATAGAATCGAATGAAAAATCACGGTTTTCCGGTCAGACAGACACCCCGAAGAAAGTTTGTAAATTTTTCGTTACGATTATAAAGTCATAGAATGTGTAATATTTATAGATATAGAAGGCAAAGTAACGAATCTTTGCAGCAAATGCAAAGGTCACATCGCAAGGAGGGAAGAAACGATTAGACATTCAGCCCCTGATTCCGAAATTATTTTCTCTGTATTCTGTAATATGTGTTTTACCGTGAACAGAGAAGTTCCCACCATTCATGCCATCTGACAATGTGTCCACGTGGAGATCAGCTAACGTTTTCGGTATGAAGTTCATTTTCGGACGATTCGCCGCCTCGTCTTTCCTGCAATTAAAAATCCTATCCTTAGCTTCTTCAATTTTTATTTCCACCCAATACCTTAAATAATAAACAAATTTAAATTTGTTTAAATTTAAATTTAAATAAATCTCTGTCATTTTCCGGGTTTTGCGGTCAAGTTTCTCAATTTTCCCGGTCAATTAAAAGTAGCATATTCATATTTGCCACAAAATGCAAACTTTTATTTTAAATCATGACGTTCATTCTAAACATGCTTTAATTTAAAAAAAAAGACTTAAATTTTTCACTAAAAAAATATGATTTTTACAGCAAATGGAATAGTTGAAATTTCAGTTGAAAAACATTAATTTTCAACGAAAAAAAACGGATTTTCAACAATTACGCCAATTTTTAACCAAAGTGATGAATTTTCAAATAAAATGATGAATATTAAAGTTAAATTTTTAAAGCAGAAGATGAATTTTCAAATAAAAAGATTAATTTCTCTTTAAAAAAAATGTTTTCAACAAAATACATGAATTTTTAACGAAATAGTGAAATTTCTAATCAATGAAGACAAATTTTCAAACAAAAAATTGATTTTTATCAAAAAAAGATAAATTGTCAACCAAAACTTAAATAATTAAATTTCAAGTTAAAAAATGTTAACTATGAAATTTTCAAATGAAATAAGTTAAATTTTCAGTTAAAGAAATTATTTTCAACAACAACAAAAAACTAACTTAAAAAAACCTAATTTTCAAAAATATAAATACATTTCCATTCAATCTTTAACCAAAATAATTGAATTTTTTATTAAAAAGATTAAATTTCAACCCAGAAGATCAAATTCTATTAAAAAAATACGAATTTTCAACTAAAAAAAGGATAGTTTTTCAACCAAAGATTGAGTAGCTAAATTTTTAGTAAAAAAATTAATGTTCAACCAAAGAGATGAATTTTTAATGAAAATTGTGAAATACTCAACTGGGATAATAGTTACATTCTCAGGGAATAAGTAAATAATTTTAAACTAGAAAACATCCACAGAAAAAACAAGGTTTCAATCAAGCTGCTAATTTTTCAACCAAGGAAATACATTTTTTAATTTAAACGATGAATCTTTAACCAACAAAAAATTAATTTAAAAAAAAAGAGTTTAACTTTCAACCAAATAATTTTATTTTCAACTAAAATGATAAATATTTAAGTGTAATACTTGAATTTTTAACCAAAAAGAAGAATTTCTAAACCAAATATATTAATGTTGAAAAAGTACTAAGATTTTTCACTAAAAAATATAAATTTTGTATAAAAAATTGAATAGTTAAACTTTCACTTGAAAAATGTATTTTTAACTAACAGTTCTATTTTCAAGCAAAGTGAAGAATTTTCAAAGAAAATTATTAATCTTCAACTGGAATAGTTAAATTTTAAATAAGAAAGATAAATTTTGAACTAAAATAATAAATATTTAAGTGGAAAACTTAAATTTTCAACCAAAAAGATGAATTTTTAAACAAGAAGATTATTTTCAAATAAAAAGAATAAGTTTCTACAAAAAAAAACAATTTTTCAACAAAATATATGAATTTTTAACCAAATAGTTGAATTTCTAAATAAAGAAGACAAATTTTAAATAAAAAATGGGATATGTAACCAGAATAATTGAATTTTTTATCAAAAAGATTAAATTTCAAACAGAAGATTAATTTCTAGCAAAAAAGACGAATTTTCAACTAAAATAATAAATATTTAAATGGAAAAAAGATAATTTTCTACAGAAAAATCGATTTTTTAACAAAATACGTGATTTTTCAACGAAATACATAAATTTGCAATTAAAAAAGACAATTTTTCATCCAAATTGTTGAAATATGAGCTAGAACAGATAAATTTTCAATTGAAAATGGAACCGTAAATTTTCAGTTAAATTAATTAATTTTTGACCAACAAAGATGATTTTTCAACCAAAAAATTGAATTTTTAAGAAAAAAAAAATTAATATGAGACCAAACAGTTGAATTTCTAACTAAATAATGGAAATTTCAAACATTTTCAAACAAAGAAGAATTAAATTCAACCAAAATAGTGGAATTTTTAACCAAAAACTAACAATTTGCAACAAATGAGTGGACGTTTCGAAGAAAAATATGACTTTTTAACAAAATAATTATATTTTTATGAGTAAAATGAAATTTTCAAGAAAATTATTGAATTTTTACCACATAGTTTAATTTTCGAACTACTAAGATGAATTTGAAACTAAACAGTTGAATTGTCAATAACAAAAGAAATTAATAATGAACGAAACAGTTACTTTTACGATAAAATAGTGGAGTTTTTACCCAAAAAGTTAGACATTTAAGCTATAATTTTGAAATTTTCAACAAAACAATGAAATTTTTAATAAAATGTTTAAATTTTGAACAAAATAGATACATTTTCAATTAAAAAATATGAATTCTCAATGAAAAATGTAATAATTGATATTTTAACTATAAAGCTTCTAATTTTAAATCAAAAACAGCAAATGCAACCAAAAATACGAATTTTCTACGAAACAATCGAATTTTTAACCAGAAAATATGAATTTTCAATAAAACAGTTAACTTTCAACTGCATAGTTGAATCCTAGACCAAAATCGATTAATTTTCAACCACAAAGTTGCATTTTCGAGAAAAAAAAGATGACATTTTTATTGAAAGATATGAATTTTTAAGCAAAGAAGACGAATTTTCTGCAAAACAGTTGAATTTTTAACCCGGAAATATGAATTTTAAACAAAAAAGTTAATTTTCCATCAAAAGAGATGAACTCAGAACAAAAAATATGATAGTAGACTTTTCAATCAAAAAATTAACTTTTAATGAAAAACAGTTGGAAAATTAATTCTAAAAAACTGTCAGCAAAATAGTTAAGCTTTCAACCAAAAATATCAATTTTTAAATAAAATGATGAATCATAAGAAAAAATTCAAGAAAATAGTTCAACATTCAACCAAATAGTTGAATTTTAATAAAACATATATTTTTAAAACAAAAAATGGAATCGTTAAATTGCAAATTTAAAAACAAAATAATTTAAAAACAAAAATTAAACAAATTTTCAACAAAAAAGTTAATTTTCAATCAAAAAGTTGGAATTCAAACAAACAGCAGAATTTTTATCGAACAGAGATGAATTTTAATCAAAAAATATAACAGGGAACTTTTCAATGAAAAAAATTAACTTTTAACGAAAAGCAGTCGGAAAATTAATTCTAAGCAACAAAAAAAATCAGCAAAGTATTAAAATTTTCAACCAAATGATAAATTTTCAACTGAAATGATGACTCTTTAAAAAAAATGATTTTTCAAGAAAAGATTTCAGCACTCAACCAAATAGTTGAATTTCCAATCAAAAAGTTGAATTTTGAACAAAAAAGATACACTTTTAACAAAAAATGGAATTGGTCAATTGTCAATTAAAAAAGAAAATTACTATTGAACAAAAAATTAAAGAAATTTACAACAAAATAGTTGCATTTTCCACCAAATAACTGAATTTTCAACAGAGAATTTATTTTAAAAAAGAGAAAAATATGGGAAAGGGTGTGAAGTCCTGAATTGACCTTTACTTGTAGATTAATGATCTATCTCAAACATTCTCTGAAGGATTTGATTTATCTTGAATTAAATTTGACGAGCACTTAAAACCAGTTTCCGAGTTGGACATAATTATAGAACACTGAATTTAATACCCCTTGAGATTGAGATACGTACTTTTCAAGGAGCGTTTCCGTTAATACCCTCAGAATTTCGACGCACTGTTGGTGATATTCGAGAAGGCCTTCGCTGAATGTTGCTAATTGTGCCACTTGCTCGACCTTTTTAAAATAAAATAAAAATGACTAATTAGTACTATTTATTTACATAGGGTATCTAGCGACATTAGGAAGAAAATTAAATGTATTTTCCAGGTTTTCCAAGTCAATAAATCAGGTTTTTCCAGGTTTTCTTTTTTGTAAATTAAATATTTAAATAACCGTTTTTGTGTTGTTAAATTTTATTAAATATTTCAGTAATAGAATAAAATAAATAATAATAAAAATATAAAAATTTTATTTTCGAATTCGATATTAACAAATTCTAGGTTTTAATTTGAAAATCTTTGGAATCTTTTTAAATCTTTTGAAATATTTAAAATCTTTCCAAACTTCTTTGTTTAACTATTTTGTAACTAGCTTTTGTTTTGTTAAATTTAATTAAATATTTCAGTAATAGAATAAAATAGACAATAAAAATATTAAAATATTATTTTAGAATTCGATATTAACCATTTCTAGGTTTTAACTTGAAAATCTTTGGAATCTTTTCAAATCTTTTGAAATATTTAAAATCTGTTCGAACGCTTCATTATATCTTTTGAAACAGTCTGACATTTTTTAAATATTTTTGAATCTTTGAAAACTTATAGAATTATAGAAGTTTTTTAATCGTTTCACACCTTGGAAATCTGATGTAGATGATTTTCTGAAATCTTTTGAATAATTGAATTGTTTTTTATATATTCTAAAGTCACTTTAAATATTTAAAATCTTTTAAAATATTTCAAATCTTTCTCAAATCTTTGAGGAATCTCTTGAAATCTTAAAAAGTTCAAACCTTTTTAAATCTTTTGAAATATTAAAAATCTCTGCAACCTGATTTATAAAGCATTTGCAAAATCTTTTGAATCTGTTTAAAATCGTTTAAGTCCTTCACAATTTTGTGAAATCTTTTAAATTTGTTTAAAACTTGTAATTTTTGTAATCTTTATGAAATCTTTGAAATTCAGGAAATCTTTGTGAAATGTTTTGAAATCTTCTTAAATCCTTTGAAATATTTTTAATCTTTTCAACCTCTTTAGGCAGTCTTTTAAAACCGTTTGAAATTTCTAAAATATTTTAAAATCATTGAAAACTTATAGAAGTTTTTCTTAATTGTTTGAAATCTTTTAAATATGATTTTAAACCTTTTTAAATTTTTCGAAATCATTTGAAATATTGTAAATCTTTCTGAAATCTTTTTGAAGTATTTTGAAACCGTTTGAAATCTTTGAAAGCATTTTAAAATCTTTCTAAATCGTTTGAAATCCGATGTACACACATTTCTGAAATCTTTGAAATCCTTCAAATCTTCTGAAATATGGTTAAATCTTTTTAAAAAACTTAAAATCTTTCTGAAATTTTGAAAAGATCAAAACTTTTGAAATCTTTTAAAGATTTATATTCTTTGCAACCTACTATGTAAACTATTTGTGACATCTTTTAAATCTTTTTGAAATCTTTGCAGTACTTGCAATCTTTGTGAGATCTTTTAAATATTTATGGAAACTTTTTTAAACTTTCTAATCGTTGTGAAATCTTGGAGTGTTTGAAACATGTGTGAAATCTTTTGAAATCCTTAAAATCTTTTAGAAATCTTCTGAAGTATTTTCAAATAGTTTGAAATGATTGACATATTTCTGAAATCTTTGCGAAGTATTTTGAAACCGTTTGAAATCTTTTGAAATCTTTTGAATTATCCTTGAAATAATTTGAAATTTTTTTTAATTTTCTGAAATCTTTTTTAAGTATTTTGAAATCTTTTAAATCTTTGTTAGATCTTTAAAATTCTTGAAATCTTGGTAAAATCTTTGAAAGCTTTTTAAAATCTTTTGAAAGTTTAGCAGTATTTTGAAATATTTGACATCTTTGTGAAATTTTTTGAAACCGTGTGAAATATATTAAATATTTTAAGTATTTTAAATATTTTAAAATCTTTTGAAATCTTTGTTAAATTATTTAAAACATTTTTTGAAATATTCGAAAATATTTTGAAACCTTTTAAAATCGTTGGAAATGCTTTAAAGTGTTTGAAACCTAATGTAAATGGTGAAATTTTGTAAATCGTTGCGAAATCTTTGAAATCCTTTAAACCTTTGTGAAATCTTTAAAAGCTTTCTAAAATCTTTAGAAAACTTTTAAAACTTTTTGAAATCCTCGTGAAGTTTTTTTCAATCATTTAAACCTTTCCAATATTTTTAAATCTTTACAATATTTTTAAAACTTCATAATCTTTTTAAAATCTGTTTAAATTGTTTCAATTGTTTGAAATCTGATATACATCTCTTTGGCAAATGTTTTGAATTTTTGAGATCCTTGAAATCATTGTTAAATATTTCGAAATCTTCAAAAGATTTTAAATGTTTGAAATCATTTTGAAACCTTTTGGAATCGCGTGAAATCTTTTTAAATATTTGAAATCTAATGTACACGGTTTTGTGAAATGTTTTTAATCGTTATAAAATCTTTGATATCCTTGAAATCTTCGTGAAATCTTTGAATCCTTTGCATAATCTTTAAAAAGCTTTAAAAGCTTTAAAATCTTTCTGAAATCTTTTCGAAGTATTTTGAAACCGTTTGAAATCCTTAAAATCATTTGGAATAATTAAAAGTCTTTTGAAATATTCGAATTCTTTCTAAAATCTCTGTGAAGTCTTTTACAAAGTTTAAAATCGTTTAAAATCTTTTGAAACCTTTTGAAATCTTTGCTAAATATTTCGAAATCTTCAAAAAATTGTAAATGTTTGAAATAACTTTGAAACCTTTTAGAATCGTATGAAATCTTTTAAAATATTTGAAATCTAATGTACACGGTTTTGTGAAATGTTTTTAATCGTTGTAAAATCTTTGAAATCCTTGAAATCTTCGTGAAATCTTTGAATCCTTTGTATAATCTTTTAAAAGCTTTAAAATCTTTCTGAAATCTTTTCGAAGTATTTTGTAACCGTTTGAAATCCTTAAAATCATTTGGAATCATTATAAGTCTTTTGAAATATTCGAAATCTTTCTAAAATCTCTGTGAAGTCTTTTAAAAACGTTTAAAATCGTTTAAATTCTTTTGAAATCTTTTGAAATCTTTGCTAAATTATTTGAAACATGCGAAACTATTTTGAAACCTTTTGAAACCTTTTGAAATCGTTTGGAATATTTTAAAGTGTTTGAAACCTGATGTAAATGGTGAAATTTTGTGAATCGTTGCGAAAACTTTGAAATCCTTTAAATTTTTGTGAAATCTTTTCAAAACATTTCTAAAATCTTTTCAATCTTTTTGAAATCCTCGTGAAGTGTTTTTAAATCATTTAAAATATTTTCAATATTTTTAAATCTTTATAATTGTATTAAAATTTTTTTAAATTGTTTCAATTGTTTGAAATCTGGTTATAAATATATTTGGCAAATGTTTTGAATTTTGGTGACATCTTTGAAATCCATGAAATATTTTTGAGATCTTTGAAATAATTTGAAACCTTTTGAAATCGTTTGAAATATTTAAAAATATTTTAAATCTACTGTACACGGTTTTGTGAAATGTTTTCAATAGTTGTAAAATCTTTGAAATCCCTGAAATCTTCGTGAAATCTTTGAATCCTTTGTATAATCTTTTAAAAGCATTAAAATGTTTCTGAAATCTTTTCGAAGTATTTTTAAACCGTTGGAAATCTTTCTAAAATCTCTGTGAAGTCATTTAAAAACGTTTAAAATCTGTTTAAATCTTTTGAAATCCTTGTTAAATTATTTGAAAAATTCAAAAATATTTTGAAACCTTTTGAAATCGTTTGAAATCTTTTAAAGTGTTTGTAACCTGATGTAAATGTTGAAATTTTGTGAATCGTTGCGAAATCTTTGAAATCCTTTAAATCTTTGTAAAATCTTTTTAAAAAAATTCTAAAATCTTTTAAATTTGTTTGAAATCCTCCCGAAGTTTTTTTAAATCGTTTCAATTCTTTGAAATCCGAAATAAATGTCTTTGGCAAATGTTTTGAATTTTTGTGACATTTTTTAAATCTATGAAATATTTTGAGATCCTTGAAATCATTGTTAAATATTTTGAAATCTTCCAAAAAAATTATAAATCTTTGAAATCATTTTGAAACCTTTTAGAATCGTGTGAAATGTTTTTAAGCATTTGAAATCTAATGTACACGGTTTTGTTTAATGTTCTTAATCGTTGTAAAATCTTTGAAATTCTTGAAATATTCGTGAAATCTTTAAATCCTTTGTATAATCTTTTAAAAGCTTTAAAATCTTTCTGAAATATTTTTCAAGTATTTTGCAACGTCTTCGTTAAATATTTTGAATATTTAAGAGATCTTTGAAACTATTGTGAAATTTTTTTTAATATTCTAGAATTCTTTTGAAACCTTTTGAAATCTTTGAAAGCTTTATAAAAATCTTCTGAAAACACGTAAATCTTTCTGAAATCGATTCATATCTACCTAAAATATTATAAAATATAAAAATCTGGTGTACATTAAAAAGTGGAACAATCAACCCCTCAAAAATTATAATCCAGAGACTAAATTACCATTCACATTTTCAACTAATAATTTTTATAATTTGCAAGTTCAATCTCACAAAAACTGTATATTTAATCACTCTTCAATACATTTGAAATATTATAAAATACTAAAGGATTAAAAGAAATAGCAAAAGACTAAAATATTGAAACTACTCTTCGGATTTCAAGAAAATAAATGTTTTATAAGCAAAGAATTAAAAACAAAATCAAATTCAAGGTGCTCATGAAAAATTCAAGGAGATTTCTAGGTTTTCCGGGCCGCTAGACACCCGGATTTATGAGTTCATGTTTGTGGATGTAAAATGTGTTACTCACTGAACTTACATCGTTCTCTAGTAAGTTAAACATTCCCATCTGGGCAAGATGAAGACTTTCGGCAAATTTCTCTTCAGCCATGCGAATCTCATCGTCTGAAACGTGAGAACCTGTACGCAAATTTTGCGTCATAGGAAAATTAAAAGGTTGCACTACGGGTTGCATTCTCTGAAAATAAACTTAATATAATCTAAAACTAACTTAGTATTAACATTTTTATTGTACATAAATAATTATAAATGTAAAAATACGATTTGTAGTAATTGTGTGGTTCTGTGATTGATTTTCTTAAATTTAAATAGTAAATAAATTTAAGAGTTTGGGTAAATTAATTATACCAAGGATCACAGCGTTTCATTATTTCAATTTCAGGTAAAAAGAGGGATTTTTTCAACAAACATTTTTCTTATGTTTTGTTATCAGTAGATAGATTCTGATTTCTAATTATCGTCAATTATTTCTCATTTATTATTTTTAGTACACAGCCTTGAATTGTGCAAAATATTTTTCTACGTAGCTGGACGAAAATAATTTGAAGAACACAAAAATTACTATTTGAAAAACCTTCTTTTCAGTTCTTTTTTCCTTACATTTTTAACTTTTTTCTCATGTATTTTTAATTTTTTCGATTGAAAGTTCTCAGTCGTTCAAAAAAAATTAAAATTCTAGATACAACTTTTATTTTTTATTGACTCAAAACGGTTTGTAAACGGTTTGTAAAAAAATAGAAGAAAAAAGGGTAAGAATTAGTAAAAATTCTCAATTTTTGACGTTTATAATAAAAATTACTGTGATACCTGTTATATAATATCAAAACATTATGCTGAATTTGTCAGTATTCAAAATTTTACCGAAAAACTTATATATCACCAAATTATATAAAATATTATATATATTATAAAAAATATATTAGCAAATTAGGCCAAAAAAGTCTGTTTTTAAGGATATTTTCTTAAAGAAAAAAATAAAATTATATAAATATTTTCTAAACAAAAATTACCGAAATTTTCATAAAAGTCAGAATTTCTGTAGATCTCTGACAAGTAAAGATTTTTATTTTGGTTTCGCTCAGCCTCAGGATATTAATCAATCAATTTTAAATTTTGCACAAATGAAGCTTGTAATATTGGTAATATAATTGAAAAATTTCAATACTTTAACAATCTTTAAAAATATTTAATCGAAGGATAGAAATAGGACTCTAAAATTATCATTTTAGGATAATCAAACTATCAAATATGTATTAAAAATATAAATAAACTTTAAGTAACAATTGAATATAAAGTTTTTGTATTCTGTGTGAATATTCTGGAAGAACAAATGTATTATAAAATAAAAAATAAAGTTCACATTAAGTAAATACATGCACTAAATAAGCGACTAGCAATAGATTAGATTCGTTTTCTAAGTGAGTTTTAGACAAGCGTTCGTGCAAAATTGAATACTGATTAAAATACCTGCAGGAATATATTAATATATTAATTAATTATTATTAATTAATTATAATTTCAAGGCTCGCATTTTTGTTATTGAAAAAAATCAAGTATCACAGCAATAACGGCAGAATTTTAATAAAAAGCTGGATTAAAAGGGCCCTTTTTTAGACACACTGATGTTTTAATTTTAACTTGAATTTTTTTAAACTTTAAATTCCTTTTAATTTTGTTGAATTCTTTGAATCTTTTCTATTCATTTACGTGCTTTCGAATGAATGAATTCAGAAGAATTCAGACAAAATTAGAAAATTTCAGGCCTCGGAATCACTTCCGAGATCAAAAATAGTGTAAATAGTGTGAACAAATTTAAAAATAGTGTGAAAATAGTGTAAAGTCCAAAAATAAAAAGTGTGCAAGGGAAAATTAACTTTATGTTTTAAGCAAAATTTCTAGTTTAAACCTATTATTTTAAATTATTAAAAATTAAGTTAAATTTTTTTTAATAAATGTTATTATCTATTCTATAAATGATTAAAATTCCTATTTAATTATAGCAGGCTTTGTGGTATTTTCCCTTTTCACCTCTTTTTCTCGTTTTTCCACGTAAATACGAACTGAAATATTAGAATCCAATAAACAAAAATTTGAATATTATTGGTTAGGATTCCATTATTTTCAGTTGAAAAGTCTACTATAAAATTTTTTGTCAAGAATTTATCGTTTTTGATTAATTATTCTATAATTTAGGGAAAAAAATTTCCCTATTTGGTTGAAAATCAACTTTTAGCGCGAAAATTCAATTCTTTTGTTGAAAACAGGTCTTTTGGCACGAAAATTTAAATTTAAATTTAAATCAATTAAATTCGATAGAAAATCCCAATGTTTTGTAAAAAAAATGCAACTGTTTTGTTGAAAATTCGTATTTTTAGCTCGAAAATTCAGTAATTTGGTGAGAAATTTAATTATTTAATTGACAATTCTTGTTTTTTGGTAGAAAATCTGATTGAAAATTAATCTGCTTTAGTCGAAGATTCAAGTAAATTGTTGAGAATTTAAGTCTTTTTTTAAGATGATTTATATTACATTTCTCAGTTGAAAATTTATCTTTTTAAATGAAAATTGAACTTGAATTTTTTCGTTAAAAATCTATATTCTCACATTTAAAATGTAAGTAATTTGTAAAAAAATTCCTCTTTTTGGATTGAAAATTGAACGATTTTGTTTAAAATTAAAATGGAACTATGAGTTGCAAAATTTAAATTTTGTGTAGAAAATCATTTTTCCTTATTGAAAATTAATTCTCTTAAATTAAACTTTATCTCTTTATTCT
>JAWWLR010000004.1:25748461-25759065 GCA_035041075.1 Acraspis erinacei | reverse complement strand
TATCTTTTTCCATTAAAAAATTCAACAGTTTAGTCAAGAATATTTGGAAATAAACAATTATAAACAAAAATTAATCAAACAAAATTAATTTATTCATATATAAATAAATAAAAATTAAAAATTTTAAGTAATTTCTTCCAAATTAGGCTTTTTTTGTAGAAAATTAATCTTCTTGGTTAAAAATTCAACAATCGGGTGGAAAAAAAATTTTCCTTCTTTCGAATGAAAAATCTTTCTTGGTCAAGATTCAACTATTGTGATGAAAATTCGTATTTTTGGCTTGAAAATTCAATAATTTCATTGTTATCTTTTTGATTTATTAACTACAAAATTTGTTTGTTAATAAAAATTTTAATATGTTGCTAAGAATTCATCTTTTTGGTTTAAAAATTCGTCTCTTCGTGTGGAAATTTCACCTTTTTTGTGCCAATTAAACAATTTTGTTGAAAAGTTATACTTCTTGGTTGAAAATTAAGCTGTTTCGTTTAAAATTCGTCTTTTTGTGCTGTAAAATACACAATTTGATCGAAATTTTCTTTCTTTCCTAACATTTTTTTTGCTGAAAATTCAACTATTTTGTTAAACATTCATCTATTTGATTAAAAAATTTAACTGTCTGTTTACAAATGAATCTGTTTCGGTTCAAAATGAATTTTCATGTCGAAAATTTAAATGCTCGTAGAAAATTCTTATTCTCGGCTCGGAAATTCAATAATTTGGTGAAAAATTTATCTATTTAATTTAAAATATGCGAATTTTGTTGAAAATTCGCATTTTTCGGTAGCGAATAGACTTTTTTGGTTAAAAATGCAACTGTTTGGTTAAAAATTAATCTATCTTAGTTGAGGATTCAAATATTTTGAAGAAAATTCATTTTCGTTGGTTAAATCCGACTATTTTTTACTTGAAATTCAGATATTTCTTGTTGAGATCAAAGATTACATTTTTCTTTTAGGTACAAAATTTATATTCCTGATAGAAAATTAATCATTTTTAGTTAAAAATTGACCTTTTCTGGTAGAAAATTAATCCTTTGTTTTTAAAGTTCGTCTTTTTGGGAGAAAATTTAACTATTTGATTGAAAACTAGCTTCTTTTAAAGTCAAATTTTTCGGTTGAACATGCAACTGTATGCTTGAAAATGATTGTCTTTGGGTTTAGGATTCAGCTATTTTATTATAAATTCTTTCTTTTTGGCTCAATTCAACGATTTTTGCTTTAAAATAAAAATCTTTTCTCGGTTAAAGTATCAACTATTTTATTTTTTTAAAGAATTCTGATTTTTTCGATGAAAATTCAACTATTGGATAAAAGTTGAACTAGTTAATTAATTTAGAAGAATCAGTCATTAATAAATTGTGAAAAAATAGTGTATTTAGTGTCATTTTTTCAAAATAGTAGTAAAATAGTGTCATCGCTTAAAAAATTGTGAACAGTGTGATAAATTCAAAGCCTGAAATTGCAAAAAAGATCAAATAATTTTAAATAATTTAAAACATTCAAATTATTTTGTTTAAAATTAACTTTTTAAAATCATCTTTGATTTTCAATTAAAATTATTTCCCAAATATAATCAAATTATAATATTAAAAAAAAATTAAATTAGTGAAATCCTTTAAAATGTGATGTGGGCTCAAAAAGGGCCTTAGTGACCAACTCCCTTAAAATGGATAATTCATTTTTAAAAAAATATTGAGGTGAAAAAAGTGCCTAAAAATAAAGCCCGTGGTGATTTCCACGTACCAACATGAGTCGAAGGACTTGCCCTTGCTGGGCTTCCGCAATGTGGGCTCGATGACATCTTTCCTGTGGCTAATATTCGAACCAAAATGCAGCGAACAAAAGAAAAAGCAAGTCAATCTATTTTTATATAGAAACTTGGAATCAAGGATCCGTCAAGAGACACTGATCCAAAAGGAAAAATGTGTGCACAGAACCTTCGAAAATTCGAAAATAGGAAGAAGTCTAACAATAAGTTGATTTTTTTCCATTTCTTTCATTCACATGCAAAACATCCCGTGCTTTCCAAATAACTACTTTTCGTTTCTTTTCTACCATTCCCAAGTCAAGGAAGTTTCATCATTTTGATGATTGTAGTTTTCTTTATTCAGAGGCTTCCAGAAAGAAATTGTGAACATAAAACGAAAATTATTTTATTCTCAATCCCGAAAAAAGTTGCTTGAACAGGGTGCAGCAGAATTTCATTTTTTTTTTAATTCCCTGACTTTTTCTTGACTAATTTTTCATTTTCCTTAACGATTAATATTTACACGACAAAATTCTTTTAAAAAATTTACTTCAAAACTTTTGCATTCAAAAGAATTCAGATAAATTGGAAAAAATTTTAAAAAATTTAATTGATTTCAGTAAAATTATAGCGCATTTAATTTGAATTTAAAAATTCAAGAGAATTCAAAACAATTTTGATCAAATTATTTAAGAATTATTAGAATTGATTGAATGTAGAAGACTTAAAAAAACCAGAGAATTTCAAAGAATTTAAAAGATCTCAGGATAAATTAATGTTTATTTAATAAAAATTTATTTAATCAGGTAGAATTCCAAATGAATTCAAAAGAACTGCAAAAATTATTTACAAAAACTCTTCAAAGCTTTAAAATCCTACAAAATTGCATACAAATATTTTAAAATATCCAAAAACTGTATAGGTCCTGGTAAATTATTTCCTATTTTCCGAGATTTTAGGATATTCTTTACAACTGTATGAAATTTTTTTTAAATCGAATAACGCAAAATATTTAAAATCCTTTAAAATTTCTTCAAATGAATCAATTGAAAATTCCTTGGAATCTTTTAAAATATTCTAAAATATTCAAAAAATTATAAAGTCTTTTGAAATTCCGTATAATTTGTTAAAATAATAATTATATAATATAAAAAATATAATATAAAAAATATAAAATAATTATATGAAATCTGATCATCTTTTAAAATATCATAAAACCTTACAGGTCCTATAAAATTGTTTCATATAGCGAAATTCTAGAAAATTCTTTACAACTGCATTCCATTTTTTTTAATCTCTTAAAATTATTAGAATCCTTTAATATCACTTGAAATTTATTTTTATCTCTTGAAAATACCTTGGTAACTTTTGAAATATTCTACAATATTTCGAATTAATAAAAATGTAATTGAATTAGTGAAATCAAATAAAAATTTTTTGGTATCTTTTAAAATACCCTAACATATTAAAATTTTTCTGAAATTCCCTTAAATTATAAAAGTAAATTGAAAATTTCATGGAATCTTTTTAAAAACACTAAAAAATGAATTCTTTGAAATTGAATAAAAACCCTTGAAATGATTAAAATCTAATAAAATATCTTAAAATATCTTAAAATTTGGGAATATCTTTAAAATTGTTGGCCTTGAAATATTTGAAGATCTTTTAAATCCTATGAAATTCCTCAATTCTTGTGAATAAATTCTTCGAAATTGATTTAAATATTATAAATAAAATTTTATTTAAATAGTTTGAGAGCATGTTTTAAAATACCCTAAAATAATTCAAATATTTTATAATCTTTGGAAATCCCTTGCCATTGTTTTAAACACGTGAAAGTTTCTGAGAATTAAAATTTTTTTTGGAAACCTTAGAAAAAATCTAGTCCTAGAAAATTGTTCTAAATTTTTCGTAATTCTAGAATAGAAAAAATTTTAATTCCCATGAAAATGTTTTAAAACAACTTAAAATTATTCAAATTTTTGGAAATTCCTTGAAAATGGCTTGCAATCTTTGAAAATGCCAACAAATTTTAATAAAAAAAAATAAAATAAAATAAAATAATAACAATTTAAAATTACCTTTACTACCTGTAAAATAAATTTTTTTAACAAATTTAAATTTAACAATCTAATAATTTAAAAAATTTTATAATCAAGTCCCTTGAAAAATTGTAAAGCTTTTGAAAATGATTTGTAAGTTTTAAAAATATCATAAAATCTTTAAAATAGTTTGGAATAACTTAAAATTATTAAATTTATTAAAAATTCCTTAGAATATTGAAAAATATCCTAAAATATTTGAAATTCTTTAAAATATCTTGAAGTCCCTTCAAATAGATAAAAATCTTTTAAATCCTACTAATTCTCTCAAATCAAAGGAATAAATTCGTTGAAAAAATTAGAATATTATAAGATCCCGTGAAAATAAACAAAATCTGCTATTTTTCGAAACCCTGGAAAAAGAATGTTAAGAATAATAAAATACCTTAAAATCATTAAAATCTTTAGAATTTCCTTGAAAATCATTAAAGCTCTTGAAAATGGCTTAGAATACTTTAAAATGCTCTCAAATATTTTAAATTTCTTGAAATATTTTGAGACCCTCACCATTTTTTAAAGCACGTGACATTTTTTAGAATTTTTTTAATTCTCTAAAACAATTCTATCTATTAAAAATTCCTTGAAATATTTGTAAATTTCCTAAAAAAATTTAATATCTTTAAAATCTTTCTAAATACTTTGAAATATTTGAAAATATTTTAAATCTTAATAAACCATTAAAATATTATGAAAAAATTTTATTAAAATACTTTGAGCGCTTTTCAAACTCCTTAAAATCATTGAAACCCTCGGAAAACGTATATAATACATTGGAATCTTTTAAGATACCGTAAAATATTTCAAATAACTTGAAATTATTTGGAATACCTTAAAAATTGGTTAAGCTTTCATAAATTCTTTGAAAGTTAAAAAATATATGTAATCCACGTGTTTAAAAATTCCTTGGAATATTTGTAAATATCCTAAAACGCTATAGGTCATATAAAATCGTTTCGCATCTTTTAAAACTGTAGCAAATTTTGAAAACCCCATGACATTTTTTTGCTGATCTCTTAAAAACATTCAAATCCTTCGAAATCGTGGAAAATCATCAAAGCTCTTGAAAATGGCTTCGAATTTATTAAAATGCTCAAAAATATTTGAAATGCCTTACCACTTTTTTAAAGCATGTGACATTTTTGTAGAATTTTTTAAATACCCTACAAAAATGTAAATCCTTTGGAATTTTTTGAAATACCTTCGAATTATTGAAATATATTAAAAATTCTTTGAAATATTAAAAAAAACATATAAATATTTTTTAATATCTTTAAAATCTGTTGAAGTACCTTGAAGTATTCGAAAATATTTTAAATCCTACAAAACGATTAAAATATTATTTTTAAAATGGATTGAAATATCTTAGGAGCGCTTAAAATTTTTTAAAATTATTAAAATGCTTGGAAATCTTATAAAACCTATTGGAATCTTTTAAAATACCGTAAAATATTTAAAATCATTTTAAATCACTTGAAATATTTTAAAATACCTTGAAAATTTTTTAAGCTTTTGAAAATTCTTTGAAAGTTTAAGAAATAAGTAATCTACGTGTTTCAATAATCTCCTGAAATATTTTAAAATATCCTAAAACCTTATAGATCCTATAAAATTGTTCCGTATATTTTACAATTTTAGACAGTTTTCATAATCTCATGAAATTTTGTTTATAATCTCTGAAAAACATTAAAATCCTTCAAAATTCCTTAAAAATCATCGAAGATCTTAAAAATGCCTTTGAATTTTTTTAAATTCTCTAAAATATATCAAATCATTTGAAATATTTTGATTTCCCTTGCCCTTCTTGAAGCACGTGAAACTTTTTTAGAATTTTTTAAATACCCTACAAAATTTGTAATCCCTTCAAATTTTTTCAAATACCTTCCAACTATTGAAATTTATTAAAAATTCCTAAA
Source organism: Acraspis erinacei (assembly GCA_035041075.1). Lineage (NCBI taxonomy): Eukaryota > Metazoa > Arthropoda > Insecta > Hymenoptera > Cynipidae > Acraspis > Acraspis erinacei. The sequence goes on along the minus strand of JAWWLR010000004.1, from coordinate 25,753,304 downwards.
AATATTTTTAAATATCCTTGAATACTTTCGAAATATCTCAAAATATTTGAAAATATCTGATAAAATCCTTTCGAATCTTTAAAAAAAACCTTATAGATCTTATAAAATCGGTCCATAACTTCCAAAATTCTTTAAAATCTCATGAACACTTTTTAGCTCTTGAAAATTCCTTGAAATTTTCTTTAGCTCCTGGGAGTTCCTTGGAATCTTTCAAAATACGATAAAATATTACAAGTCTCATGAAATAATTTAAAATCCCTTGAAACTTTCTAAAGCGCTCGAAAATTCCTTGGAAGTTTTCAAAATACCATAAAATCTTTTAAATAATTTGGAATACCTTCAAATTATTGAAATCGCTTAAAAATGCCCGGGAATATTTTAAAATATCCTAAAATATTTCAAAATAAGAAAAATAATTGTCTGGTAGCCCTGAAAATTCTCTGAATTTTGCACTTTATTTGTTTAAATCCCTGACTTTTCCACGCGCAGCAAAATTTCTTGAATTTTTCCTGATTTTCAGGGTTTCCCTAACTTGCAGACACCCTGAGTTAGAGGCTAAAGCCTGAAGAAAAATGGATTTTCCTGAAGAATTAAATGTAGGTCAAACCTACTTATCATTTCCTTTCGGATGCATTTCAATTTGGAAGCCTCCAAATGACTAAAAATAATGTCACATTTAGCCAATCGATTTCCTCACCCAAAACCCGAATCACTTCTTTACCTTTAGCTTGGCGCCTCCTTTTGCAGTCGAAATCCAGCCTACGTCCTTGGAGTTTCTTCCGATGATGCTGAAAAAAATCAAGTATTAAGGGGTCGTACTTAAATTATGTACCTCCCTCTTACTGTACGTAATTTTTAGTTTTCAATTTTTTTTTTGCTGGTTATTGCTAGTAGAATTGGACAAGGTGTTCATTTTCAAAATTCCCTTTTCTTAATTAAATTAAATTAAATTAAAATAAATTAAATTAATTTAAATTCCTTTATTTTTCCTTGACTAATTTTTCATTTTTTTTATCAATAATATTCAAATATGAGCATTTTAATCTTGTAATATTGTTAACAAAGAATCTTTTACGAGCGGAATAAAACAGTATTTCAGATAAAAATGTTAAATTTTCGAAAAAAGTCATTCATTTTAAACAAAAAATGTCTATGCCGTTATAAAACATGGCTTTTTAAAAAAATACTTGAATTTTCAACAAAATAATTAGAATTTGAACATAATATTTGAATTTTCAACCTAAAAAGATGAAATATATATAAAAAAAAAGAATTTTAAAACCAAAAAATGAATTTTTAACAAATAAAGATGTTTAACTCAAGAAATAAATAAAAGTTTGTCTAAATTGTTGAACCTTCAAGCCATTTTTTAAAGAAAAATCAGTTTCGGCGGAAAAAATTGAATTTTAAATCCAAAAAGACCAATTTTTCTAATAAAAACTATGACTTTTCAACAGAATTGTGGAATTCTCTACCAAACAGTTGCATTTTGATCAAAAAAAGATGAAATTTCTTTTTGAAAAAAATTAATTTTGATTAATTTTTTTTAAAATTGTATTTTTATTCAAAAAAGATTCCAATTAAATTTTCCAGACCAATATATTAATTTTTGTTAACAAACGATAAGTTTCTACGATGAAAATTTAATTTTATATCCAAAAAGACGAATTCTGAACCAAAATCAATGACTTTTTAACAGAATTGTTGAATTCTTTACTAAATAGTTGAAATTTATTCAAAAAAAGATTAAATTTCTCTTAAAACAGATGAGTTTTTATTTTTAAAAAAGATTCCAGTTAACTTTTCAAGAATAAAATACGACTTTTTTAACAAAAAATAAGTTTCAGTGGAAAAAGTTTAAATTTTTATTTCAAAAAGACGATTTTTTTCAACCAGTAAGGATGAATTTTATAAGACAGTTGAATTATCTGCCAAATAGTTGCATTTTAATTCAATAAAGATGAAATTTGTACTAAAAAAGTTGAATTTTTAATAAAAATCGAGACACTTTTTTTTTAAGGTTGAACTTTCATCCAGAAAATTTTGCATTTCATTTTCCAACACCAAAATATAAATTTAAAAACAAGAATTAAATTTTCTATGCAACAGTTAAATTTTGAACAAAACAGCAAAATTTGTATCCAAAAAGGATGAATTTTTAAAAGAAAAAAAGATTAAATTTCTCTTAAAACAGATGAATTTCTATTAAAAACAAAAAATAGTTCAATTTCCATATCAGAAAGATCCCAGCTAATTTTCTAAGATTAAAATACGAATTGTTTTAACAAAAAATAAGTTTCTACGAAGAAAAAATTTATATTTCAATCCCAAAAGACGAATTTCTTCAATCAGAAAGTATGAATTATTAACAAAACCGCTGAATTCTCTACCAAATAGTTAAAATTTCATCTAGAAAATACTTCAGTTTATTTTTCCACGGCAAATGTAAATTTTAAACAAGAAATAAATTTTCTACAACATAATTACATTTTCAACAAAACAGCAGATTTTTCAACTAGAATTTATGATTTTTTAACAAAATACTTTAATTTTTAAACAAACATTTTCATTTTTATCCATGAAACCTGTAAATTATGCTAAATTAGGTGAATTTTAAAACCAAAGACACAGATTCAAAAAATATTTCGATTGACTTTTCAACACAAAAATACGAATTTGAAACAAAAAGTAAATTTTCTAGAAAATAGCTGTATTTTTAACAGAACATTTGCAATTTTATCCAAGAAAAATGCAATATTTTACTTAAAAATTATGAACTTTTAAACCAAAAATACAAATTTAAAAAAAAAGTTTTCATCCAGAAAAAATTTCAGTTGACCTATCAGCAACAAGATATGAATTTTTAACAAAACAGTTGAATTTGTTACCAAAAAGGATGAACTTTTAAAAAAAGTTATTAAAATTTCAACCAAAGAATAAAATTCATAAATAAAAAGATAATATTCAGGAGAAGGTTTTCGCGAATTTGCAAAAATTACGTACATGAGTGAAGGACTCCCTAACTGTAACAAATCGTAACATAGCTGTTACGAAATTTAAGTACGCTCCCTAAAGTCTAAGATATTCCTTAAAAAAAGAAAAATAAGTAGGTAAACTTTTTCAATAAATCGCACCATGACTTCTTTGAGGTCTTTAGTCTGCAGATGGTGCAGAGGTTCCAAAAAGTTTTGTTGAATGTTGTCGTCCAAGGAATATTTCACGTCGGCCATCTGCTTCATGGCCTCTCCCATCTCGATCAAGGCTTGAGCTAAAGACAAAAGCGGAAGCTTGAAGGCGACTCGGGTTCAAGTTGAAAGGTCAAAGACCTATTTTCTGTTCAATTTTTTTTTAATTGACCTACCAAAAATGCTGTCTTCGCCCATTTTCTTTCCGTACATCAACATACAGTCCCCGAGAACACCTTCTGGTTGCGGATAAGTCGAGGCCTTGGCCTGTCCGCTTAATTTACTGATGCCCTTAACAGCAGCCATTTTCGCCCTTGCTGTGGGATTTGGCTGAAGAAATTCTTTCGTTTTCATCTGTAGCTCCTCCACCAACTCGTAGGTGACGTCCGTTTTCTGTTTTAAAAAGAGAGCGTTAATTTAACTCTTATTTTAAAAAGATTTCACCAAAATTCAAGTTCCAAAAAATTGCATTGATTTCCTTAAAACTGGAATGAATGTAGAGGAATTTAAGGGAGGAAATATGTTTAGATGGCTCAGAAAATCGGATTTATTTTATATCATGAATTGTTAGTAAAACTATCGAAGAATATGTTCCCAAAGTTTCAATGAGAAATTTTAATTCGTTCCGGTGTTACGATCGTCTTTAAGTGGATGTCTCCCCTTACGTGCCGAACGTGTGACTTAATATGAGTAAATTTATGAAGAAGAAGGATTACTATATGGTGCTGGAATCGCTGATTAACCAGTAAGTAATTAAAATAATGTCATTACCGTCTCGACTTCTTTGTTTTCAACAATTTTTTTAAACGCATTTTTCTCGAAACGACTTTTTTGGGACTTCCGTACACTGTAGCTCAAAAAGTTTTGGATCAAACATTTTAATAATTAGCAGATACTTTCTTTATATTATTACGCTCTATTTGAAACTAAATTCATAGTTCTGTTATTGTTTTAGGTATTTTTTTAAACGGAGGAAAAGTTATTTAAAAAATGCTCAATTTGACAGACAAAGCTAAATTTGGAACCTTGTTGATTTCAGATAAACTCTGTGGCCTCCAAAATGTACGAAAGTACCGATTTCAAATAGTGACGTTTGATGGGCAGCAGCGGATATCTTTCATGTTTCTCACAAAAAATATTTTAAAATTTCACAATTTCTTCTTAAATATATGTACAAAATTTTCACAGAATAAAAATAAATGATATTCATTCCTTTATTGTTAAAAAAATTCATGAAAATCATTTTAAAAAAACCCCTTCTTATACATATTTCCCCCCTTAAGGATATGCACTACGTACAATCAATCACAAAAGTTGCCAATTTTTAAAATGATTTAGAAAATCGAAAAAATAGATTTATTATTGATTTCTGGAAATCTTGACGGAAGCTTCTAAGTTTACTTTAGAAAAATAATGCAAGTTATAATTGTTTATTTAACTGCTGTTCTTTAGAGTTTTAGTTTTTGCTTTTTCCTCAGGGAGAGGTTATAATTCTTATTTAATCCTGATGATCAAGGGCACATTTTATTCTTCGAAGGATTCTCTATAATTCTATTTGGGCGGTGCTAATTAAAATTTAAACTATCATTGTTTATAACAATAATAACGGTATGATTTCTAAATTAATGATTTTTAAATCAAATCCATCCAAATATAAA
>JAWWLR010000004.1:25723398-25738714 GCA_035041075.1 Acraspis erinacei | reverse complement strand
AGATTCATTAATTTATTTCTGAAAGTGCTTCTTTAGATTTAGCTGGTTACGAATCCCACTTTTGAAAAAAATTGTATACCATCTTAAGAATAATAGAAAATATTTTAGAAGAGACTGAATTTTCAACAGAATACATGAATTTTCAACGAAAATTTAATTTTCAACTAAGACAATAGCAATTTTCAAGAAAATGCTTAAATTTTCAGCCAAAAAGATCAATTTCCAACCAAAAATGGAATAAGGAAATGTTTTGTTAAAAATTTTTAAAAAACTGATTTTTAACCAAATAAATCAATTTTCAACTGAAATGATGAATCATTAATTAAAAAAATGAATTTTTGACAAAGAAGAAGAAAAATGTGAAAAGACATGAATTTTCAAACAAATAGTTGAATCTTCATCAAAAGAAGGTAAATATTTAAACCAAACACTGGAATTTACAAACAAAAAGGATCCATTTGCAACCAAAAATTGAATGATTATATTTTCAGATAAAAACTAATGTTTAAGAAAAAACGAATTTTGAACAAGATAGTTAAATATTCAACCAAAGAGATGACTTTTCATCTGAAAAATGTGCATTTTTAAACCAAATAGTTGAATTTTCAACGAAGAAAGACTATCTTTCTACCAAAAATGGAATAATTTAATTATTATTTAGAAACTAATTTTTAACAGAAAAAGAAACAAATTTACAACAAAATAGTAAAATTTTCAACTAAAATTATGAATTTTTAACAGACGAGTACCACTGCTAATAAAATAGTTGAATTTTGAATATAAAAGATGATTTTTACAACCCCAAAAAATTAATCTTCTACCAAAAAAGACAAATCTTCAAATAAATTCATGAATTTTTAACTGCGAAAGAGACATTTTGAACCAAATTGTTGAAACTTTAACTAAAATATATTTCTTTAAACCAAAAATCAAATAGTTAAATTTCTTTACTTCACAAAATGAATTTACAACCAAAGAAACTAATTTTAAACAAAATAGGTACATTTTTAACCAAAAGGATTAATTTTCAACCAAGAATATGAATTTTCTACCAAAAAAAGACGAATCTTTAGAAAAATACATTACTTTTCAACTACAAAAGATAAATTTTCAACCAAACAGTTAAATCTTGAACTAAAGAATACAACTATTCAAAGAAATCGAGTTATTTATCTTTCAATCAAGTAGTTGAATTTTCAAACAAAAAATACGAATTTCAAAACAAAAATGGAACAGTTAAATTTTTAGTTTAAAACATTAATTTAAAAAATATAACTTTAAACAAAATAGTTACATTAAAAAATCAGCAAAGAAGTTTAACTTTCAACAAAATAGTTAAATTTCCAATGAAAGAGAGGAATTTTCAATCAAGAAGATTAATTTTATACCAAAATTGACGAATATTTACCAAAGTTCATTAATTTTCAAATATAAAAGACAAATTTTCAACCAAATTGTTGAATCTTCAACGAAAAAATATGAACTTCAAACCAAAAATAAAACAGTTAAATATTATTTTTTAACGACAAAAAAAACAATTTAAAACATAATAGTTACGTTTAAACAAAAATAATCCATTTTTAACAAAGGAGTTTAACTTTCAAAAAATTAATTAAGTTTTTAGCGAAAGAAATGAATTTTCTACTAAAATGAAGAATATTTAACCAACAAAAATTAATTTTTTACAAAATAGTTCAACTTTAAACAAGAATTATGAATTCTAAATGAAAAATGTAATAATTGATATTTCAACCACAAAGAGATTATAATTTTAAATAAAAAACAGTGAAATTCTTTCAAAAAGGACGAATTTTCAACCATATACTTCAGTTTTAAACCAAAGAAATGAATTTTCACCTAATAAGATTGATGTTTCTCAAAAATATACTGACCAACTGTTTAGGCGACTTCGAGTGCTTCTAAAAAGTTTATAAATTGAAAAAACCACATGATTGAGTACGTGAGGCCACTGGTTAGAGGCTTATAAGAGTAGGGATAATTGTGGATTTGGGAAGGGACGTAAAAACAACATAGGGGAAAGATTTCTAAGTTCGTAACTTTATTTCCACTGATCTCCTCCCCTCAAGCCATCCCTTGTTAAAACTGCATTTTTTTACTGAATTCCTCTCCCGCTCTAATTGGAAACACAGCTTATAAATGACCCCTGAGAAACTAGCCATATTTCATGGGAGAAAATGAAATACTAAGAAAGAGGGGAGCATGCAGCCTGCCCATGGCAATATTGAAGAATTTTTCTAAAAGCTTCCCTAAAGGGTCGCAGTTCCAACCAGGCGTGTTGAACTCAAGATAAAAACGCTTAGTGGCCCTGGCTCGTACGGGAGCCTTTATATAATTTGGGGTGGCGGGCAGAGTTGGTAAATGGATCAGAATATCAGTAATGGAGGTTAGAAGATAGAAAATAGAGGACAGAGATTGTGGAAGCAAAGGAGAGAAAATCTCGGTGACTGGGTGGTCGAGAGTGTCGGATCAATAATCACACCACGCTGATCTAATGTGATGTAACATTAAGACGTTCTTGAATTTCTGCCAGCGGACAATAGAATCAAAATCAACCCCTAATGCCATACTTCATTCCCAAATGGCAGTATACAAACTTCGGTCCCTTTACAACTCAGCAGCACCCCAAGGACTGAAAAAAGTTCTTGTCAAAGAAAAACTTGCCTGCGGAAACCCATATTGAGATCTCTTAAAATACGCCTTAAAATCAGTCTTGAAATAAGTCTTAAAATCAGTCTTGAAATAAGTCTTAAAATAAGTCTTGAAATTAGTGTTAAAATGAGTCCAGACTACACAGCCCACAATGCTCTCCAAACAGGGGAAATAGGATGAATTTTCACACAAATAGGCGGATAATAGGGGAATAAATTCTTTTCAATAAAAATAATGTACGTGCCATATTTGCAGGACTTCAAGTCAGAAAAAAATCATTTTCAACAGATTAGTAATTTTAAACCAAAAAAACAAAATCTGTTAGTGAAAGAGATGAATTTTTAATGCAGAAAGACGTATTTTCAAACAAAAACGTTATAATTTTCATCCAAATAGTTATATGTTTGCAACCGAACCGTTGAATTATCAACGGAATAGTTTTAATTGTTTACCAAACAATTGAAATTTCAAGCATTTATCTACAAAACAGTTTCATTTGCAACAAAGAAGTTCATTTTTAACCAAACAGATTAATTTTTAGCCATATAGTGGAATTTTCTACGGAACTGTTGAAATTTCAATTCAGACAGACAAATTTCCTAAACAATATTTAAACTTTTAATCCGAAAATATGATTTTGCAACCAAATAGTTCAATTATCAACCAAAATAGATTAATTTTCAACCACAGAGTTGAATTTTCAATTAAAAAAGATGAAATTTTGTACCAAGCAGTTGAAATTCGAAGGCAAAAATACGAGATTTATAAAAACCAGTTAAATTTTTAAACCGAAAATATGAATTTTCATCAAAAAAGTTCCTTTTCAACCAAATAGTTCAAACCTCCACCAAAAAAGAATGACTTTCAGCCACATAGTGGAATTTTCAACCAAAAAAGATAAAATTTCTACCAAAAGAGATTAATATCCAATCCAAAAAGACAACTTTTCTACGAAGAAGTTGAATTTTCAAGTCGAAAACATGAATTTCTAACCAAAAAGATTATTTTTTGATAAAAATGACAAGTTTTCAACAAAATGCATGATTTTTCAACCAAATAGTGGAACTTTCAAATAAAAAAGATAAAAGATGTTAACCAAAAATGAAATAGTTCAATTTTTAGTTCAAGAATTAATTTTCAACTGGTTAAATTTGTAACCAAAAGAGAAAAAAGAAAAGCTTTCAAAGCAAAAAAATGTACGACTAAGAAAAATGTATCTGTCAAGAAAGAAAAAAATTGTTTAAAAATTGTAGAATTCTCGAGACAAATATGCAAATTTTCTGCAAAACAGTTGAATTTTCAACCCGAAAGTATGAATTTTCAAAAAAAAGTTAATTATTAATCTAAAAGATGGATATTTAACTATATAATGGTTGAATTGAAAGAATTTTTGACAAATTAGTTGAATCTTCAACCTAACAAGCTGAACTTTCTACGAAACTGTTGAATTTTCAGACCAAAAGATCTATTTACCACAAAACATTTGAATTTTCAATCGGAAAAAGGAATTCTCAATAAAAAAGTTAGTTTTCAACTAATAAAGATGAATTCTCAACCAAACAGATGAATTAAAAAAACAGAAAACTTTTCTACTCCAAAAAGTATACAGTTTTTAACAATTTACATTAAATTTCCGAAGTAAAGAGTCAAATGTTTGGAAAAAAATTTCTTTTAAACAATAAAGAAGAATTTTCGGGTTAAAAAATTAATTTTCCACAAAAACAAAACTAGTTCTCAACCAGTTCAACTCCCAATCAAAAAAATAAAATTTGAACAAAGAAGATTTATTTTCAACCAAACAGTTCCATTTTTAACTGAAAAGGATGAATATTTAACCAAATCGTTTAATTTTCAACTAGAAACGATAAATTTTCAATTAAAAACATCAACTTTCAACAACAAAAAATGGATTTTCTACTAAAAAAAATTTTTGAGTTGCGAAAGAAAAAAAATTTCAAAGGGAATGTGGTATTTCTATACCAAAAGTGCAAATTTTGTACCAAGCAGTTGAACTTTTACCAAAATACACAAGAACCCGAATTTAGTAACAGTGTCGGGAGTTTCCTGCGAAGAGCCTTGTTACTAAACCGGGTTTCCAATACAAATACATAATATTGCGCAATATACTCGACTGAGTACTCGCGCACTGCGGCCCTTCCGAGGCGAAAATCGAAAACGCCTCTCGCTAGGCCCCCTGACAAACTGCATGGCCCAGAAATTCTAGGCATTACAAAACCAAGGTTTATGAAACCAGGGTTCTGATGCAATTAAAATTTCAACCAAAATAGATTAATTCTGAACCAAAAATATAATAGTAGTCTGTTCAATTAAGAATGACTATCTTTTTTAAAAAAAGCATGACTTTTTGAATTTTCAACAAAGCAATAGGACTTTCAATGAAAAGAAATGAATTCTGACCCAGAAATACAAAATTAAAATTTTCTATCAAACAGAAGATCTTTCAACAACAAAAAAATTTTCTCCCAAAATATTCATTTTTAATCCAAAAGCATGAATTTTCTATAAAAAATACAGATTTTCAACAAAACAGTTGAAATCTCGGCAAAAAGATGACTTATTAATGTAATAATAGAATTTTCAACAAAATAATAAATTTTGAAAACCAAAGAATTCAATTCTGATACAAAAATAAAATCGTACACGTTTTAATCAAGAAGAATTATATTATCAAAAAAAGAAGACTTTTTGAAAAAATAATAGAATTTTGAATCAAAACAGATGAATGATAATGAAAACAAAATATACACATATAGTTTTCAATTAAAAAGAATTACCTTACAACCAAAAACGATAAATTTTCTATCGAAGAACACAAAAAAATTTAGCGATACAATTGAATTTTCGATTAAAACAAAATGACTTTTTAACCAAATAGTTCAATTTTCAGCAAAATAATTGAATTTTCAACCTAATAGTAGAATAATGAACCAAAAGAAATTAATTCTGAACCAAAAATATAACAGTAGACTTTGCAATAAAAAAATGAGAAATTTAAAATCAGCCTTAAAATCAGTCTTAAAATAAGTATTGAAATAAGTCTTAAAATAAGTTCCACAGCTCTGAATTTCAGTGACTTTTTGAACATGGCGTCAAGAACTCTATGCTGCGAATGCGTCGCGTGCCAGCTACGTATTCGCGAATCCAGAACTGGGTTCGATTTTTCCACCCGAGGGTTGGAAAGAAGGGTTGGCTGCAATTACACCAGTCTCAGCCCCTCACTTGATTTTAACAAACCTTTTTAAGATGCGTTGTGCGATTAAAGCAACGAGCTTTCCCTGTCTCGTGGCTCGATTGTTCAGCTCCCGTGTGACCATGACCCACATTTACGACCCACATCTATAGGAGGGTACGTTCCCTTATTCCTGGCCGGGTAAAGGTCACACCGTGGAGTAAATTTGACCTACATTACTCCAGTGACAATGCCACGCACATGATTCAATTCTGCAAAGCTTCATTTCCTGATAATCGCTTTAAATTACCTCTAATTGTCTCCGAGGCAATGGTTTTTTCATCTGAAGATCGAAAGATTTGAAGATCTGAACCAATAGACTTATGAATTATAATCCAATTCCAGATTTTCATGCAAAAGGGACAAACTTTTCGGAAAAAAGTTGCATTTTCAATCAACAACGAAAAAAATACAACCAGATTGTTGAATTTTAAAGCTAAAAGACAATTTTTAATGAGACTATTAATATTTTAACTCGAACAATACGAATTTTCAACAAAAGAGTCAATTTTGAACGAAAAAGTACATTTCCAACGATATAGTTGAATTCTCAACCAAAACAGATTAATTTTAAACAAATAGTTGTATTTTCAACAAAAAATTTTACCTAGAAATATTTTTCAGTTAATAAAGAAAAAAATTTAACCAAAATATTGAACTTTCAACCAACGAAGCAAAAAATACAACCCAAATGTTAAAATTTATAGCCAACAACAAGTCATTTTTCAACGACATAGTTGAATCCTCAAGAAAAACAGATTAATTTGAACTAAACAGTTACATTTTCAAACAAAAGATGAAATTTTTTACCTAGAATGATTTTCCAATCAAGAAAGAAAAATTCAAGAAGATTATCAAATTTTGAACCAAAATTGTTGAATTTTTCAACAAAAATATGAATTTCCTACAAAAGAGTTGACTTTTTAACCCGAGAATACGAATTTTCAACAAAAGAGTCATATTTCAACGAATAAGTTGAATTTTGAATCAAACCCGATTAATTTGAACTAAAGACTTCTACATTTCAAGAAAAATGGAAATTTTGTACATAGAAAGATTTTTCAGTCAAGAAGGAAAAAATTCAAACAAAATATTAAATTTTCAAACAAAAATATTGAATTTTGAACCAACCAATCAAAAAATACAACCAAATTGTTGAATTTTATACCCAAAAAGACGATTTTCTACGAAAAAGTTGAATTTTCAACCCGAAAGTACAAATTTTCAACAAGAATCATTTTTCAACGAAATAGTTCGATCCTCAAGCAAAACAGATTTATTTTAACCAAACAGCTACATTTCCAATAAAAAATATAAAATGTTACCTAGTAACATTTCTCAGTCAAGAAAGAAAAAAATTCCACCAAAATGTTAAATTTTTCAAAACAAAAAGTTGATTAACAAAGCAAAAAATACAATAAAATTGTTGAATTTTATAGACAAAAAGGTGAATTTAAAATAAAAGATTGAAGTTTCAACGAAATAATTAAATCTTCAACCAAAACAGATTAATTTTTACCAAATAGTTGCATTTTCAACAAAAAATTGAAATTTATTACTCAGAAAGAGTTTTCAGCCGAGAATTTGAAAAATTCAAGCCAACTTGTGGAATATTCAGAACAAAAATATTAATTTTCTACAGAAAAGTTGAGTTTTCTACCCTAAAAAGGAATTTTCAACAAAAGAATTTAATTTTCAAAAAAAAAACTTCAGAGTGATTTCCACCCATTTGAAGACTTTTAAAAGGATTTTAAGACTTTCAAAGGAATTTTATGTGGTTTATAAATAAATATTCCATTATTACAAGATTTATTCGGTCTTCAATGGATTAGAAACATTTTCACGAATTTCTGAGAATTTTACAGGAATTACAAAGAATTCACGGCAGTAAAGTGAGCTTTGGAAAAAATAAAATTTCAAGATATTTCAAGGATTTTCACAAAGATTCAAGAATTTTATTAAATCTTAAAGAATTTAAAGGGATATCAAAGATTTCAAAGGATTCTAAAGGATTTCTAGAAATATACAAAATTTTGAAGGATTTCACAGAATTTTAAAGTATTTTCCAAGATTTAACAGTATTTCTAAAGTACTCTGGAAAATAAATGAAATTTCATTGAATTTCAACGAAATTTTTACGATTTCCCAAGATTTAAAGAACTTTATTAAATCTCTAAGGATTCTAAAGGATTTAATGTGCAGAATTCCTGAAAATAAAACCAAAAATCCAACGACCAAAAATGGACAACAACCATCAAATGTTCCTATTTGTTTGTCTTTTTTGGACAAAAATAAAAAAGAGGAAAGGAAAATGAGAATGAAAAAGAAAAGAAAGGGGGTTTGGTCGTTTTCCTTCTCATTTTTCTTTTCTCTTTTTTATTTATGACAAAAAAAGAAAAAGAAAAATTTCTTTTCTTTTTGCGGAAAAAATTGTTATCTTTTTTCAAATTTTAATAGGAACATTTTATGGTGGTTGTCCAAATTTGGTCGTTGGATTCTTGATTTTATTTTCAGAAATTCTGCACATTAATTTGATTATTGGGCGTTAAATAGGATTTTTAATTGGATTTTAATCTCATTTAGGTTTCTTTCATTTTAAGAGACTTCAATGTTTCTAGAGATTTTACGTTTTTAAGAGAACTTTACTGAATAAATTTAGTTTAAATTATATTCAAGGACTTTTAAATGATTTATAATTTTTAAAATGGATTTTTACGTTTTACATAAAATTCAAGGGATTTTAAAGAATTTTCTTGGACTTTCAAAGATTTCAAGGGATTGAAGGGGTTAATTTAAATTAAATTTAAGCGCTTTTACATTATTTTTACTTGATTAACTGCATATTTTGATTTTCCAAAGATTTCAAGGAATTTCAAGTGATATAAAAAATTTCAAGAGATTTCAAAGAATTTTGTAGGATTCTCAAAAAGTTCAAGGGATTTCAAGAGAACTCTGGATAATAAAACAAATTTCAAGGGTTTTCTAGTGAATTTATAGAGATTTCAAAGAAATTTATAGGGTTTTCGAAGATTTCAAGGAATTTCTAGAGAATACTCGAAAACAAATCAAATTTAAAAGAATTTCAAGGAATTGTTTACGATTCAACAAGATTTAAAGAATTTAATTAAACCTCTCAGGATTTTAGGGGATTTTAATATTTCTAGGGAAGCTAAACATTTTTATATAAACTTTTAATGAATAAGTTTAGATAAATTATATTCAAGTGATTTAAAATAATTTATACTTTAAGAAATAAATTTAATTTAATTCCAAAGGATTTCTGCTGATTCCAAAAATTTCAAGGAGAGGGGAATAAGATTTATAGGATCTTAAATTCATTTTATATACTGACTTAATTACTTAGTTTTAAAAATTTGAAATTTTTTTCTCATATTTCTATTTTTCTGACAATTCTTTAATTCAACAATATCCGCCGGTTTCTCCACCCTAAGGGTTCAATAAATGAAATGAAGGTTAAAGTGTGATTGGACTGGAAAAGACCCCTATAAAAAGAAAGGTCGATGTGCTTCCCAATTTCTACCCAACCTGTCTGTAAACGACAGAAAATAATCCTGATATAAAATCCTATATGAAACTATACAAAAATTAAGATATAAAATTTCATTTTACAATTTAAAATCTCTAAATACTAGATATTATTCAAATTTACACTTCTAGAAATAGAATAAGATTTTCTGAAATATTTTATATAATATATTTAATATTATGAGCGAAAAGTTTTAATTGCGAAACTAATTAGCATCATTAAAATTATAAACGACAGTATGCTAATTAAAAGAATTCTTTTATAAAGGGAGCAAGAGTTAATTAAGTTCTGTTGCCTTTCTCCGCTCAAGTGGAACTAAATTCTCGGCCTTCAAACGTTTCTGCTTCTCTACAAAAAAATTATTTTGCAAAAAGATTAATTTTATCATTTATATTAGACATTTAGATAGTTATTCGATTATTACTCGAAATTTCTTGACATTCACTAACATTTCTCACACCAAATTTTAATTTTTCCTGACAGTTCTAAATTTTTCTTTTTGGTATAAAAAAAATTACACCAAGAAGATAGATATTTGTTATGTGAAGAAGTTTCTAAATTTATTCTAATAACTTTTAGCGACAACAATCATATACAATTTTATAAATAAATAATCAGTCTTCAGTTAAAACAATTAATTTTCAACCCAGAAAAAAGGGGGTTTCGACAAAACGGTGGAGTTTTCAACCAGAAAATATGAATTTAAAGAAAGTTTTAATTTTTAACACAAAATATAAATTTTCTACTAAAATATTTTAATTTGTAACAAAAAAATATGAGTTTACATAAAAATTAAATTAATATTGAACTAAACTAATAAATTGTCAAGCAAAAATGGCTTACTTTTTTAGTTTGACAAATTATTTTTAACTAAAAAATAAATCCTTTTTTTACAAAATCATTAAATTTTCAACTAATTAAATAAATTTTTAACTAAAATTATGAATCTTTATTTTCGACCAAAAATAGAATAGTTACATTTTCCGCAAAAATTAATTTACAAAAAAAATAATCACCTAAAAAGACGAATTTTCAACTAAGAGAATGAAATTTTTATCGAAAAAGATACATTTTCACACATAAATTGAATAAATTAAATTTTGAGTTGAAAAAAGAAATTTTTAATTTTATAAAAAAAATCTAATTTTTAATCAAAGCACTGAATGTTCAACCAAAAAGATAAATTACACATCAAAAAGTTCAATATTCTAGCACAAAAATTAATTGACAAAATAATAATTTAAAAAAAAATAGTTTAGTTTTAAGAGAAGAAAAAGGTTTTCAGCTAAAATAATCAATCAACTAAAAAAAAATTATTTAAAAAAAGGTACCACTTTGAGATCAGTCAGTTCAATTTTTAAGCAAAAAAGTTTAATTCTAAGAAAAAATGTAATAATTTATATTTAAATCGTAAACTATTTTAATTTTTAACCGCAAAATAATTTAATTCAACAAAAAGAGAGAAATTTTCAACCAAATAGTTAAATTCCTAACAAACAAAAAAACTAATTTTTGACCAAAAAGAATAACTTTTTAACAAAATTATTCAATTTTCAGACAAAGAGAGGATTTTTTTATAATAAGTGAAATTTCCAACAAAAAAGTTAATTTTAAACCTAAAAATATGACTGATCTACCATAAAGGAAAATTTTCAATCCGAAGGTACGAATTTCCAACAAAAAAGTTTAATTTTCGATTTAAAAAATTTTCTTTAACAAAATGGTTTTTTTTTAACAGAATAATTAAACTTTCAACAAAATAATTGAATTTTTACCCAAAAGCTGCATTTTTAACCTAAGAAGTTGAATTTTTTACCAAAAGATTATTTTTCAACAAAAAAGTTAAATCCTTAACCAAAACAGATTAGTTTTTAACCTAACAGTTGGGAATTTTTAAACCAAAGCATGCAATTTCTACCAAAACAGATGAATTTTTAAACTAAAAAGATGAATTTTCAACCAGAAAGAAATATTTTCTAAACAAAATTATTGAATTTGCAACAAAATGGTCAAATTAACTTTAACTTTAGGTTATCGCCAAATTCCCCGTCTGTATCAGGTTTTTCCAGACATTCTCTGACTATCAAAATTCCCTGAACTGTATCACCCCTGCTAAAATTAGTTTTATAGCAAATCAATTTTCTTAGCACAGTATTTTCTCTACTAAAAAAAGTGGTCGACTTTCTACTTTGTAGAAGCGATTATTTGATCGATGCAAACAGGCAATGCACAACAAATTGACTTCCACAGTGCTATCGATCGTCTGCTGTCGTTTTTCCTGACTAAATTACTCTGAAAAGTCCACAAGTAACGCCCGCGCGTAAAACTAGAAATAAAGTCAGTTTATTGCACCCGCCATCTTCTAGTAAAAAAAATCATCATTCTTTGTACTTAAATAATAAATAAAGGTTGGACGTTTTAATCACATAAAAAAGTTCCCGGTCAGTTGTCGGGGTTTCCCGGT
The DNA here is from genome assembly GCA_035041075.1 of Acraspis erinacei. Classification (NCBI taxonomy): domain Eukaryota; kingdom Metazoa; phylum Arthropoda; class Insecta; order Hymenoptera; family Cynipidae; genus Acraspis; species Acraspis erinacei. The sequence continues at coordinate 25,726,783 of JAWWLR010000004.1, read as the reverse complement.
TTTTCCCAGTTCAGAAGCATTTTTTACTGCCCATCAAATCAAAAAATTCGAACTAAAAAGCTAAAAAAATTCATCTCAAGTGTTAAAAACTGAGCTGCAAGCCATTTTAGGTCATTTTTAACTAGAAATATTAGAATTTAAGCAATTGGATTTTTATTATAAACTGAACACAACTTAAATTAATAATTAAATTATTTTCATTTTAAATAGTTAAAAAATCCTTAAAAAGCTTCAAAATTTTATTTCGAAATCTTGAGAAAATGTTTTTTATTCTTTTGAAGCCTTTCATAATTTTTCAAAAGCTTCTAAATCTTTTGTTCGAAATGTGCAAAAATCCATATTTTGTTTTAAATTACGCCGGGGGCTATTTGCACCGTAGTTTCGATACGAATGGCCGGATTTTGTCGGTATACGTAGACACTTTGTTTAAATTATTTGTAATCATTTCAAATTTTTAATTAATTTTGAATTTTTTCAAACCCTCGACATATCTCTCCAACTTACTGGAATTGTTGCTAAGAATTATAGGCGGGCAATATTTATTATACATCAAACTTTAACTATTTTACTTGTAAATTAAATTTTTTAACTAGAGCAATTAAAATTTTAAAGTTCACAGTTTAGTTTTTTGTTTAGTTTTGAATATTTTATTTATAATTACTGATTTTACATGAAAAATCAAATATTTTTCCTTACTTGCAAAATTTTAAATTTTAGAATTTTAGAATCAAACAATATTTTAAATTTAATATTTTATTTCCAATTTTCTTTCCAATTGAAATAGTTTAATTTTAAAATCAATTTTGAAAATCATTGTAATTTATGTTTACATTTGATTAACTAAAGAGATTTTTTTTAAATTGTCGGTTTCAAACGCTACTAATTTTCAATTTTTAAGTCTTTAAAACTGCATTTCAAAATTCTTTAAATGAAAAATGTACCCTTAAAAATTAAAATCCACAATGGAAAATTTGTGAGGCCAGGCATCTGGTACTATTGTTCCACAATAATTTAAGTCTACAGTTTTTTTGTTGAGAAAACGCTTTAGTTAGGGGTCCTATATAACAAACAATTATTTTGAAAAAACTAAACGCCACTTTTTTGCCCCTAAAAACAGGCAAAAATGGTCAACTGTGAGGGGTCACAACTTATGACCTATTAGAGCTATATCATTGTTCTTTTTTTTGGAATCACAGCAAATTGAGTCTACTTTCACAGTGATTTTTGAAACTTAGCGATTTTTCGCTAAAAGTCGAAAAAAGTTGGGACTTTTCAATGTACCATAACTCGGAACCAATTAAGTATAGCGGATTATTTTTTTTACAAAATTTTCCCATAATTTTATTCTCTTTCTTTCTGCTGTTGGACATTTTGCTCTAAAATGCAATGGGAATCATTCGTCCACGCAAAAGTGATTTTTGTAAATATTTTCCAAAAAAAAAACGTGTTCCCCCTCAAGTTCGAAGCAACATTTTTAGTATGTTATATAGGACCCCTGAATAAATTGTCTTCTCAAAAAAATTGTAGACTCGAATTATTGTGGAATTTGACACTTTTTTCCGACGTAATGCCTGGACTAATTATGTCATAATTGAAAAAGATAAAAATTCAACTGATTATTATTTTAAAAACTGTTGAATTTAAACTTGAACAGGTTTTTTTCTCTAAAAATTTGTAAAATTCCTTGTCAAGAAATAATTTCAAAATAATTTCCCTGTTTTTTCCCGGTTTCCCGGCCCAGCAGCCACCCTGGAATAATATAAGTTATAATTCTTCATTCATAACAAATTATTAAATTATCTGACTCTAAAATTGAAGGTCCTTATTCAATGAATAAAATAAATGTATTAATCCTGAGGGAACTAAATTTACAATCCTGACGATAAATGTGAAGTGCAAATAAAAATAAATCATGGTAAAGACTGATTTACTGTTCATGGGATTTCATATTGGCCGTGGCTACGTGTAAAGAAATTTCGCTACAAATAGCTGGATTTTTGCGATACGTTTAAACACTCCCTTTGGTATTTATTAAAAGATTAAAAAATATATTCCCTTATCAAAATTTTAAATAAATTCGGTTCACATTCACAGACTTCCCAGCATAAAATTCTATTAAAACATGAGAAATAGGGCGAGTTGCTAATGAAAATGGAGGTAAATTCTTTTGAATAAAATTAATGTACATTCAGAAATCGATTTGGAAAAATCAACAACAATAAAATTTTGTTCGGAATGTAAAAACCATTTTGAATTTAATAAGAAACATTTTAACTTCCTAAGATTTCAAGTAAAAATATATTGCATTGTCAACCAAAAATGATTTTCTACAAATAAAAGGAATTTTTTAACAACGAAAAATACATTTTTAGCCAAACAGTAGCATTAACAACCAAATGGTTCAACTGACAAGGAAAGGAGACAAATTTTCAACAAAACAGTTAAACTTTTAACCAAATAGTTCAAATTTTCTAGCTGAAAAGGCATCTTTTTATGATGGCAGTTAGATTGTAAACCAAGAAAGATGACTTTTTTACCATGAAAGAAGAGTTTTCTGTCCGGAAGGAAAGATTTTTAACGAACAGTTGCACTTTCGACTAAAAAAGATGATTTTAAGAAAATAATTAAATTTCCAACATAATACTTTAATTTTAAACCAAGTATCTGAATGAATAACATAAAAAGATAAGATTACATTTCTAAAATTAAATAATTCAATTTTTAGTTTTAAAAAATACTTTTTAACAAAACAAAAAAAAAAACTAATTTTCAACCAAATTAATTCAACAAAAAAAGACAAACTTTTATCAAAATAGTTAAGTTTTGAAGTTAAAAATTCTAATGTTTTAGAAATAAGTAAACTTCCTATTCATAAAAGATAAATTTTCAACAAGAAAGTTAAATTTACAACGAAAGAGGAGATTCAGAAAAAATTAAGGTTTAACATGCTAGTTTGACTTTCAACCAAGTAATTGAATTTTCAACAAAAGAAAAGATGAATTTCTCTACCAAAAAAGACGAATTTCCAAGAAAATTAATGATTTTTGAAGCCAAAAAGATGAATTATCTACGAAACCGTTAAATCTTAAACCCGAAAATATTATTCTTTGGCAAAAAAGTTAAATTCTACCGAATGGTTAAATGTTTAACCAAATCGTTGAATTTTTTACTCCGAAAGATTAATTTCTCAAACAAAAAAGTACATTTGTTACAAAAAAACTTAATTTTTAACCAAATAGTTTGAATTCCTACTAAAGTGGTGATTTTTTCACAAAACAGTTGAATTTGTAATCCGAAAATTTCAATTCAAAAAAACGCAGTGTCTCGTCATCCCGAAATTCGGGACGACTAGTCGAATATTTTTCATTAGCTGGGCTAGTCGTCC
>JAWWLR010000004.1:25703197-25713344 GCA_035041075.1 Acraspis erinacei | reverse complement strand
GCATTCTTTTGCAGCCCCCCCCCCCACCTATAGAAAAATATCATAGAAAATTCAGTATAGATCTATAATTATTTTCCTATAATGAATTTCTTATATTTTTTCGTGATTCTAGAAAAATCATCATAGAGAATCATTATAAAAAAAATCGGTATCGAAATAAAGAATGTGAAAATATTAAAAGGGTTGATGCAAACAATCAAGAATGTACAAAAAAAGGCATTATATATTTAGTTAACTTAGGACTTCAACCAATTTTAAGTAATTTCAATAAATTCTACAGAATTTTGACCAACTTTAAGCAACTTCGTCAGATATTTTAAAAATTTCACGGAATTTGATAGATTTCTAATTTCAAATTTTTAAACATTTCGAGGGATTTGAAGAAATTCCAAAGAATATAGAGATTTGAAATTGCAGGGGATTTCAAAGAATTTTGTAGGATTTCCAAAGATCTCATGTCGATAATATTATATTTTTGCCTATGATTTTCTATAATGAATTTTCTATGAACAATAAAGTCGTTTGATAGGTATAAGCAATGCAAAATTGTTTAAACAATTACGTTTACGAACTTGCATTCATTATTACCTGGCTAGGAGAAAAGTGGAAAATGTTCGAAATTTAAAAAAGAACTGCAACTTTCTAGCATTAATATAGGAGAAAAAAATAGTTATCAGCAATAATAACTTGTTTAGAGAAGTATTATTGCCACCTTTTTTAAATTATTACCTCACTCTAACAATAAATTGCTTAAGTAACTTATGCAAGCATAAAATTTTCAGTAGACAATAGTATTTTATTTATTATAAACAATCTGTTTAAAAGAACCTTTAAAAATGATAATTAGCATTAAAAATTCGCAAAATCAAATTTTTCATTTATGGGGGTTTTATGGGACCATATAAAACAGACTTGTTGGGGTTATATTTAAAAAACAATTACGAAGAGAATGTTTGAGTTTTAATTTGATTTATATAATATTGACGAATCTGAATAATATTTAAAAAAAGATCTTTTTTCTTATGGGAAATACGTGTTTTTTGTGAATTCGAACAAATTTGGGGGACTAAAAAATATGGATGAAAATTAGAACAAAAAATTGAAATGCAATAAGCTAAGTTATTAGAGAATTCACTTGCCAGATAAGTTCAGCACGGAAAGGAAATGAACAAACGTGGGTGGCTATCTTTATAAAATGATAAACATACCTGATTGGCTTTGTTGAACTGTTTCTTTAGCCCTGAGAACGCCATAGTGTCGTCTGATGTTTTTTTCTTGTGTATAAAGTTGCAGGTTGAGTTAAATCTGCAATAATATAAAAAAAATAATTATAATTAATTACAATATGATGCAAAATTGCATTTTATTATGCTGGATGTCATTCCCAAAAGGCTCTCAAAAGAGGAAAAATAGGGTGATTTTTCGCTAAAATAGGGACAGCACAATAGGAGATTCCACTAGACCTCCGATTTCGTAACCCCCGGTTTTGTAATTCCTAGAATTTCTGGCTATCGTAGTTTCTCAGGGGGACGGCGAGAGACGGTCGCGAATCTCGCCAAGGAAGGGCTGCAGTGCGGGAGTACTCAGTCAATTATATTGCGCAATTTTATGCATTCCAATTGGAAACGATTCCGATGGCCCTGACGATTTACGTTAGAATTGATTTTTTACTTATACTTGTACTTATAATTAATTATTATCTACTATAGGGTCATGCTATAGGGAATGCTATATAAAACGCTTTTTTAACCAAAGAGATGAGGTTTCAGGGCAAAAAGACGATTTTTTTAGCAGAAGTTTTAATTTTCAATCAAGAAATATACATTTTCAACCAAGAATTTTTCTACCAAAAAAGATTAATTTTTAATCCAAAGGGCTAAATTTTCAATCCAAAGAGACAAATTTAAAAAATATATAATGTACTCTTTAACAAAATAGTTGTATTTAAAGCTAAAGAGATAAATCTTTAACTAATAAAATGATTTTTTAACAAAGAATTTCAACCATAAACCAAGATGTTCAATTCCCAATCAAAAACAGTTGTATTCGACAAAAATATTAAGTCTCAAAGGAGAAACAAATTTCAACCGAATTGTTAAGTTATCAAGATACGAAGTCGAAATCTCTAAAAAAAATTAATATTTAACCCAAAAATACGAATTTTTAACCAAAAAGTTAATTTTTTACCAAACAGTGACACTTTGAAATAGTTTCATTTTTAACCAAATACTTGAATTTTCTACCAAAATAGATGAATTTCCAAAAAAACTAGTTGAATATTCCAACCAGAAAAATAAATTTTCTACCAAAAAGTTGAGTTTCTAACCAGAAAATATGAATTGTCAACAAAAAGCTATCAATTTTCAACAAAAAAGTGAATAGTTAAACTTTCAGTTAAAAAAATTAAGTAAAAAAAAAATTACAACCTAAAAAAATTCTAACAGAATAGTTACGCTTTCGAACAGAGACAAATTTTCGACTGAAGTGATGAGTCTTTAACAAAAAAAATAATCTTTAACGAAATAGTTCATCTTTCAATCAACTAGTCGAATTTTCAATCAGACAGTTGAATTCAACAAAAAATATGAAGTTTCACCAGAAATTATGATAGTTAATATTTCCACAACAAATATTTTAATTTTAAATTAAAAAGATTGAATTAAAACAAAAGAGAAATTTTAAACAAAATTGTTAAATCCTCAACCAAAACATATTAAGTTTTAACAAAACAATTGCATTTTTAACCAAAGAAGATAAAATGTCTAACACTACAGATGCATTTCTAACAAAATAGTTGAATTTTCAACCGAGAAAGATTTTTCAGGCAAAGCAGAAAAAAATTTAACACATTTTAAATTTTCTGTACAAAACAGTTGAATTTTCAACCATAAAGCTAATTGTCAGTCAATGATTTGGATTTTTAAGCAAAAAAAAAGAATTTTCTACAAAATAGTTGAAATTTCAACAAAAAGATATGAATTTTCTATACAATAGTTCAATTTTCGACGAAAGAGATTAATCTTCAACTGATAGAATGAATTATTAACAAAACAGTTCAATCATGTAGTTAAATTTTCAACTAAAACCGATCAATGTTCAATAAAAAATATAAGTCAAATTTCCAGTTATAAAAATGAATTTTTAACTCAAAAAAGAAATTTTCAACCAATAGAAAGAAACGAATTTTCAACAAAATAGTTACATCTTCAACCAGAGATAAATTTCCTAATAAAATGATGAATCTTCAACATCAACAAAATAAATTTTTGACAAAGTATGTCAATTTTCCAATTAAAAACAGTTGAATTAAATTAAGAAAAGATCAATTATCAACGAGAAATGTAAAATTTGATATATCAGAAAGAAAGATTAATTTATTAAATAAAAAAATAGTTCAATTCAATCAAAAAATTCTTCAACCAAATAGTTAAATTCTCAACCTAGGGAGAAAAAATACATAACCAAATTGTTAAATTTTAAAGCCAAAAAAGTGAGTTCTATACAAAACATTTGAATTTATAACGAAAAAGTTAATAAAATAAATTAATGAAAAAGCAGTTCGACTTTCAATCAAGTAGTTGAATTTTCTACAAAAACATTAATTTTCTACTAGAAAAAAAAATAATTTTCAACAAAACACATAAATTTCAAAACAAATAGTTGAATTTTCATTTTCAAAAATTAATTTGTATCTGACAATAAAAGAGGTGATGACAGACCTGAAAACGTAATGAGTGCTAAAATTGTTTTGACCCCATAAACACGCAACGTTCCGAAACACTTCTAATGGTTCTAAAAAACTTTTTACCTCCTAAAATTTGCAGACAATTGTTATGGGAGACAAAATTTTTTCCTAAATTAGCGATTGAATAAAAGGAAAATAGATTTGTTGCTTCCATTTAAATATTAACAATTGCACAATTCCTCGCAACAAGAGCCAATTTCTCACGTCTTTCTCTCATCACAAAATCATCAGCGAAGCAGGGAAATCGGTACTTCCCCTAAATTACAGATTCCTCTCTACTCCACCATTAAACTTCGATTTTTCAATTTATTATTCCATTCCGAGTAGTCTCGATGTTCAAACTTTAAGACTTTACGGATCACGTACCGCAATAAAAGAATTTCCATTACTAGTCGTCACATTCAAACTGTAAAAAACGGAATAAAAAAGCAGGGTTTAGAACTTGAGGGTTCTGATAATGCTGAATCATTCTCTCATTAAAACGGACATCCGGTCTCCTTATCCGACTCTTTTAAGGAAGAAATCAGAGTTGGGTATTAAATTTTTACAAATAAGAGGCAATCAATAAACTACGTGACTTTTGATGGGGGGGGGGGTCTAGCCAATTGTTAAATAATGGCGAAAACTAGAGGGAAAAGTAGGAAAAAAGCGAAAAATTGTCGGAAAATTGCGTTACGTAATTTATGGATAGCCTCTAAGAGTCTAAGGGGCCGTACTTAAATCACGTAACGGATTATAGGCTCTCTCTAATACCCCACTCCCCTGTATCGAACCGGAACAAAATATTTCTACCCTCCCTCTTACTGTACGTAATTTATGGTTTCCAGAAATAATAAGCTATGGGACTTGAAACTAATGGAATTTTTTTTTATTTAAGATAATAATTTGCAGGGTGAAATGTCATTTTCAAAATTCTATGACTTTTTCTTGAGCAGATTTTTTTCCTCGAAAGTTAATATTGAAATAACAGCATTTTAATCTTATATTCTTAACATAGGATTTTTTATAAACTGAATAAAACAAGATTTCAGATACAACGTTAAAATTTTTAAATTTATTTATTTATTTTAAACAAAAAAAATGATTTTTCTACCGTAAAAGATGAAGTTTCAATGAAAAAAGTGTAATATTTGATATTTCAACCAAAAAATATGAAATTTCATGAAAAAAATTAATTTCGAGCTGAAAGACAAATTTTCTGTACAAATATTGAATTTTCAGTAACAAATTTAATTTTCAATCAAATAGTAGTTCACCTTTCAACCAAATAAATAAACCATCATTAAAAAAAAACTTCAACAAAGTAGTTCAAATTTTACCGACTTAGTGAAATTATCAATTAAAAAAGATCAGTTTTCAAGCAGATAGTTAAAATCTCTTCCAAAAAGATGAATTTTTAAATCAAACAGAAAAATTTGCAAAAAAATATTTGAATTTTCATCAAAAACAGAGTTTAGTTTGAATTTTAAATATGAAAAGATGTTTTTTAAGCCAGGAGTAAATTTCCTCCGAAAATACTTGTATTTTTAAACAAAAAGACGAATTTTCAGCTTTTTTATCTTGAAATTTTTATTCAAGATTCTCAAATATACAGAAAAAAATTGAGGATGGAGAAATGAAAACTCCAAGCGTAACCTAGAATCTTTTATAAAAGGAATAAAACAATTTAAAAATTATTCTGCTTGACAGTTATTTAAATTTATAAAAATTCCCTGACTGCTATAGAATTTTTTTTCTCAATTTCTGACTTTTACCTAAAAAATAAAATTCCCTTTTTGGCTTGAAAATTCTACAATTCAGTGGAAATTTTTTAACTTTGTTGGTTTAAAATTCGGTTTTTCATTTCAAAATGCCTCTAGCTTGGTGGTAACGAAATCCCTTTTTTGTTTTAATTGAAAATTTAACTATTCTGTTTCAAATCCTTTTTTTTATATAAAATTCATTTCTTTTTTAAAACTTTACCTTTATGTTTGAAATTTAATTATTTTATTGAAAAATCATGTTTTTGGTTCGAAAATTAATTTTTTCCGGTCAAAAATGCATCTTTTTTGTTAAAAATACAACGGTATGGTTAAAAAATGTGACTGAAACAATTTTCTTGCTTGAAAATGTAACTCTTCTGTTAAAAATTCATCTTTTTGGTTGAAAATTCAACTAGTTTGTTAAAGAGTCATTTATTTTGTTAGAAAATGTTGATTTCCTTTTGAAAAGTCAGCTATTTTGTAAAAAATTTGTTTTTTCCGGATAAAATTATAGCTACTTGGTTAAAATTTCAACTAATTTCTTAAAAATTTCGCTTTTTGGTATAAGATTTGCCATTTTAGTTGGAAACTTAATTATTTTCTTTCAAATTCGTTTTTTCTTTAGGAGAAAATTCGACTTTTTGGTTAAAAATTAAGTTTTTTCTTGGAAATTCAGCTCTTTTGTTGAAAATTCGTCTTTTATGGTCTGAAAATTGTAGAAATGTCAACCAGTTTATTGAAAACGAACTCTTTGTTAAAATTTCAATTCTTTTACATGTAATGTTAGGAATTTAAAGCGTTTCAGATGGAATCACACAAAAGGTGTTTTGTCCGAAATTAAAGTTCTTATGAATTAGCATCTTGTTATTTCGATTTTTAAATTATAAAATTAAGGAAGTGAAAAAAGTAACTTTTATATAATGTTAAGTTACTTTATCTAGTAACGCTAACAAGTTACTCAAAAAAGTAACTTACCCAACACCGGACGAAATTATTATAAATCACTTCGTAAAAAATACTGAAAGTAAAATTAACGACACGCAAAATGAGCTTTTTCAGGTCGTGGTATTGCTATTTTTTGTAAACTCTTTTGAAAAATGACCGAAATAAAGTCCAAGTAGTAAAAGTCATGACCTGGTTAGGCGCCCTACTAATAGACTTAATGAGAATAAGTGTTCGCTTAATAAGAATAAATGCTGTTGATCCGAATTCTCTCATCTCAACTTAGAACACAAAAGAGTCACCAATGAACACTAGATCAAAAAATCTTTCGTTTAAAAAATATTTCAAATCCATTATTATCTGAACATGAATTTATTTTATAACTCTAACCGAAAAACTTTTTTAAAATTGACTGACTTTTCCCTGGATAATTTTCCATTTTCCCAGAATATTATTATTTGATTTCAGTAAGGTTAAAGGGAATTTAGAGGAATTTAAGAGAAATGAGAAGAATTTGATGAAATGTATGAAATTTCATGGTGAAATGGGAAAAATTAGGAGGATTGAAAACAATTCAATATGAAAAAATTCATCAAATTCAGTAAGCTAAAAATGTGCATAGAAAAAATCATGAGTGAAAAATGAAAAATCATTTAAGTGAAAAATCATTGAGTGAATTTAGAAAAATCCAAGTAAATAAAATTTTTTTAAAGAATTCAAAAGAGTTTAAAAGAATTCAGAATGAATTAATAAAAGTTCAGGGTAAAATCCAAATGAATGCAAATGGATTGCAAAAAATATTTGAAAATCTATCAAACTTCTATCTTATTGTGAATAATATCTTTGAAATCCATGAAGATATTATAAAAGCCCATTAAATTCTATGGAATCTGATATTTCCACAAAGTCTGCGAATTTTATTAAAATCCCTTGAAATATCTTTAAATGTTAAAAAATTTTATAAGTTCCGTAAAATTTTTACATTCTATCTGAAACTCTAAGAGATTCTTTACAACAGCTTTAGATTTTTTTCAAATCCCTCAAAACTATTGAAATCCCTTGTAGTTTTTTAAATCCCTTATACCTTCAACCTTTTAAAATTCAATAAAATTTCTTAAATACTTTGAAACTTTTGATAGCTTTTAAAAATTCATTGTCATTTTTTAAACACTAAAATGATTCAAATCATTTGAAATTCCATTAAGTTCATTATATCATTTAAAATTTCCTTAGAATCTTATAAAATAACTTAAAACATTTTAAATCTTTTAAGATCCCTTGAACCTTTTTAAAATTTTTGAAATTCTTTGAAATATTTTAAAATACCCAAAAATGATTCAAATCTTTTGAAATCTACTTAAGCTATTGAAATCATATGAAAAGTCCTTGGATTCTTCTGAAAATTTCTAACATATTTCAAATCCTTTGACATTTTTTAAAGCTTTTGAAAATTACTTGTAATTTTAGAAAGTCCCTAAAACAATTGAAATCCTTTGAAATCCCATTAAATTGTTGATATTTTTTTTAAATTCCTTAGAATCGCTTCAAATAACCTAAACTATTTTAAACTATTTCAAATCCTTTAAAATATTTTTAAATCCCTTGAAATTTTATAAAACTCTTAAAAATGTATTGAAATCCTTTAAAATTATCTAAAATATTGCAAATCCTTTGAACTCTCATTAAATTATAGAAATCATTTGAAAATACCTTGAAATCTTTATTATCTTTCAGAGATTCCTTATAATCATTTAAAATATTATCAAATATTTCAGAACCTTTGGAATCTTTTGAAATTACTTGAATATTTTTAAAGTTTTTGAAAATTGCTTACAATTTTTTAAAATAACATAAAATCTTTTAAATCCTTTGGATACCCTTTAAATTATTGAAAGCTATTTAAAATTCCTTGGACTATTTTAAAATACTCTAAAATAATTAAAAACCTTTAAAAAATATTAGACTTTTTAAATCATTCGAAAATTCCATGAAATATTTTAAAAGAACCTAAAATTTGGAAATTCTTTCAAGTTTAAAACATTCCTTAAATTTTTTTAAAAATACCTTAAAATATTTAAAATCCTTTGAAACTTGATAAATCTATTGAAAATGCCAATGAACCACTTAAAATAACCTAGAATATTGCAAATCCTTTGTAATCCATTGAATATTTTAAAAACTCTTGAAAATTCCTTAGAAATCTTAAATCTTAAAAATGCCTTCAAATTATTGGAATCCCTTCAAATTACTGAAATGTATTCAAAATTCCTTGTAATCTTTTAAATATTCTAAAATATTGTAAATTATTTAAAATCCGTTGAATATTTTTAAAGCTCTTGAAAATTCCTTAAAATATATTTAAAATACCCTAAAATCTTTCAATGTCCCTTAAAACTTTTTAAATCTCTCTCAAATTCTTCGACATTTTAAAAATAATTTAAACTCTTTAAAATCATGTGAAATCCCTCAAACTATTGGAATCTTTTAATAATTTTAGTAATAAATTAAAATATCCTAAAGTATTTCAAAATAATTCAAGAAAAATTATGATTTTATTTATATTCGAAATTATTTTCAAAATCCCTGACTTTCCTCGGATTTCCCTGACACTCAGCTGCAGATTGCGATACAAAATTAAGACAATTTCACGAAGATCCGGCGAGAATTTTAAGATTAAAATTGCTATAGGTTTCACAAATAAAACCTTGCTCCCGAGATATGGGGATGCTGAATAAGAATCAAATATTTCTTATCCGAAAAAATTATCCTCTTCCGTGAAAATCAAAATTGAAGATCACTATATAATAGTATATTAATCATTTTTTGCTGAAATCCGAGAAAAAGCAAGAAAATTCTTTTCTTTGCATTAAATTATATTAAGTTCAAGACGCAGCAATATTAAAAGGTTGAAAAAATGATTACACGTTAATATTGTAATCATTTGACGATAATTTATATTTTTAGTTCCTACTGCATAAGGTTTTTTTTAATATATGTGTATTTCCGATAAAAAATTTGCTTATCTCGATCTGCATTTGCACTCTTCCAAAAATGGATGAGACTTGCGTATTTTGTATTGAAAGAATAATTTATCTAATTTTCACCGAAAATTTAATTAAAAATTAATTTAATTTTAATCAAATTTTCGAAGTTTTAAAAGAATTTTTTCATGTCTGCTTTTCCAAATCTACTTATTTTTTTCTACGATTCTTGTTAATTTAAAAATTTTATTATTTTAAGAATATGTTCGAAATCTCATTTTTTTAAATAGGATATACATACTCCTAAATAATGACAGTAGTAATCACGTTTGAACCTTTCAAATGTATAGGGCTTCGCTAAATTAAATAAAAAGTATGATATTTATAAGAGCAGGTAAGCTGCTTTTAAGGGTATACCTATAGTTTAATTTTAAACCCAAAAAGACCAATTTTCAGAGTGTATGCTAAAAATTGGCCTGGAAATTCTTGGACATTTCATACAACGCATAGTGGGTTGCGACATGCGTAATTTGCTCGATTGCAATACTGAAATTTATTTTAAAATTACATTATTTAATTGTTTTATAACTTTTAAGAATTTCAACTTTAGGTCAGAAAAAATTAGCACGTGTAGCTCAAAGGCAAAATAAAAATGATGAATTATAAGGAAATTAAATTCACATCCCGCATCAAGAATAAAATCAAGGACTATTTTCAGATTTTTCCGGATTTTTTCA
>JAWWLR010000004.1:25672357-25692848 GCA_035041075.1 Acraspis erinacei | reverse complement strand
AGAAAAATATAAACAATAGGACCAAAGAAAAGGTGTTCTCTCTGTTTTCTGTTCTCTCGAGTTTCAGGTATCACAGAGAGAACACCTATTCTTTGGAGCTGTTGTTTATATTTTTCTTGCCTTGGTAAGGGTACTGTATGAGTACCGAAACGTGGGTAATATAATTTTATTTTTTATTTTCAATGTTCTCTTATTCTGATTTGATAATAATAAAAATAAAAAAGAAGAAAGAAAGAAAAAGAGAAGGAAGTGGATGTGGATGTGGATGTGGGTGGGTTGCCTTCTCATTTTTCTTTCCTCTTTTTTATTTTGGTCTGAAATTTCTGTTTTTAACAAAAAAATTTCAGATTACAATTGGTTTCTTGTTTTTTGCAGGAGTTTGAAACATGACTTCCCCTTTTCTCTTTAAATATACTACATTTATAAATACAATCTTTACATTTACGTCCTCCTTAGTTGAAAGTTTAACTGTTTTGTCGAAAATTCTCCTATCTGGATTCGATATTCAATTATTTATCAATGTTCAAAATTCCTATTTTGGAGTTGAAAATTTAACTGAAATCTTTCTTGTTTGAAAATTGAACAATTTGAAAATTCCACTATTTGATTGAAAATTCGTTCTCTTGGTTTTAGAATGGAACTATTTGTTTGAAAATGAACTTTTTGATAGGAATTAATATTTTCGGGTTTAAAATTAATCTTTTTTTTTAATTCTTCTTTAGTTTTAAAATGTATCTCTTTTGATAAAAACTTGATATTTTTAAGTCGAAATATCACGTATTATATTTTTTTTGAGAAGACATCTTTTTAGAATGAAAATTCAACTGTTTGTTTAACACCTCGTAGTTTTTTTAGTAGCAAATGAATTTTTTATTAAAAATTGGTCTCTTTCGTTTTAAAATTCATCTTTTATCGTAGGAATTTAAAAAAAATTTATTTTCGGTACATTTTTCGGTGAGACTTAATTTTCTTGTTGAAAATTCAACTTTGCGGGTTGAAAATTCAATCGTTTTTGGAATTTGGTTAAAAATACAAACGATTTTGGTTGAAGTTTAATATTTTTCATTATCGATTCGACCATTTAGTTAAAAACTGATTTTTGTATTGAAAAATTTTTTTTTTTTTTAATTAAGTTTTTTGTTGAAAAATCATCCCTTTGAGTTCAAGAATCAATTCTTTTCTAAAAAACAAAACAACTTTTTAGCTTGAAAATTCAATTATTCGATATAAACGACAGTTATTTTTTATTGCAGTTAAAGTTTTTTGTTTAATGATTTGACTAATTGTTTGAAAATTCCACTACTTGTTTGAAAATGAACTTTTTTGTTAAGAATTAATATTTTCGGGTTAACATTTTGTTTAATTCGTCTTTGGTTTTAAAATGTACCTCTTTTGGTAAAAATTTCATATTTTTAATTCGAAATGTCAACTATTATATTTTTTGTTGAGAATTCATCTTTTTAGATTGAAAATTCAACTTTTTGTTTAACATCTCGTAGTTTTTTTAGTAGAAAATTTATTTTATTTATTGAAAAGTAGTCTCTTTCGTTTGAAAATTCATCTTTTATCGTAGAAATTTCATATTTTTTCTGTGTAATACGTACATGTTTCGATGAGACTTAATTTTCTTGTTGAAAATTCAACTTTACGGGTTGAAAATTCAATCGTTTTTGGACTTTGGTTAAAGATGCAATCGATTTTGGTGAAGCTTAATATATTTTTATTAAATATTCGACCATTTGGTTGAAAACTAATTTTTTAATTGGAAATTCAACTTTTTTAAACAAAAATTAACTTTTTTGTTGGAAAATCATCTCTTTGAGTTCAAGAATCAATTCTTTTCGAAAAAATCAACCTTTTAGCATGAAAATTCGACTAGTCGAAAAACACGACAGCTGTTATTAATTGCAGTAAAAATTGTTTGTTTAAAGATTCGGCTAACTGTTTGAAAATTCCAGTATTTCTTTAAAAATTCCTCCTCTTGGTTTAAAAATGGAACTATTTGTTTCAAAATGAACTTTTTTGTTAAGAATTAATATTTTCGGGTTAAATTTTTTTTAATTCGTCTTTGGTTTTAAATTTGATCTCTTGTGGTTGAAATTTCATATTTTTAAGTCGAAATATCAACTATTACATTGTTTGTTGAAAATTCATCTTTTTAGATTGAAAATTCAACTGTTTGTTTAAAACCTTATTGTTTTTTTTTGTAATATAAAATTAATCTTATTTAATGAAAATTAGTCTCTTACATTTTAAAATTCATCTTTTATCGTCAAAATTTCATATTTTTCCTATGTAGTAGTAGGTTTTTAAACAAAAATTAAATTTTTTGTTGAAAAATCTTCTCTTTCAAGTTGAAGAATCTACTTTTTTTAATCGACTTTTTGCTTGAAAATTCAACTATTCGATAAAAACGACGATATTAAAAATGCAACTATTTTGTTAAAAACTAACCTTTTTTAGTCGAAAATTCAAATTTTTTGTTAATCATTCGTCCTTTTGGATTGAAAATTCATCTTTTTTGGTATAAAAGTTTTATTCCGTTTATAAAAGATTTCTACTGGCGTATTAAAAATGTTACAAAATTAAAATGCTGATCTTAAAATATTAATAGTGAGGAAAAATGAAAAATAAGTCAGGGAAAAATTAGGTGCAAGTCAGGAAATTTTGCAAATGAAATTTTGAGACTATCCTAACGAGCCTATTTTTTTATTCATTTTTTTATTAATTGTTTTAATTGAAAATTTAGCAATTCCATTTTTTTTAATTTATCTTTTGGAGTTGAAAATCTATGTATTTTGTTGAAAGTCAATCCTCTTGCGTAAAAAATCGACTATTTGGTAATAATATATTTATTTTGATGAAAATTCGTCTTTTTGTAGATATTTAATCTAATTGATTAAAAACGCAACTATTTTGTTGAAAAGTCGTATTTTTTATTGAATTCAACTGCTGTAAATTAAAAATTTAAATTTAAACTATTCAATCTTCGGCCAAAAATCATTTTTAATTGAAGTTTCAACTATTTGTTTGGCAATTTATTTATTTTCTTCCAAATTCGCCCTGTAGGTTGAAATTTCAACTATTCGGTTGAAATTTGACCTGTTTTGTCAAAAATTTGTTTTTCTGATTTAAAAATTGATCTCTTCGTAGAAATTTATCTTTTTTGGTTAAAAATACAACTATTTGGTTGAAACTGAGTCTGTCATTAATAGATTAGTATATTAATATGTTAATAATTAAAAAGTTACGATAATTTTTAACAAAGGAATTTAACTTTTAAATTAATTTTATTTCCAACGTAAAAGATGAATTTTCAACTAAAATTATAAATATTTAACTGGAATACTTTATTTTTTAACCGAAAAGAAGCTTAACTTTCAAAGAAAAAGATAATTTTCTATAAAAAATCGATTTTTGAACAAAATACGTGAACTTTCAGTAATATAGTTGAATTTTCTATTCAAAAATACCAATTTTGATTCATATTGTTGAATTTTGAACTAGTAAATATCAATTTTCAACCAAAAATGGAATAGTACAATTTTCAGTTCAAGAAATTAATTTTCAACCAAGCTGATGAATATTCAAGTGGGACAGTTATAATTTTTATGAAAAAGAGGAATTTTTAACCATAAAGATTAATATTTCCACAAAGTACACAATTTTTTTTTAAAGTTGAATGTTGAAGTTAAAAATGTATATTCTCAGGAAAATCAATGTTGAACCAAAAAAGACGAATTTTGAGCTGAAAAAGATAAATTTTCAACAAAAAATTGAATAATTAAATTTAAAAAATTATTTCCAAAGAAAAAGAAATAGAAATGAAATTAATTTTTAATAAAAACGATCAATCTTCACAAAAAAATATTTTTAACAAGAGTTTATGTTTCAACCAAGTAAATTTATTAAATAAGATTAATTTGCTACAAAAGGACGAATTTTCAATAAATTACATTAATTTTAAACCCAAAAAATAGTTTAATTTTCCTTCAAAAATCTTATTCTTAACCGAAAAATCTGATTTGCAAAAAAATAATTAAATTTTCTACTAGAATAGTTAAATTTTTAGTTGGAAAATTGGTTTTCAAAAAAGTATTTATCTTTATAAAAAGAAAAGTCTCCAGCGAAAAATGCTTTAAAAAATATTCAGGTGAACGAAATATTTCTTCCCCAGTTTATTTAATCATAAATATTGTTCCATCTACAATTAAAAATATGCATTATAATTTTATTTTAGTAAATATATTATTCAATGATATTTAAAAAATCATTAAATTCAGTAAGCCTGAAATGAGTTTAGAAAAATTCACATGAGTTAAAAGAATTGAATAAACAAAAGAAATAATAAAAATTCACTAAACTTGGATATGATTGAGTGATATTAGAAGACTTTAAGTGAATTCGAAAATTAGGCAGGATTCCAAAATTTTTTTAATAATTCAGGAATAATTAATAAGAATTCACGTTGAATTCGAAATAAATTCAAATTAATTACAGAATTTTAATTAAATTACCTTGAGAGCTTTTAAAATCCCTTCAAATAATTTAAATCCTCGAAAATCTTTAAAAATTCCTTGAAATCATTCAAAATTACTTAAAGCCTTGATAGGTCATATAAAATTGGTCCATAGCCTCTGAAATTAACATAATTTAAAATATTCTAAACAATTTCAAATCTTTTGAAGTTCTCATAAATTGCTGAAATAAATTGAAAATTGTTTAGAATGATTAAAAATACACTAAAGTCTTTAAATCCCTTTCAACTTTTTAAATCGATTAGAAATTTTCTGTTCTCTCTTAAAATACACTGAGATTTTTAAAATCCTTTGGAACCCCTTTAAATGATCGAAATCCGTTAAAAATTGCTTGAAATCTTTTTAAAAAATCCCTACAATATTTTAAATTCTTTGAAATCTTTTGAATAGCTAACAAAAATTTTAATGTCTTAAAAATTCCTTAGTATTTTCTAAAATGACCTAAAATATTTTAAATCCTTTTGAATCACTTTAAATTAATGAAATCTATTACAAATTCCTTGGAATATTTTATTTGAAAATACCGTAAATATTTTAAATCCTTTAAACCTTTTGAATGTGTTAGAAATTTCTTGAAATCTTTCAAAATACCCAACAATATTACAAATTCATTGAAATCCCATGAAGCTTTCTAAAGCTTTTCAAAATTCCTGGGAATTTTTCAAAATAACCTTAAAGTCTTAAAAATCCTTTTCGATCCATTTAAATTATTGAAATTCATTAAGAATCCGTTGGAATCTATTAAAATATCCTAAAACATGCATTTCATTTTTAAAATTTACAAAAAAAACTACTTCGCTGAGAGAACTTTATACTGGTATTATTAAAAAAATTATGTTAAAGTATCCAATTCTAAAAGAAAATGGTTCTTTGCCTGATATCGTTAAAACAATTTATTGTTAAAGAAAACATTTTTCAAACAAACAACTAAATTTGACGATTACTTACTTATTTTCAACATTGAAACAGTTAAGTTGTAACGGATGTTTTTCCGAAAAAATAAGCCATATTTGATTAAAATTCAACCAGTTTTTACAAAATTGGTAAGAAGCGATGGAAACAAAAAATTCTGTTACAAGGGCTATTATTAAATTAATTATTTTTCGTAAGTTTTTAACTTTTTAAAAGCTAAAATAATGTTCATTCTTTCATAATACATTATTGAATATCATTTTAATTCTTAAAATACTAGAAATATTTTTTTCCAGACATCCGATTTTTTGTTCGATAACTACCTTAAATCACAAAAATGGGTAAAGCGGTCGAGAGTTAAGTTCACACATATTTGGCAAACCTTGAATTTGTACTTTTCGTTTTACTTGTAACGTCAGAAGAGAGTTTCTAAAATGAAAAACAAAAATAATTCAAACTTGAAAAGACATTAACAAATAAATCAAATTATAAATTTCATTTCAGAAGCATCTTTGATAAAAAAAATAAATATCACAAAGCTAAATTATATTAGCTTTATTTGCATAAAAAAACTTTTTGAATAATATACTTTTGTATAATGCCTTATAACATGATTTACTGTCCACTGCAGTGCAATTTCATCCACACCAGGGACTAGAGATTAATTTCAATTAATTTTGCATCTCTTCCCTCTACTTTTGTTCGTATAAATATTTAAAGAGAGATTTTTTTAAAATTAATATTTGTTATTTGTCCTCGATTTATTTGCAATATTATAATTAACGAATTTTATTAACCGTCAAGCTTTCGGGTTTTTTAATTTAAATGTAGGCTTTTTCTGACCATTTGATAATTATTTATTCATTGTACAAATCTTAATTTAAAATATATTTTTTAAGTATGATAAAAATAGAATACACACCTATAAATTAAGGTAAAGAAAAGTGAGATTAGGAGAAAAATGTCACGCAACTAAAAGCATTTTATCATAATCATGTAGGGAAAGCAAAATTTATATTGAATGTTTTCCCTGTTTCATACATATTAACGTGGTCTGATATTTCCTTGTAGCTATTATGATGACAGATAGTCCCCACAGTGTTGGAATCAATGGTTATCGTGGAAAATAAATGTAATGATTGCATACACACTAGGGAGAAATATCAAAAAGGGAATATTGCTTCAAAGCAATATTAATCCGGATTTTTTAAAATAAACAGCAGAAAAGATTAATTTTCTACTAAAAAAAAGATGAATCTTCAACAAAACAGTTGAATCCTCAAGCAAAGAAGGATCAATTTTCAACCAAAAATTTGTATTTTAAACAAAAAAATATGAAATTTCTACCAAAAAATGAAGTTTCAAACCAAAAATACGAATTTTCTATAAAGCAATTGCATTTTCAACTCAGAATATATAAATGTTCAAGAACAAAAATTAATTGTCAACCGAATAGTTCAATTTTCTACCAAAAAGACGAATTTTCAACAAAATAGTCTAACTTTTAACAAAATAATTAAATTTTCAATTAAATGATAAATCTTCCACAAAAAATTAAATTTTTAACAAAAAAGTTCAACTTGTAGCCAAGAACAAGTTGAATTTTCTACCGAAGAGTGGACATTTTAATTAAAATGAAGAATCCTTTAAAAAATTAATTTTCAATCAAACAGTTACATTTACAACCAAACAGCTTTTTTTCAATCTAGAAAGTTGAATTTTCAAACAAAAAAATGACATTTTCCAACAAGAATTACATAGTTAAATTTACAGTTGAAATTAATAATTTTCTACGAAAAAGTTAAAGTTTCAATCAGAGAAATGAATTTTCAAACAAGAAAATTAATTAACATAAAAATTAAATTTGTAACCAAAAGTTCAACTTTCAACCAAGTACTTGAACTTTTAATAAAAAAAGATTAGTACAAAAAATATAATAGTTAAAATTACAATCACAAAATATTTATATTTTAAATAAAAAAGAGTTCAAATTAACAACAACAAAAACTAATTTTCCGAAACATAGTTAATTTTTCAACCAGATAAATTTTTTCAATTAAAATTATCAATGTTCAACCATGAAAATGAATTTTTCACCAAACAGTTAAATATAAACCAAATTGTTAACTTTTCAACATATAAAATTCAATTTTAAAATAAAAATAAACAGATATATTTTTCATTAGGAAAATATATCTGTCTTAAAAAAAAATCAAATAGTTCAATTTTCGGTACAAAGATTTTAATTCATTATTTCAAAAACGAATTGTCAACATAATAATGAAATTATCAATGAAAGAAATAATTGTTAACCAAAAAGATAAATTTTGAACAAAATACATATATTTTTTACTAGGAAAGATAAATGTACAAAAATTAATATTCGAGTTTTAAGAACGAAATTTGAACGAAATTTCAACGAAATAATTAAATTGTCAATCAAATTAATTAAATTTCAACCGAAAAAGTTGCAGTTTCAACTAAATAGGAAATGGATGAATTTTCATTCCAAAAAGACGAATTTTCTATCCAAAAGAATAATTTTTTTAAGCAGAATATTAAATTTTCGATCAAAAAGATTACTTTTTAACCAAATAGTTCAACTTTCAAAAAATTGTTCAATTTTCCATAAAACAGTTACATTCTCAGCCTGCAAAGACTAATTTTCAATCTCAAAAGAAGAATTTTCTATCCAAAAGGACGAGCGTTTAAATTGAAAAATCAAAAGTTGTATAATTAGAAATAAAAAATCTTCTACTTGTAAGTTGAATAATATTATATTAAAGGCCTCAAAAATAGACATTATTTAAAAATGAAGAATTATTGTAAAATTTCAAAACGACAGCTTTCAAAATTGAATAAGTTTAAATATAAACTTGATAATAGACAAATATCTATGCATTTAGAAATAGAAATAGAAATAGAAATCATTGAAATTAACCTTATTTTTATGTAAACCAAGAAATTTTAATAAGAATTTTTTAAACGTTTTTATTTTTCTCTTATGAGTTCCTTAGATATTATGCTACCTAAAAAATATAATTAAGCATACCAAGGATTCTTGAGATTTCTTCAAGGTTTCATCAGTAACATCCTTAGAAAATAGAAAAAAATGCTTAACCATTTTATTTACTAGCCATTATATTCAAATTTTCTTGATTAATAAACGATTAATATTATTTGCTAACAATTAAAAAATCGTTTAAAAAAATTTCTTTACGGAAATATAGTCATTAGGTCAATTCAAAAAATTATTTTCGAACAAAATTCAAAATCGGAGATGATTTAGAGATCTATAGGAGCGAATTACCAACAAAACTTTTTTAACAAAATAGTTGAATTTTTATCTAAAAGCGATACATTGTTTATCAAAAATAGAATAGTTTCTGTTGACAAAACTGATTTTCAATTTATAAAAAATATATTTGCAAACAAAATACTTAAATTTTCAAAAAAAGAGATGAATCTTCCACTGATTAAATGATTTTTAAGATATCAGTTCCAGTTTTCATCAAATCTTTGCATTTTCTATTCAGAAGATTAATTTTTCTACCAATAAAGAAGACAATACAACAAAATATAAACATTTTCAAACATATTTTTTGAATTTTCAATTTAAAAAATATGAATTTTATACCAATTATAGAATCGTTAATTTTGCGTTAATTTTTAAACTGAAAAGGACAAATTTTGAACTGAAAGTAGATTATTTACATTATTAGTTAAATAAATTCATTTTTAGGGCTAAAAACAACGCATTTTCCACAAAACTTTTTAATTTAAAAAAAGATAACTTTAAGAAAGGAGCTCGTCTTTTTCAAACAATTACTTGAATTTTCGAATAAAAATGATACATTTTGAAGGGAAAATATAACAGTTACATTTAAAATGTTTTAAATTAATTTTTAGGGAAAAACAACAAATTTTCAAGAAAATAGTTGAATAAATTGTTGAACAAAATATTGAACAAATGTTGAACAAATATAAATTCTCTATGAAAAATTTGATAGCTGAATTTTCAACTAAAAACGGTAAATTTTCAGCCTAAAATTGCTTAGTTAAATTTTTAGTTCAGAAAATTAATTTTCAACTGAAATAACGAATTTTTAGGAAAGTAGTTAGATTTTCATTCCATAAAATTACTTTTTAACAAAGCAGTTCAACTTTCAACCAATTATTTGAATTTTTAATCACAGAACCTGAATTCTCTATGAAAAATGTAATAGTTGAACTTTCAGCTAAAAACGATCAATAATTTTCAGCAAAAATAGTTCCGGTCAATTTTCAGTTAAGGAAATTAATTTTTAATGAAACAAAACGTATTTTAAACAAACAAAAAAACAGTTGAATCTTCAACTCATAAAATGAATGTTTAACAAAGTAGGTCAACTTTTAAGCAAGTAGCTGAAATTTCAAACAAAATAGGTAAATTTTCAATGAAAAATATGATACTTGGATTTTCAACTAAAAATCATCAATTCGAAAAATATAATAGAAATTTTGAGTTAAATCTTCAACCAAAAAAATAGCTTTTTTACAAAGTGGGTCAACGATTAACTAAGCAGTTAAATTTTCAACGACAAAAGCATACCCAATAAAAAATTTAATAGTTGAATATTCAACTAAAACTGATCTGTTTTCAGCCAAGAGTGACTTAGTTAAATTGTTCGTTACCAAAATTTATTTTCAACTGTAAGAGTATAAAATTTGAAATGAAATAGTTAAATAAGCATACCAAAATATCATTGTTTAACGAATTAGATCAACTTAAAACCAAGTAGTTGAATTTTCAACTAAAAAAATATGAATTAACAATGAAAAATGTTGAAGCTGAATTTTCAATTTCAGCCGAAAAATGTTGTTAGTTAAATTTATAGTTCAGAAAATTAATTTTCAACTAAAAAAGGAAGTTTTTTCAACGAAATAGTTAAATCTTCAACCAATGACATTGATATTTAAGGAGGGGGGTCGACTTTCAACCAAGTATTTGAATTTTCAACCAAAAAAGATGAATTCTCAGTGGAAAATTTAATAGTTTAATTTGCAGCTAAAAACGATGAATTTCTCAACCAAAAATGGCTTAGTTAAATTTTCAGTTGCAAAAATAATAATTTTCCATTAAAAAACCCCCGAATTAAAAAAAAATTCAATCAAATTTCCAACGCAAAAATTGGAATTCTGAAGCAAAAATGTAATAATATACTTTTCAAATAAAATGAATGAACTTTCATGGGAAAAAATTATATTTTCTTATTCGTCTTTTTATTCAGTCCACATTTACGTGAAAAAACGAGAAAAGGGAAGTTTCTTGAAAATAAGGGAAAAAGACGAATTTTTTTTAAGGTTTAAAGACGGAATCACTCATTTTTATTTTTTCAAAAATTTTAGAATATTCTCATTCACATTTATACTTTCCACGTGTGATGTCACATTCTGCGTTGAGCCCCCCCCCCCCCCCCAACAAATCGTCACAAAACCTCTCACAGTGTGACACAATTTTCGAATAGCCACAAAAGAGATAAAATATTTTAATTTGAATATTAATCTGAAAAAACTACAACTGAGATAGCAAAATTTAACTATCAGTAAAGTTCGTCGTGTGCAGTCGACGGTAATTCATTCAGCTTATATTAAAGTCAGGACACTCGACAAGTTTCCGTACACAGCGAAACTAACTTCAATTTCTCGCAAATGAATTTACACTGCTAAAAGCTAACAATTTAGAGCTTCATTCTGCAAGTGTGTAAGTTTAAACAGACTGAAACAAAATTAGATGTAATTCACTTTCAGATCGAACACAAACTGAAGTCTTTAATCTGATTTAAATAAACTCGACCCCTTTCTGGAAGTGTGATTCCATATTAGGATGGTAAATTTTGTGTATGGAATTGTCATACATATCGCGCGGAAATTTATTCGAATCCATAACAAAATAAATACATTTTTTTGCTTTGAAAAAATTATATTTAAAGGTGGCCCATGAAGTTTAACACGTATTTCCCATAGAAAAAACGTAAATTTTATTCAGAATCGTCAGTATCCCCCATAAGTATGTTTTATAGAGCCTCACAAAACCTGTAAGTGAAAAAATGGTTTTTGCAAGTCTCTGGCGTTAATTATGATTTTTTCTGTTGTTTTCATTAAACATTGTTTCTCGTACATAAAATACTACGTTATACTGATAATTAGATATTTCCATAAATTCTTTAAACAATTTATTATTGTTTTTAGCAATTTTATTTTAGAATAGAGCTAGAAATCGCGGGGTTTCAACATTTTTCCACATTTTGTCCAATTTTCAATTAGGTAAGGCAAATAATTTACTAAAGTTAACAAAATTATTTGTTTAGATAATTTATTATGTTTGTTAATAATATTAGATTTGAATAATGCCAGAAAGATGCGTTTTTTCTGAAACTTTCAGTCAGCTGTCTATACTTTTCACTTGGAATGAGTTATTAGTTCATTCACTTGAGCAAAAATAATTATGTAAACAAATAACCATTTTTTATAACTACCTTCTGCTTTATTAATGCTAGATAGTTACGGTTTTTTCTGAAATTTTTAACTTTTCACCCACTTTTCATTTAGTAAAGTAACAAAGAATGCAATTTACTACACATAGTTCTCTCTAATGTTTATTTATTATTTGTTCATAAGTAAAATGGCAAAGAAAAGTTAAACATTTCAGAAAAAGGCAACTTTCTAGAATTACTCTAATAAAATATAGTTATAAAAAAATGTTTAAAAAAGCATGTTTGTTAACTTGTATTAAATATTACCTCAATAAGTGAACATTGGACAAAAAGTTTAACAGTTCAAAAAAATACAACGTCTTAGAAATTATTTAAAATAAAATAGTTATAAGCAATAATAAATTGTTTAAGCAACTATGTTTGTTAACTTGCATTATGAATTACTTTATTTTGTAAAAAGTGGGTAGAAAATAAAACAAATTCAGAAGAAGCCGCAACTATCTAGGATCAATAAAGAAGAAGATAGTTATAAAAAATAAAACTTTGCTCAAATAATTATTATTTCCCAATTGAATTAAATATTAGCTTCCTCCAAGTGAAAAATAGAAAAATAGTTGAAAACTTCAGACAAAACCGTAAATTTCTAGAATTATTCAAATCAAATATTATTCACAACAATAATAAGTTGTTTAAACAATTAATATCGTTAACTGTTATTTATTATTTACCTCTATCTAATTGAAAATAGGACAAAAGTGGAAATTTGTTGAAAAAACTGCTATTTTCTAACATTCTTGTGAAAGAATATTATTATAAATAATATTAAATTGCTAAAATTATTATTTTTGTTAACATTAATTAAGCATTACGTCATTCTAATTGAAAATTAGGCACAAAGTGAAATTTAAAAAAACCGCGACTTTCTAACTCTATTCTAAGAGATAATTACTAAAAATAATAATAAATTGTTTGAACAATTTATGTAAATATACAATTATCAGTATAAAGTAGTATTTGATGAGTTAGAAACCATTTCTTTTAAGCTACAAAAAAATCATAATTAATGCAAAAAACTCGCAAAACACATTTTTTCACTTATGGGGTTTCTTTTGGACCCTATAACACATACGTATGGGGGAGATATTTAAAAAGTAATATTTTATTTTTATTTTATTGCTAATTGTGAAGAGAAATCTTGAGTTTTAGATTGATTCGGTTAATACTTACAATTCTGTGTTAAATTTACAACCACGTCTTCCTTTCTTCTGGGAAATAAACGTGTTAAACTTCATGGGGTTTGCGCCATCTCAAATTATCATTTTTTTCAAATTAAAAAAATGGATTTATTTTTCATCCAATATGAAACACATTAGATTTCTAAGATTTTTAACATTTTCTACCAACGAGATGAATTTTCAAATAAAAAAGTTAATTTTTTACCAGACGAAATTTCCACAAAATAGTTTAACTTTTAACCAAAAAAGACAACTTTGTCAAAGTAGTTGAATTTTCAACCTAAAAGAATGCATTTTAAACCAATGGTCTAAACTTTGAACAAAAAAGATTAAAATTCAACCAAAAACAGATGAATTTTCAAGCCAAAAGACGAATTTTTTAGAAGATTTTCTAACAAAATAGTTGAATTCTCAACCAAAAAGATGGATTGTTAAGTAAGAAGATTATTTTTGTAGCAAAATAGACGAATTTTTTGCAAAATGAATGAATTTTCGCCCAAATAGTTGAATCTTCAACGAGAAAAGACCAATTTCCATCTAAAAATGGAATAGTTTAATTTTCGGTACAAAAATTAATATTCATTACCAAGAAAATACATCTTCAACAAAATGAATTTTCAACAAAAAAGTTAAATTCGCCACGAAAAAGATTGATTTTCTCAACAGGGACATTATTTTTTACCCAAAAAAAACAAATTTTCAAACAAATACATCGAATTTCAACCAAAAAGGAAATACTTAATTTTTCAGATAAAAAAAGGATTTTTAACAATAACAAATTTCTGGCCATTTGAATTAAACGGGGAACCAAATAGTTAAATTTTCAACTAAAGGGATGAACTGTCAACAAAAAAGTTGAATTTTCAACAAAACAGTTGAATCAAATTTTTGAAATTTTAAACCAAAACGTAATAGTTAATACTTCTACCAAAAAAGTTTTTTTTTTAAATAAAAAAACAGTTGAATTTAACCAAAAAAGTAGAATTTTCAACAAAACAATTGAATCCTGAACCAAACCAGATTAATTTTCAACCAAATATTTCAGTGTTCACCAAAAAATATTATTTAAACAAAAAATTAATTTAAAAGAAGCTAATTTTCTAAAAATGTAACAGTTACATTTTTAACTTATATGATGAATTTTAAACCAAGAAAATTAATTTATAAACAAGGAATTTTAACTTTCTCCCAAGTAGTTGCATTTTTTACTGGAAAAGATGACATGGACGAAATAGTTGCACATTCAAACAAAATAGTTGCATTTTCAAACAAAATAAATTAATTTCTAAGTAAATGGTAGAATGTTTAACCAAACGAGATCAATTCCGAACCGAAAATATAATAGTTCACTTTTCAACCAAAAATAGTTGGATTTCATTAATGGGTTCTAATAATTTAGTTCGCATATAAACAAAAAACGAGAAAAAGGGAGGTTTCTTGAAAACAGGGGGAAAAAGAATTCTTTTTAAAAAAGGAAAAAAGAGGAATAGTTAAATGAGTGTGAAAATTGAGTTAATATTTAAATGTAAAATTGCAATATCCATTTCAAAATAATTTTCTTTTCCTTTTATAAAAATACTGACTTATAAATATTTCTATACCTAAATAAATATATATAGAAATTTTCAAAGTAAAATGTTGGAAAGGTAAAATAAAGCAGATTGGCTTAAAAAATAGAAAATAAATAATAGCAAAAATTTCCTAATGTCAAGGCAAACGAGACTTCAATTTTAATAAAACGTGTCTTCTTTAAAAAAAAAACCCGTTTTGTAAACCTCAAAGCACCGGTTCTGTAAGCTTAAAAGCGTAGTAAACTAGCTTTTTTTCACACATCAAAGTATATAGAAATTTCCCTTTGAATTCATACTTGCTTTTGCACTAAAAAGATTTCTTTAGCATGTTTGAATAAAAATGAAATTAATAATCAATACCGAGCAAAAATTGGATTTAAACCTCACCTTTATCAACATCTATTTTCAGGTCATTTCCCGGCTTTCTCCTGATCAATTGTAAATTTGTTCCAAAAAAATATTTTTTTAATAAACATGTTAATTTTATACACATTAGTTATATTTTCTTCCAAAAAGTTAAATTTTTATAAAAATAGAATTTTCCCTTTGTATTCATACTTGCTTTTGCATTAAAAAGTTTTTTTAGCATGCATGTTTGAACAAAAACGAAATTAATAGTCAGTACCGAGCTTCTATAAATTGGATTTAAATCTTCACTTTTTCAAAATTTATTTTCAGGCCATTTCCCGGTTTTCTCCTGGTTAATTTTAAATTTTCCTCAATCAATTTAAAGAGTTAAAAGATTTGTATTATTTCAATTTTTTTTTTAAAGATTTCAAGAAGTATCAAAAAATGTTGAGAGATTTAAAATATTTCTGATTTGAAACAGAGAATTTTAGAAAGTGATTATAATTCTAAGTGAAGCATCAGCTAATTTTTGATCATCAGGATTAAACTTCTTATTTATAACTGAGAATCTTGTAAATAATTATATCATTTTAAATTTGAACAATAATTTGCTGTAATCAAAATTAAAATTATTTTAGAAAATTACCGTTCTATGCCAAAAATTCTGTCCCAAGTCATAAAATAATTCTTTACTGAAATCAGAATTATATTTATTTAAACAAATTTATATTATTATTTAAAAATATAGGAATTCCCTTTTTCCAAAACTTGGAAGAGTTCAGTTTCAAATTGTGACGAATACTGACTTGGAAAATTATTTTCTAATTCTCATAATCTAAATCGGAAACAAAATCCTGTACAAAAATTTCTTGTTCTAATTCAAATAATATTTTTGTATGAAAATTCCCTTTCCTAAAGTAAAAATTATAATTCTTAACGAAATTCCATGTTCTAAAGTGAACCTAACATGAAAATTCTAATTCTAATAGAAAATCGACTGTTCAACTAAGGTCTAGTAATTAAATTTCAAGTCATTTCCCGATTTTTCCCGGTTTTCCCGATTAGGCAGATACCCTGGTTTTGGAATTAATATAAGCTAATTCTAAACGTTAATTAAAGTCTTTTTCATAGACTAAAAACAAAATAATATAATTAATACCTCATAGAATTAATACACAAACAAGGTCCACAAATAAATAAGAACATAGGAAAAATTCAATTATCAAACTGGTTCGCAAAAATAACATCGAAAAATAATCTTAACAATCTACAGGTAGAGAAATTAGGAGTTTCATAGAGATTCTCCTGTAGGAGTTTGTGAAAGAAAGTTATCTCATTCTCTCCGTAGCTTAGCGGATAAGACCAGTAATCTGAAAATCTAGGTTCAAATCCCCCGGGGGGGGGGGGTAAAGAGGATTTTTTCACAAAGTAAACGAAATAATATGATTGATACTTTAATAGTATTAAGAAACGAACCAGGTAGACCAACAAATAAGAAAACCGGAAAAAAATCAACAAAAAAGTGCACGTTCTTATCAACATCCACCAGAATTACTGACTTCACACTTTTTCCCCTATTCCCCACTTTTTTAAATAGTCACTTTTTCTCGGGTTTCAAGAACATTCTCCTATTTTTCGTTTTCTCCCTTAAATTCGAACTGAATTCGAATTTGAACTGAAGGACCCAATAAGAAAATATGACTATTATTGCTTGAAAATTAATTCTTTTTAATTGACAAGTGAACTATTATATTTTCGGTTAAAAATCCATTTCCAAACTATTATGTTTGGATAAAAATTCATTTTATTCTTCAGTGAATTATCTCTTTTGTAAAAATCAATTTTTTGTCGTTGTTGAGAATTAAGATATTCCATTTTTGCTGGAAAATTTGGTACTTTTTGGTTGAAAATTAAACTACTTTTTCAAAACTAGAACAACTTTCTTCAAATTAAAACATTAATTTTATTGGTTAAAGATTTATTTGCTTAGTCGGAAATTAGTTGTTTTTTGTTGTTGTTAAAAATTAAACTATTCCACTTTTTCTGCAAAATTTGACAGTTTTGGGTTGAAAATTCAACTACTTGATTCAAACTAGAACTAATTTCTTAAAATTAAAAAAATAATTTTATTGGTTTAAAATTGAACTACTATTTTGTTCAAAATCTGATTTTTTCTTTTGTAAATTAATTTTTCAGTAAAACTAAATACTTATTCAATTCTTGGTGGAAAAATGGATAGTTTTTAGTCGAAAAATCAAGTATCGAATATTTCATTTTGCATTCAACTTTTTTGGTTTGAAATTTGTTTTCACTTGTTTGAAAGTTGAACTACTTTGTTAAAAATTCATATTATTTGTTGAAGATTGAACTATTTAGTTGAATACTCGATTTTTGATGTTGAAAATAATAGTTTTAACTGAAAATAAAAAAAAAAATACAGCAGAAAATTGATACTTTATAGTTTAAAATATATGGATTCTATTGAAAATTCATCTTTTTGGTAGAAAATTATTCTTCTTGGTGAAAAATTCAACTGCTTAGTTTAAATTTTAACTACTGTGTTTAAAATTCATTACAACAGTGGAAGATTTATATCTTTGGTAAAAATTTAACTATTTTCTTGAAAATTATAATTTTGGGTTGAAAATTCAACTGTTTTGTTCCAAATTCTTTCTTTTTAGAATAAAAATTCTATTATTTTTTGTCAAAAATTTTACTATTTAGTTGAAAATTAACATTTGGTTGAAAATTCATCTTTTTATAGGAATTTCATCTTTATTGGTTAAAAATTAATCTCTTTTGATTGAGAATGGAACTATTTTGTTGAAAATCTATCCTCTTTGATTGAGTTCAAGTATTTTTATATAAAATTAAAATTTTTCATGGATGAATTAACTATTATATTTTTTGGTTATTTCATCGCTTTATTTAAAAATTGAACTATTTTGTTTAAAAATCTTTTTTTGTTGAAAATTAATTTTTTTACTGCAAATTTAACTTTTCCATTTTTGGTTTAAAATTGATCTTTTATGTTTAAAAATTTAACAATTTCCTTACTATTTTGTTTAAATTTGAATTATTTTGATGAAAATGAAGCTATTTAAAAAAACGAATCTTTTTTGGTAGGAATTTGTTGTGAAAATTCGGTTTTTGGGTCAATAATTTAACTTTCTTCTAAACATTCGTCTTTCTGTCTTTAAAATTTTAAAGTTAATTTAAAGTTAATTTTAATTTTATAGTTAATTTTTTTTAATTCAACCACTTGGTTGAAAATTCATCTTTGCAGGTACAAAAATCAGGTATTTGATTCAAAATTCAATTTTTTTTTAATTCGTTCCGTTTGATTGAAAGTTCAACTATTTAGTACTTAAAGCAAATGTTTGGTTTATAGTGATCTTGTTGTTGTTGAAAATTCATCTTTGTAGGATGAAAATTTAACTTTTATGTTGAAAATTCGTTTTTGTGAATAGAAAACTCATTCTTTTGGATTGAAAATTCATCTTCTACATAAAAAAAATTCTTGATTGAAAATTCTATTGTTTTCTAAAAAATCGGTCTTTTCGGCTAGAAGGTTAAATTATTTGTTTAAGAATGAAACTCTTCTTGGTTGAACTTCTTGGTTGATTCGTCTCTTTAGCTTAAAAAGTTTAAATTAATATTTTTTATGTTAAAAATCTATCTACAGTTGGTTGAGAAATCATCTTTCATGATTGAAAAATAACTTCCTTTGAAAATCCAATTTTACGGTCAATTGTTTTCAAAAATATTATACATTTTAGCTTGGAAACTCATCTCTTTCGTCAAAAATTCAATGTATTTCGACTTAAATTCATTCTTCTATTTTCATGAAAAATCACCCCATTTCCCCTGTTTTGAGAGAATTATGGGCTGGGAAGTCTGGAATTATTTGCAGACTAAATTATTATTCGAGAATATTCAATATTACCACATATTTTCCATTTTCCCTCCACAAAAGCGACATTCTTTCATAAACAAGAACGCGGGATCGCGTAGGTGGGAAATGTCAAGCAGGGAAGCCCTTCACAATAGGGCGAGTGGCAAGTGGATGAAAAGCCTGAAAGAGGAGCCTTAGACAATAGCAATATGTTGTCTCAATTGATATTCATGGCTCATCGACAGCGAAATAAATAATAAAAAATCAGCCCGCCGCACGGCCACAAGCTCATCGCGCGCAGTACGCGCTGCTTACCAATTTGCGCGCTTAGGACGCGAGTCTGTTGAATTTAGCGCTTCGCGCTCCATGTTAACTTTACTACGCGCTTCACGCCCCGATATTTATTTCTTGTACTCGGAATGCTTTGTTCATAGTTTATTTTCTTAATTATGCAGACTTAAATGAAATTTTAGCGAAAACATAGGTATCTTTTTAGATCAAAAAATAAATAATAATTGTTTCGAGATTATAGGGAATTCATTACATAAAATCATTATATACAAGCTTTTGAAATCTCCTGAGATTGTTGGTGTTATATTAAAATAGCGACTTTTTTATTATTTTAAAACCCCGTAAATACCTTAAATCACGTTTAAAAACCCTTGAAAATTTAATTTCATTTCATTATCTTGAAATCTTTGAAAATCCTAAAAAAATCTTTTAAATCACTTGAAATTCTTTGAAATCCCTAAAAATCCTTTGAGTCCTGGGAGATTCAATAAAATCCTTTAAATCTTGTTAAATTCCTTCAAATACCTTAAAATCCCTTGAAATTTCATTTAATTTCTTTTCTAAAGTTCTTAAGAAACTTTTTGAATCAACCTTAAAATCAACCGTAAATCTTTGGTTATCTTTGATACCTTTAAAATCGCTTCAAATTTCATTGAAATCTCTTGATACGCTCGGAAATATTTTTTAATTCATTAAATTCTTTGTAATATATTAATTCCTGTTGAAATCCTTTAAAATTATTTAAAATTCTTTGCAAATAAAATAAATTAAATGTATTCCTTAAAGTCCTCTAGAAGGCTCTTGAAATTTGTAAAATTCCCTAAAACCTTTGAAATACTTGGAAGTCCCATCAAATCCCTTAAATATTGTGAAGCCATTTTTTATTTCCTTAAAATCTTTGGAAATCCTAAAAAATTCTTTGATATCCCTTAACACTTTTGAAATCTCTTGTAATACTTTGGAATCTTTTAAAATAATTTAAAATTTTCAAAATCCTTTGAAAGTTACTAATTCCTTTGAATTATTTGTAATCGTTCAAATCTGTAGAAATTACTTGTAATAAAATTTATTTTATTGTATAATATCTAAAGTTAAATAGAAATCTATGAAGAGATTCAATAACAATAATATCTGTGAGATTTTGTAAAATTTCTTGAAATAACTTACGAGGTCCCGGTGGTCTAGACATCAAAAATTCAAGGTCGAAAATTCAATTTTTTTTCAC
>JAWWLR010000004.1:25624058-25660111 GCA_035041075.1 Acraspis erinacei | reverse complement strand
ATTTTTTCGATTCTTAAGGGTTGATTTGGGGTGTGTTCCGAAGATGCTAGGCGGGTGAAACTTTTGCGGGTAGCTTCCGTCATCAAATAGATCCATTTAGAACTTTAAAATTTCAGGTCTCGTGCAAGCCAATTTTTTTGTAAATTCATTTTTATTAAACGTTGGAATCTTCAGCGAGGTCTAAATTTTTTGTTTGAAATCTGGCGAAATCTATATTTTGTTTTAAATTAGGCCGTAGATTATTTGCATCGACATTTTGATAAGAATATTCGGATTTTGTCGACATACGTAGACACTTCGTTTAAATTATTGGAAATCATTTCAAATTTTTAATTAATTTTGAATTTTTCAGAACTTCTAAATATCTTTTCAACTGTTTTTTATAGAAAATTTCCCTTTTTGTTTTGGAAATTCTATAACTTGGTAGAAAATCCAGTTATCTGGCAGATAATTAAACTGTTTTGTAAAAGATCCATTTCTATTAGATTTTTCGTTAAAATTTGATTTTAAATTTAGAAACTCAGCTATTTGGTTGAAAATTCGTCTTTTTTGGTCAAATTCAATCGAGTTTTATTTTAAATTAAAATATTTTTTCGGTTAAAATATCAACTATTATATTTATTATTGAAAATTCATCTGTTTAGGTTAAAAAATCAACTCCTTGGTTAAAAGTTGGATTACTTTCTTAAAAATGCATATTTTTTGGAAGAAGTTTGACAATTTTAGTAGAAAATTGAACTTCTTTGTTAAAATTTCCCGTCTTTGGGGTAAGCATTAATTTTTTCAACTGAAATTTCTGTCTTAAAAAATCTACAATTTGGTAGAAAATTTAACTCTCTCCTAGAACATTTGACTGTTGTTTAGAAGATTCGTTTTTTTTTTTTTATTGAAAATTTAACTATTCCATTTTTCGGTAACATTTTTTTTAAATATAGTTTTTTAATTTTTTCGTGAAAGATTAATTTTTTAAATTTAGAAATTAAACTATTTCATTGAAAAAATAAATGTATTTAATTTATTTAAAATTCGTCTTTTTATAAAAAATGATTCTTCTTTGTTAAAAATGTATCATTTTGGTTCAAAATTTATTTATTTTGTTGAGAATTAAAATGTATGGTAGAAAATTAATATTCGTCGTTGAAAATTCTACATTTTACATGAAATTTTTGTTTGTTGACTAAAAAAAAACATTTCTTTCTTCAAGATTCAAGTATTTTATTGAAAATTGAATTTTACTGTTATTTTTTTTTATTGGTTGGAATTTTTAAATTTTAAATCTGGCATGTTTCCATTTTAATCTGTTGGCTTGACATTTTCTATATTCAGAGTAGTTCAATTTCAATATCTTTAAATTGCAAATTTTTTTTAAATACTCAACTTTCAAAATCCTAATTTCTTATGCAATTTGAAATGGTTCAATTTTAAATTGGTTCCATTTTTGAAAGTACATTTTTCATTGGTTAAAATCCTTTAAACAATTTTTTTTAATAGCACATTAAAAAACAAGTATGTACGTACAGATTATTTACTTAAATTAAAAATTGGAAACAGCAAATTTGTAGGGATTGTTTTCCCCGAAAAAACCCTGATTTATTAAAATTCAACCATCTTTAAAAACTTGGTATGTTATTTTTTTATTTTTTTTTTTATAAAAATGCTCTTTTTAATAAGGCATGACTTTTAATATAACTTCAATTCTTAAAATCGGAGAAAACTTTTTTTTCATAAATATTTCAATTTGAAGCGTTAGAATTTTAAATGTTTAATATATTTTAAGAATAAAAATGTTTAATACATTTTTAAATTTTTTAATTTTAAACTTTTGGTTTTAATGTACATTCAAAATAATTCCATTTCATAATCTTTAAATAGAAACTTGTTTATTTTTATTTTCCAGTTGAAAAATTTTAATTTTTAACGTTAAAATCTGGACATTCTAAAATTGTGAAATGATTCCGAATCGTCTTGTACAATCAATTATTATTATTTACTTTTTAAATCTTAAAGTACAATTAAATTTAGAAAAATCATTAATTCATTTATATTCGCAGTTATTCAACTAAAAATTTTGTTTATAAAAAATCTTCAACTTAAAACGCTTCTAATTTTTAATTGTTTCAGTCTTCAAAAATGAATTTTAAAATTCTGATATTGAAATGTACGCTTAAAAATTAAAACTCTAAAATGGAAATTTTTTAAAGTGAAGGATCTTCGAATTATGCATTCTAAACTGAGTGATATCATAATTGAAAAAGATCAAAATTAAACAAATTATTTTACAAACAGTTAAAATCCAAGATGGAAGAATTTTTGTTCTAAAAATTTGTAAAATTCCCGTTCAAAAAACAAATTCAGTCAAATACAAATCCGTTAAACTAAAAAATGTGCAACTATCAATTCTTTCAATTTGATACTCTACGATTTCGAAGAATTTAAAAAACCAGAAAGTTTTGTGAGTTTAAAATTTAATTTTTTATTTAAAAACAAAAGTATGTCTAATCAATTTTGACGTTAAATCATAATTCCCAACCTAGTTTTTATACATATGATCCTTTTAAAATAACCCCCGCCACCGGTCAATAACTCACGCCCTACTTATTTTTTGACATTCTCAGCAGCCGTACCTAATAACAACTTAATAAGTTATTTTCGAAGAATTAGTAGGATTTTATTGTGACACCCAGTATATAACAGATTATTACCGATTTCCCTACAAGTAATAAAAATAGAGGGAAAAAAATATGGAGCACTCATTTCTCATTATGTCCTACAATGCCCATTCAAATACCGTATTGTTATCGACCCATGCGTGGAAGCTGGTTATTAAATTATTTGTTATTAGGCGATTACGAACCACATGTGTTGCGAATAAAATGCGTGATTCACTCCTTCGTATTGACAGATTTCTCCAGAATGATAAATTCACTTTTCACCACATTAAATTCACTTCACAATTCACTCCTTAGCAAAAAATATCACTCCCAAGGGTCTATTAAAAAATAAAAATTGCATTACACTCCACCAAAAATTCAAAATTGAAACTACACACTGACAGATGTCGTGTCTAATCAAAAACGACAATATCAAACATGATGTATCAATAAATTTATTTATTTTTTGCTTCAATCAGCATTTTTTTGTCGAACACGAATAAGAACTTCTTTTTGCCTAAGTTTCTAACTTTAAAAAACGGAATATGTGATGCATGACCCAAGGGGATAATTAAATTAATAATAATAAAAGCAAGTATTCAGTCAGTGATGCGTGAAAGTATTTTTTCCGATCGAAATTGATCTGCCGTAACGGACTAAATTGTTGTTTTCTAGGGGAGAGTGTAGATAAGGAAATATTTTTATATTTTTGTATCACTTACCGCTAAACAATTTAATTATTAGACGATATCCGGCTAACCCTCCTGCTGAGATCTGACACAAACGACAAAAACAGCTGTTCGATAGTTACTCTGCTCACCGCTAGAGTGCCGAACTCGATTCCGTTTAAATTGATTCGAATTTGCCGCGCAAACTTGTGTGTGAACGTACTTTCCGGAAATTAATCAATTTTTGCAATTTACCGGAAGAAAATTATGATTGGACAGTTTCAAATTGTGTAAATAATTATCATTTTGAAAGTTAGGCATTTAAAAATCAACAAGTTTCTATTTAAAGATATGGAAATGGAATTATTTTGAATGTACATTCAAGCCAACAGTTTAAAATTAAAAAATTCCCAATTTAAAAATGTAAATTGAAACTTTAAAATGCGACGTATTTAAATCGCAAATAGATTTTAAAATTTACTAATAATTATTAAGCATTTAAAATCCTAACGCTTCAAATTAAAATATTTATGAAAAAAAAGTTTTCCCCGATTTTAAGAATTGGAGTTATATTAAAAGTCATGCCTTATGAAAAAGAGCAGTTTTATAAAAAAAAAACATAACATACCAAGTTTTTAAAGATGGTTGAATTTTAATAAATCAGGGCTTTTTTCGGGAAAAACAATCCCTACAACTTTACTGTTTCCAATTTTTAAATTAAGTAAATAATCTTTGTGTACATACTTGGTTTTTTTAAATATGCTATTAAAAAAAAATTTTTTAAGAATTTTAACCAATGAAAACTGTACTTTCAAAAATGGAACAAAATTAAAATTGAACAATTTCAAATTGCATATCAGACAAATAACATAAATTAACAATAAAATTCAATTTTCAATAAAATACTTGAATCTTCAATGAAGATATGTTTTTTTTTTTAGTCAACAATCCAAAATTTCATGGGAAATGCAGAATTTTCAACGACGAATATTAATTTTCTACTATACATTCTAATTCTCAACAAAATAAATAAATTT
This sequence comes from Acraspis erinacei, assembly GCA_035041075.1. Lineage (NCBI taxonomy): Eukaryota > Metazoa > Arthropoda > Insecta > Hymenoptera > Cynipidae > Acraspis > Acraspis erinacei. The sequence goes on along the minus strand of JAWWLR010000004.1, from coordinate 25,655,755 downwards.
TAAACCAAAAACATATTTTTTTAACAAAGAAGAATCATTTTAAAAAAAGACAAATTTTTAATAAATTAAATACATTTATTTTTTCAATCAAATATAGTTTAATTTGAACTTAAGAAATATAGTTTTTAACCCAAAAAAGGAATTTTTCTGAGAAAATGCACAAATTTTCAACCAAATAGTAGAATTTCTAAACTAAAAAAATTTTTTAGCGAAAAATGAAATAGTTAAATTTTCAATTAAAAAAACAACGAATCTTCTAAAAAAACAGTCGAATATTCTAGGAAATAGTTGAATTTCCTACCAAATTGTAGATTTTTTGAAACAGAAATTTCAGTTGACAAAAATAATGTGTACCCCAAAGACGGAAAATTTGAACCAAGAAGTTCAATTTTCTGCTAAAATTATCAAATTTCTTCCATAAAAATTTGCATTTTTAAGAAAGTAATCAACTTTTTACCAAGGAATTTAATTTTTAACATAAAAAGATAAATTTTCAATAAAAAATATAATAGCTGATATTTTAACCGAAAAAGGGTTTTAATTTAAAATAAAACACGATTGAATTTAACCAAAAAATACGAATTTTTAATAAATTAAATACATTTATTTGGATCAAATAGTTTAATTTTAAGTTAGAAAATCAAATTTTTAACCCAAAAAAGGAATTTTTCTGAAAAAATAAATAATTTTTCAACCAAATAGTAGAATTTCTAAACTAGAAAAAAAATTACCAAAAAATGGAATAGATAAACTTTCAATTTAAAAAAACGAATCTTCTAAAAAACAGTCGAATATTCTAGGAGAAATTTAAATTTTTCTACCAAACTGTAGATTTTTTAAGACAGAAATTTCAGTTGAAAAAATTAATGTTTACCCCAAAGAGGGGAAATTTTAACCAAGAAGTTCAATTTTCTACTAAAATTATCCAACTTCTTCCCCAAGAAATTAATTTTTTAAAAAGTAATCCAACTTTTAACCAAGGAGTTGAATTTTTAACCTAAAAAGATCAATTTTCAATAAAAAATATAATAGTTGATATTTTGACCGAAAAAAGATTTTAATTTAAAATAAAACTCGATTTCTAAATTTTTTCTAAATTTAAAATCAATTTTTAACGAAAAATCTAATAGAAATGAATCTTTTACAAAACAGTTTAATTATCTACCATATAACTGGATTTTCTACAAAATTATAGAATTTCCAAAACAAAAAGGGAAATTTTCTATAAAAAACAGTTAAATTTTCTATAAAAAACAGTTAAATTTTCAATCCGAAAATATTTTTACCCGCAAAAATGGTAAGTTTTTAACAAAGAAATTCAATTTTCAACTCAAAAGGTGAGTTTTCTACCAAAATTATGAATCTTCAACTAACAAATTTTTTTTTAAACAGTCCAAATTTTAACCAAGGAGTTGAATTTTCATCATAAAAGTATGAATTTTCAATTCAAAAATAAAAGCTGATATTTCAACGAAAAATTTTTTATTTAAATAAAACACAATTGAATTTAAGGAAAAAGGACAAATTTTCAGCAAAACAGTTCATTGAACCCACAACCAAAACAGATTAAGTTTAAATTAAACAGTTGCATTTTTAAAAAGTAAAAAAATTTATTTTGCACCAAAAACACGAATTTTCAACCAAATATATAATTTAAAAAGTAAATTTTTAATTAAAAATCGAATAACAACGAATCTTCTACAAAACAGTTTAATCTTCTACCAGTTAACTGAATAAAACAAAAAGGGAACTTTTTTATAAAAAACAGGTGAACTTTCAATCCGAAAATATATATTTTTTTCCCGCGAAAACGGGACGTTTTAACAAAGAAATTCAATTTTCAACTAAAAAGGTGAATTTTCTACCTAAGTTATGAATCTTTAACTAAAAAAATACACTTTTAAAAAATTAGTTCAACTTTTAATTAAGGAGTTGAATTTTCATCCTAAAATGATGAATTTTCAATAAAAAAATCTAATAGTCTTCAACAAAATTGTTGAATTTTTTACAAAATAGTTTAGCCCTAAACCAAAACAGATAAATATCCAACGAAACAGTTGAATTTTGAACAAAAAAATTGATTTTGTAACAAAAAAAAAAACGAATTTTTAATAAAATGCATACATTTTTAACCAAATAGTTAAATTTTGTACTAAGAAGATTAATATTTTTACCAAAAAAGGCGAATTTTCAACCAAAATAGTTGAATTTATAAATTTAAAAAGTCAATTTTTAACCAAAAATCGAATAACAACGAATCTTCTACAAAACAGTTGAATCTTGTAAAAGATAACTTAATTTTCTGCCAATTTGTAGAATTTCCAAAACAAAAAGGGAAATTTGCTATAAAAAACAGGTGAATTTTCAATCCGAAAATATATTTTTTTCCGAAAAAACGGAAAGTTTTAACAAAGAAAGTCAATTTTCAACTAAATAGGTGAGTTTCTACCTACATTATGAATCTTGAACTAAAAAAATTTTTTTTAAGCAGTCCAACTTTGACCGAAGGAGTTGAATTTTCAACCTAAAATGATGAATTTTTAATAAAAAAATCTAATATTTTTCAACAAAATAGTTGAATTTTCTACTAAGTAGTTGAATCCTAAACCAAAACAGATTAATGTCCAACGAAACTGTTGCATTCTGAAAAAAAATTGATTTTGTAACAAAAACACGAATTTTTATTAAAATTCATACATTTTTAACCAAATAGTTAAATTTTGGACTAAGAAGGTTAATATTTTTATCAAAAAAGACGAATTTTCAACCAAAATAGTTGAATTTCTAAATTTAAAAAGCATTTTCTATCAACTTGTAGAATTTCCAAAACAAAAAGGGAAATTTTCTATAAAAAACAGTTGAATTTTCAATCCGAAAATATTTTTTTCCGCAAAAACGGAAAGTTTTAACAAAGAAATTCAATTTTCAACTAAAATGATGAATGTTCTACCTAAATTATGAATCTTTAACTAAAAAAATACACTTTTAAAAAATTAGTCCAAATTTTAACCAAGGAGTTGAATTTTTACTCTAAAAAATATGAATTGTTAACAAAAAATGGAATATTTAAACGTTTATTGAAAAAAAAACTTTCAATTTTAAAAAGCGAATTCTTTTACAAAAAAGTTGAATTTTCAACTCGAAAATATTAGCTTTTAACAAAAAAGTGAATTTTCAACTAATAATACGAATCTTCAACAAAAAAAATGGATTTGTAATTTTGACCTAAAAAAAACTGAAAAACGTAAAATCTTACAAGTTTTTTTATAACTGGGTAAATTATCTAGATCACGAAAAGAAATAAATTAGCAATTTCGAACAAAGTTTGAAAATCACGAATTTCTTAAACATTTTTTTGCCCCGCAAAACCTCAGAATATTGATAAATCTATTTCAAATTTTACACAAGTTATAAGGGACCCAACATGATTTTTTCCAGGCGCAGGGTGTGTTTTAAAATGTACAGTTTTTGTTTCCGACCCACGCTGGTTTTCATTACAGGTAGTCAGTTTTATATTATTACAATTTTTTCATTTATGCTTTTATTATGAACATTATCGATACAATTAAACAAGTATTATAATACAATAAAATAGGACCATTTTAGAATGGATTATGTAAAGCTTTTTACAAATGATGAATCAATAATTCAAATAATATTTTCCATGTGAATTTTGATTGCACGTGGCAGAGGTTCACGTTGTAAGAGACACATACACCTTAAGTTGCATATTGATATCCGTACTAACAGCGTGCATCATTAGATCAAATTGATTAACGCCAACCAATCTTCTTAGAGTCACAAGCTGAAAAGAAATTTCAATTTCAGGTTTTTTTCAGGTATCATTTTTTATAGTAAGGAGGGACGGCTGAAAAATCCTGGAAAATTAAAATTCTCGACAGTCTAAAATTCGCGAATTGGAAAATTCCCGAATAATAAAATCCAAAACAGGTAATTGCCGAATTATAAAAAATCCGAACTAGAAAATTTCCTAATTATAAAATTCCCGAATTTACAAAATTAATTTTTCTATAAATATGATTAATTTATTAAAAATAAACAAGTTTCTATTTAAAGATATTGAAATGGAATTATTTTCAATGTACATTCAAGCCAACAGTTTACAATTAAAACATTCGAAATTTAAAAATGTGAATTGAAACTTTAAAATTCGCAGGATTTAAATCGCAAATAGATTAAAAAATTTACTAATAATTATTAAGAATTTTAAATTCTAAGACTTCAAATTAAACTATATATAAAAATCAATGTTTAAAAGTGAAGAAATAAAAAATTTCAAATAAGTAGTTAATTCTCGTGCCAAAAGTCATATATCTGAAAAAAATAGTTTGTCTATGATTCTAGGAATTAAAATATTATAACTGGTGTTATTCCAAATAAAAAACATTATTTTCTATCAGAAATGTTAAAATTTATAATAAATAAACATTAATTTTAACCTTTCTTCTATGGCCCTTAATTATTAAAACAGTAGTTTTAAGAAAACATTTTTTAAACAAATAATTCTATTTTAAGGTTATTTAGTTATTTTAAAAATTGGAAATAGTAGAGTCGTGGAGAATGTTTTCCCGGAAAAATAAGCCCTCATTTATTAAAATAAAATAATTTTTCAAAAATCGGTAAGAAGCGGCGCGCAGAAAAAATTAACTGCAAAAGAGATAGTTAAAATTAATGTTTTTTTTATGGTGAATTTTACCATTTTTCATTTAAAAAATCATGTTTTTATTTGTAATAACATCAGTTATAATATTTTGATTCATAGAATCAAAGAAAAACTATTTTTTTTCGGATATCTGACTTTCTGCAAGAAAACTACCTTAAAAGTCATGCCTTATGAAAAAAAGCATTAAAAATTTTTTTTAAATAAAATACCAATTTTATAAAGATGGTTGAATTTTAATGAATCAGGGCTCTTTTTCTTTATTTTTAAAATAAGTGAATAATCTTTATGCACACACCTGCTTGTAATTATAAAATTCCCGAATTTACAAAATTAATTTTTCTATAAATATTATTTATTTATTAAAAATACAATAAACAAATATTTTTATTTCAGAACAATTATTATTTATGTTTAAAGTTTCTAAAATTATTGTTTGACTTTAAAATTGAAATAATTGAAGACAATTTTCATCCAGAAATATATATTTTTTCAATTATTGTTATTTTTAATTCAAACAATAATTTTAGAAACTTTGAATATTAAAAAAAATGCTGATAAACATATTTTATTGTTGAATTTTTAATAAATAAATAATATTATTTTAATATTTTAATATTTTATATATTATATAATATATTATATATTATATATATATATATATATTATATATTTGAATTTTTAATAAATAAATAATATTATTTTAATATTTTAATATTTTATTTTAATATTATTTTAATATTAAATAATATAATAAACTGTTCGGGAATGTTATTATTTATTATAAGAGATTCATAAATATCTAATTACCATTAAATAATTAACTAATCAACTAATACTACAAACATAATTAATCAATTTTTGAATTTGTTTCTAAATTCCGTAATTTTGATTTTGATTTAAAAAAAAAGATTAATTTTGTACCAAGAAGACGATTTTTTGAAAAAAAATACGTAAATTCTCAAACAAATAGTTGAATTTTTAATTACAAAAAAAATGTCAAACAACTAGCTGAATTTTTACTTGAAAAATAGCAGTTTTCAACCAATAATGGAACAGTTAAATTTTTAGTTAAAAACATTGATTTTCCAAAAAAGACCATAAATTTTCAACCCGAAGAAAACGTAAAAATACATTTAAAAAAGTATAAACCATTTGAATATAATTCACATTAAACTTATTCATTAAAGTTCCGTAGAAAAAACGTAAAATCCCAAGAAATATTTGAAATCCCTTAAAATCCATGGATATTCAATAACATCCTTTAAATCTTGAGAAATTCCTTTAAATGCCTTAAAATCGCTTTAAATCTCTGGAATCACAAAAAATCCCTTGAAATTCAATGAAGTCTCATTTATTTTCCAGAGTTCTCTAGAAAACCCTTGCAGTCTTTTGAAATCCTTCCAAATTTTTTTCGCTTGAAATCCCTTGACATTTTTTATATCTTTGAAAATCCTTTAAAATCCCTTGAAATATTTGAAAAACGTAAAAATCTCTTGAAAAAATTATAAATCATTTGAAAGCCCTGGAAATTTTCGAAATCCTTGGAATCGCTTTGAATACCTTGCAATTTTATTTAAATTAATTTAGTTTCCAAAGTTTCTGCAAAGTTCTTTGAAATCCCTTAAAATCCATCAAAAACATAAAAATTCTCCAAGATCCTTTGAAATTTTTCAAAATTCCTTGAAATCCGTCGAAATATTTTTAATTTCTTGAACACCGATTAAATCTTTTTAAATTATTAAAAATATAAAATATCAACAACAAAATAAACTCCTTGATATCTTTAAAATCTCTAAGAGCCCCTTCGAATTTAAATTATTTTATTTTACAAAGTTCAACATCTCTAGAAATATACTGAAAGCTTTGACAATTCAAAAAAATTCTTTGAAATCCCTTAAAATTGTTTAAAGCTCTTGAAATTCTCTAGAATCCCTAAAAATCTCCGGAAATATTTTAAATCCTCTAAACTCCCTCGAAATGTCGTTCAATTTCTTAAAAGCCGTGGAAATATTTTTAAATCTCTTGAAACCCGATGAAGTTTTTTAAAATAAGTTGAAATATTTGGAAAAAACCTTAAGATCCTTTTAAAAGCCTTAAAAGCCTTAAAATCCGTGAAAATCCTTCGAGATGTGTTGAAATTCTTTGGAATCCCTAAAAATCTCCTGATATGTTTGGAATTTTTTAAAATGCCATGACCTTTTTACCAAATCTGACGAAATCGCAAAAAGCTATGGAAATTCGTTAAAACTTGTCAAAATCTTATGTTAAATAAATAAATAACGCATTCTTGTATCATTTTCTCGACTTTTTGTATCGACACTTTCAATATTTTAATTTTCTTTATTTCCATACTGATTTTTTTATAATAATTTTTCGAGAATCGCGAAAAAATTATAAGAAATTTTGATATAGGAAAATCATTACAGATCTACACTGAATTTTATATAATATTTTCTCGATTGCAGGAGTAATTAACGATTCAGTTGAAATAAAACTGCTCAAAATTGAAATAAATAAAAAAAAGGTTTACCTGACTTTGAAGAACATCTTTCAAGGAAACCCTATGAACAGCATCATTGATTTCAATGTCTCTTTTCCGTTTCGCATGCTCAGTTTCGTAATCTACATCTTCATATTGTGAGGGACTAAGCTCGTCACCCGGAACTAATGTGCTGAAATATAATAAAACATTTTTCTCAAACTTGCTCTTTAAAATACCCTGATTTTTGCACGTCTAATAATAATTAATAAATTATTAATTTTTCTGGTAACCTTATATTTCGGCAAATTTAAATTTTAGGAATAGAAATATTTATGGGATTTAACAATTTATTTATTTTGTAATTTGACAATTTAATAATTCGGTCAATTTATAATTGGCTAATTTATATTTTCGGTAATTTTTTTCGGAATATGTTAAACCATAAAATATTGTTTACTATTAAAATTTTATTAAATAACAAACACTTAAATGTGTCATTTTTTTAATGAAATATTTGTTATTTTGGCAACACTCAAATTATTATTATTATTATTAGAAAATTATTTTTCGAAGTGTTTTAATAAATCCATGTTCAAATTAAATTATGAGGATCGATAACAAACAAATCAATATTACTAGCTTGTTTTTAAATTTATATAAATATAATTTTCATAAGATTCTAGAGAAGATTTAAAAAAAAAAAGATTTTTGAATATTTCAGACGTGTCAGAAAGAAAATCTAGTAGATTTTTAAGACATTCTTTTATTTTATAGGGTTTCATAAAATATTATGACTTTTAGAAGTCGGGAAGGAATCAAGAAATATTTGTTAAATTTTCGAAAATATTTCCCAGTTTTCAAATATTTATAGTCTATTTAAAACGTATTAAATTACTGAAAATATTTTTTACTGATTAGAATTTTTCTCAAAATTTCAAATAACATTAAAAATGTTCTTTTTAATTACCTTATAATCTTCTAAATTTTCTCAGATTTTTAAGACAGTTTTTTATTCTCTTGAATACTTTGGAAATTATTTTGAAGCTCCTAATGTTTAGTTTTGAAATTTAAAAAAATCTCAATTTCTAAAAATCTTTTCAGGTTGAAAATTAATTTTTAATCTCCTCAATTCTGATAATTATTTCTAGCATTTACTCAATTTTGTATTGGTTTTTATTTTGTAAACTTACCAAATTGAAATATTTTGCTTCAAAATCTTCCTTTTTTTATTTTTTTCTTAAAGTTCATTTTTGAAAATATGAAATGATAAAAAACTTTCACACGAATAGGTTTTTTTTTTAATCTTGACAGATCTTCTAAATCTTCTAATCTCTTAAAATTATTTAAATCTTTTGTGCAAAATTAAAAAAATTACCCTAAAATCTTTTAGATTTTTCTTTGACAATTTTTTTAAATCTTTTAAAAACTTTTTAAATAATCTCTTTAAATTAATTTTTTTAAATAAAATATTATTTTAATTTTTCCTAGGAACTCAAGTTTATAATTATTATGTAATATGACAAAATTTCCAAATTTTGCTTTAAAATCTTTTACCCACTTTTTAAAAATGTTAGGAAATAATTCAAAATGTTTTGTGGTATTTTATCAATTTTCTCTTGAAATTTCTTACAAAAGGAACTTTTAAAAATTTCCCATGAATCTTAAGAACTTTTTTTTCATTTTCTTGACACCCTGAAAAAATTCAGTTTATCTAAAAAAATGTGTAAATCCTGAAAAATTAAAAATATTGTCTCAAAATCAAGAGAATTGCAAAGAATTTAAAAAAATTCAGAGTGAATTAAAAAAAATACTTCAATTTTTGAAACCCTACTAATTTCTAACCAAAGAAGTGACTAATGACTACAGAGAATTGAAATTAAATTTTAAAAGAATTTAAATAGAATTTAAAGAAAAAATGCCATTAATTACAAGTAAAATTTGAATGAATTTAGAGGAATTTAAGGGAAATGAGGAGAATTCAATGAAATGCATAAAAAAGCAAATTAAATTTAAAATACAATCCAGTGAATTCAAAACAATTACAAAATATGAAAAATTAAAGAGAACTAAAAAGAATTTGATGAAGTTTCTAAGAATTTTAAGTTAATTTTCAAAGACTTTAAGATGAATTAAAAAAGAAAATTTAAAATTCAACTAAACTGAGTAAAATTGAGCGAATTTAGAAGAATTCAACAGGATTCAATAGAAATCAGGATAAATTAATAAGAATTCAAGGCGAATTCTAAGTAATTTACACCAAATTTGAAATCTCTTCAAATCTTAGAAACCCTACGAAATTATAAAATTATTTAAATCTTTGAAAATAAAAATTAAACCACATTCAAAATTTCTTTAAATTCCTTACAATTATTAAAAACCTTTTAAAATACACTAAAATATTTCAGGTTTTGAAATCCCAATAAATTACTAAAATCTGTTAAAAAATTCTTTTTAATCCTTTAAATGAACCCAAAATAATTTGAAATTTTTTTAAAAAATCTTTCAAATGACAGGGAATTTCAAAAAATACTTTCAAATATTTAAAATCCTTTGATCATTTTGTCGTCAATTGGTCCTCGGAATCAATTAAATAAAAACATTTAACAATTCAAAAAAATGCATTGAATTAAGCAGAATTGAGTCAGTTTAGAAGAATTCAAGTGAATTAAAAAAATGCAAATGAATTTCAAAGAATTTAAAAAGTTTAGGATAAATTAATAGGAATTCACCGTAAAAAATCATTTAAAATCTCTTAAGATTTTAGAAACCCTACGAAATACCTCACTTCTCGCGAATAATTATAAATCCACTGAAATATTATAAAATTCCCGGGAGATTCTATGAAATTTCATATTTCCTGAGATTCTGGAAAATTTATTAAAATACTTTGAGAGCTTTAAAATCCCTTAAAATCATTGAAATCCCTTCAAATTAATGCAAGTAATTAAAAATTCTTTGGAATCCTTTAAAATTCCATAAAATATTTTTAATTAAAAGCTCTTGAAAATATTTTTAATTTAAGTAGTTTAAAAATCTTTAAAAAGCTTCAAAATTTTATTTCAAAATCCTGAAACATGTACATGTTGCTTTACCTTTATTCAAATTTTAAATTATTTTTGATAATTTTTCAGTACTTCTAAACATCTTTTAAAATTATTTGAATTCTTCATAATTTTTCTTAATCCTGGAAAATTAAACATATTTTTTGTAAATCTTCCAGATTAATATTTCACAATTTTGGAAATGTTTTTTAATCTTTTTAAATATTCTCTTAAAATTGATTTTTCAACATAAAAAGTCATTTCAAATTTTCCTAGGAATCTTAAGAAAATGTTTTTTATTCTTTTGAAGACTTTCATAATTCTTAAAAAGCTTCTAAATTTTTTTTCGAATTCTAAGAAAATCTATAGTTCATTTTAAATGAAACTGAATCATTTAAATTTTTAATTAATTTGGAATCTTTTCAAATTTTCTAAATATCTCTTCATCTTAATCGAATTTTTTCTAGGAATTATAGTTGTTCAATATTTATTATACATAAAAATTCAACAATTTTACTTGTCAATTAAATTTTTTCAAAAAGAACAATAAAATTTTTTAATTAACAGACAAATACTTCTAAATATTAAGCAATTGTTCTTTTCTGCATTACAAAACTTCAAATTTTCGACTAAAACAATATTTTAAATTTCATACAAGCCTTTCATTATGAATCTGTTATTTTGAAGTTATTTTAAAATTGAAAATAGTAGTATAACAATATAATTTTTAACGTTAAAATCTGGTAAAATAAGTTATTACTTACTTGTTAATCCTTAATGTACAGTTTAATTTTCAAAAAATCATTATAATTTATATTTTCATTTCAGAAGTTAAAAAGTTTTTTTTGCCAAAATTGTACGATATCAAACGTTTCTAATTTTTATTTTCAAGTCTTTAAAACTGGATTTAAAAATTGTTGATAAGAAAAAAGGACCCTTCAAAATTAAAATACAAAATGGAAAATTTGTAAGTGAAAGATTTTGGAATTAAGAATTGTAAACTGAATTTTATCATAATTGAAAACGATAAAAATTCAACTGATTATTGAAAAAGCTCTTGCAATCAAACTTGGATAGATTTGGTTTTTTCTACAAATTTATAAATTTCCCGGTCAAAAAATAAAATCACGGTCATTTACCGATTTTTTAATAATGTAACGAATTTTGTTTTGAATTTAAAAGAGTTCCAAAGAATTTGATGAAAGTTATAGAAATTCAAAGAGAATGAACGGGAAAAAATATAAAAATATTTTTAGTTCAATAAAATTGGGGTAAATTTAGAGGAATTTAAGGGAAATGAGAAGAATTTGATAAAATTCATAAAACTCAAGTGAATTGAATACATTTAAAAAATATGAAAACTTTCATTGAATTCAGTAAATAAATACTTTGAAATCCATTAATATCTTCTGTAAAATCTTTTCATATTTTTCGAAATTCTATGAAATTCTTTACAAATGCATGACAATTTTTCTAAATCCCTTAAAATCATTAAAATCCTATCAAATCCCTTGCAAATTTTTAATCTCTTTAAAAAGGTCTTAGAATCTTTTAAAATACCCTAAAATATTTCAAACCGTTTGAAATTCCTTCAAATTATTTTTAAATAATTGGAATCTTTTAAAATTCCCTAAAATATTTTAAAACCCTTCGAAATCTTTTTAAATGCCTTGAAACTTTTTAAATCTCTTGAATATCTCAAAATACCCAAAAATCTTTAATATCCTATGAAATGATTCCAAATTATCGAGATCAATTAAAGATTCCTCGGTATATTTTAAAATTTTCTAAAATATTTGAAATCTTTTGAAAAGCCCTGAAATGTTTTGAAATACTTTTAAATATTTTAAAGTCCATTAAAGCCTTTTAAAGCTCTTGAAAATACTTTGGAATTTTTCAAAATACCCTAAAATGTTTAAAATCCTTTGAAATCACTTCAAATTATTCAAGTATATAAAAAATTCGCTGAGATATTTTAAACCCTTTAAATCCTTTTGAAATCCCTTGAAACTTGAAATTTTTTTAATCCCTTAAGAATGCCTTCAAAATTCCTTCCAGATAATAAAATCAATTAAAAATTCTTTGGTATCTTTTAAAATTTTCTAAACTGTTTGAAATATTTTAATACACCCGAAACTGTAACAAACTATTGAAAATATTTTTAAATCCTATGAAATATTTTTAAATCTCTTAAAAATGTATTGGAATTTTCTCTATATATCCAAAAATCTTTAATATCCTATGAAATGATTCCAAATTATCGAAATCAATTAAAGATTCCTCGGTATATTTTAAAATTTTCTAAAATATTTTAAATCTTTTGAAAACCCCTAAAATCTTTTAAATCCTTTGAAATCACTCCAAATTATGAAAATCAATAAAAAATTTCTAGGTATATTAAAAATTTTTCTAAAATATTTGAAATGTTTCAAATCATTTAAACTGTTTTGAAATCCTTGAAAATCTTTTTGATTCTTCGAAATCTTTTAAAGCTGTTGGAATTTTTCAAAATACCCTAAAATCTTTGAAATCCTTTAAAATCATTCCCAATTATTGAAATCGATAAAAAATTCCTCAGTATCTTTTAAAAATTTTCTACAATGTTTGAAATCCTTTGAAATCTTTTAAAATCCCCATAAACTTTTTGAAGCTCTTGAAAATTCTTTGGAATTTCTCATATATTCCGAAATTCCAGGAAATCAATTGAAAATTTCTTTGAAATCTTTTAAAATACCCTAAAATATTGCAAATCCTTTAAAATCCCATTAAATTACAGAAATAAATTTAAAATTCCTTGGAATCTTCTAAAATACCCTAAAATATTTCAAGTCCTTTAAGACCTGTTGAAATGTTCTAACGCTTTTGAAAATTCCTTGGAATTAATAAAAATATCCTGAAAATACCTTGAAAAATATTAAAAATACCTTTGAAATACTTGGAAATTTCATTAAATTATTTAAATAAATTGAAAATTCCTTGGAATCTTCTAAATCACCCTAAAATATTTCAAATTCTTTAGAGCCTTTTAAAATCCATTGCAAATTTTTACAGCTCTTAAAAATTAATTAGAATTACTCGAAGTACCCTAAAATATTTTTAATCCTTTGAAATTTGTTAATTCTAGAAACTTCCTTAGAATTAAAAAAACCCTAAGATATATTAAATTCTTTGAAATTCCTTCAAATTATTGAAGTCAATTAAGAAATCCTTAGAAACTTATAAAAAATATTCTAAAATCTAAAATTATTTACAAAATTTGGAAAATAATAATAAATAATTAAAATAATTAAAATGAATTCCCTTTAAATAATTTAAAAATTATTTTTAAAAATTTAATAATTCTTGAAAATGTACTACGATACCCTATAATCTTTCAAATCCTTTGAAATCATTCCGAATGATTGGAATCATTTAAAAATTCCTGTGTATCTTTTAAAAGTTTCTAAAAAATTTTAAATTCCCCGAAATCTTTTAATATACCCTGAACTTATTTAAAGCTCTTAAACATGCTTTCGAATCTTTTAAGACTTTGTTGGAAATGCTTTGGAATTTTTTTAAATACTTTAAAATCTTTAAATTCCTTTAAAATCACTCAAAATTATCCAAACATTTTTAAAATATCCCGAGATATTTATAATAATCTATAATATTTTAAATCCCATGAAATTTAAAGTTCTAGAAACCTCCTTAGAATCAAAAAAATGCCCTAACATATATTAAATTCTTTAAAATTCCTTGAAATTATTGAAATCAATTAAGAAATCCTTACAAACTTATAAAAAATATCCTAAAATCTAAAATTCTTTATAACATTTGGAAATACCTTTAAATAATTGAAAAATTATTTTAAAGAATTAAATAATTTTTGAAAATGTACTATAAAACACCCTATAATCTTTCAAATCCTTTGAAATCATTCCAAATCTTTTAAAAAGATTGTAGGAAATGCTTTGGAATTTTTTTTAAATACTTTAAAATCTTTAAATTCCTTTGAAATAACTCAAAATTATCCAAACATATTAAAAATACCCCGAGATATTTATAATAATCTAAAATATTTTAAATCCCTTGAAATTTGTTAAAGTTCTAGAAACTTCCTTAGAATTAAAAAAATGCCCTAACATATATTAAATTCTTTTAAATTCCTTCAAATTATTTAATTCAATTAAAAAATCCTTTGAATCTTATAAAAAGATCCTAAAATCTTTAAAATTCTTTCAAAAATTTAGAAATACCTTTAAATAATTGAAAATATTTGAAATCTTACGAAATTCATCAATTCTTGTAAACAAATTCTTTTAAATCCACTAAAATTTCATAAAATTTCATGAAATTACATGAAATGTTATCTTATACCCTGAAACTTTTGAAAATATATTTTTTATAACCCTAAAATCTTTTTAAAGTCCTTGGAAATTCCTTGAAATTCTTTAAATCTCTAGAAAATTCCTTGCAATTTTTCAAAATACCCTAAAAGCTTGAAAATCCTTTGAAAATCATTCCAAATAATTGAAATCAATCAACAATTTCTTGGATTCTTTTTAAAAAATACTTTAAAACACTTTTTACAGAAATTCCCTGACTTTTGAAATTTTTTTTTTAAAGTTCCCTGACTTTTCTCTCATTTTTAAGTTTTGCCTGACCTGCGGCCATCCTGTTTTATAAATCTGCGATTAAAATTTTAAATTACAATTACAATTATCGCGAATTCACAATTATTGCTAAATTCCAATTATTCTTAAATTAAAATTGTAAATTTTACAATCAAACTTACTCGACAGGACAACCCATATCGTCAACTTTCGTGATATCGTTCAGAGCCTCGATTATATTCGACAAAATTTGTGGGAAAAATTGAAGAACGCTCGGTGGACTACTCGCGTCGAGAAGAAAACACAGAACGAGAGCTAGAAGCTTTTCCTGCTCGAGTTGATGAACAAGAGGCATTTTAGCTACCCAAACTCTCGTAATTTGCCCAAGAACATTTTCTTCGTTCGCATCTCCTCCAAGTTGACGCGATAATTCCCTTATCACCTGGATAAAAAATAATTTTAGACTAATTAAAATTAAATATACCAAGCCTCGGACTCGATTTAGAGATAAAAATAGTTTAAATAGTGTCGATTTTTTAAAAATAATGTCAGAGCAAAAAGAGAGCAAAAAATAAAAAAATAAATGAATTTTGAAATAAAAATCTAAATTTTTTTCTAAAAAATATCAATTTTTAACAAATAATGGAATAGTTAAAATTTGGCTGGGAAAAAACGAATTTTCAACTGGATTATTTGAATTTTAAACCAAAAAGATGAGTTTTCAACTGAAATAATTGAAGTTTCAACAAAACAAAAATTCAACCAAACATGAATTTTCAATTAATCTATGAAATGTTCGATTGGAATAAGTTTAATTTTCATTGGCAAAAATTACTTTCTACGCAAAACTAATTTTTAAAACAACAACAACAACAAAATTCTACAAAGAAAGATGAATTTTCAACTAAGAAAGATTCTTTTTCAGCCAAAAATTGAATAACAAAATAGTTAAATTTTCGGCGAAAAAAATCCTTTCGATCCAAAGAATAAACAAGTTTTCAATCAAATAACTTCAACTCAAAACAAACAAAAAATTTTGTATTAAAATTATAAAACCTTAAGCCAATAAAATTAATTTTCAACAAAAGAGTTTTAACTTTCGACTAATTAATTTTATTTCCAAACTAAAAGATGAATTTTTAAACTAAAGTGATAAATATTTAACTGAAATATTTGAATTTTTAACCGAAAAGAAAATTTTTTAAACAAAAAGATTAACTCGCAAAGAAAAAGAAAATTTTGTCCCTAAAAATCGATTTTTAAACAATATGTGGATTTTCAATGAAATAGTTGAATTTTCAATTAAAAAAGACAAATTTTGAACCACATAGTTGAATTATCTCCAAAAAAAAAGATAAATTGATTTTCTATCTTTTATTGATTTTTTATCGATTATATATCAGAAATATTTCTTCTTTGAAATACTACGACTACTCTAAAAATTGCTTCAAATATTTTCTCTGTCTAAAATTTATAAGAGGAAACATTCAAATTTTCAGTTGCAGGAATTAATTTTCAATCAAACTGATGAATTTTCAACTAAAATATTGAATTTTTAACTGGAATAGTTAAATTTTATACCAAAAAAGATGAATTTTCAAACATAAAGATTAATTTTCTACAAAAAGAAAGAATGGAATTTCAAGAAAATATTTCAATTTTTAACCTAGGTGACGAATTTTCAACTAAAATGATGAATCTTCAACTGGATTAGTTGAATTTTGAACAAAAAATATGACTTTTCAACTAAAACAATGCGTCTTCAACTGAAATAGTTGAATTTTCAAGAAAACAAAAGAAAAATTCAACCAAACAGATCAATTTGCAATTAAACTTTGAAATATTCATTTGGAATAAGTTAAATTTTCAGTCAAAAAATCACTTTCTATGAAAAACTAACTTTTACCAAACAACGAATTTTCAAATGAAATAATGAATATTTAACTAGAATAGTTGAATTTTCGACCAACAAGATACATTTTTAACCTAGAAGATTTATTTCTACGAAAAAAAAAATGAATTTTCAACTAAGAAAGATCCTTTTCCAACCAAAAATTTAATAAATAAACTTTTAGTCAAAAAATGAGTGGTCAAAGAAAGAGATGAATTTTTAACTGAAATTATGGAATATTCAACTAGAATAGTAGGTACATTTTCAGTTCAAATAAATAATAATTTTCAAGCAAAAAGAAGCAAATTTTCAACAAAATTGTTGAATTTTCGGCAAAAAATTGTTCAATTTAAAGCAAAGAAAATAATTTTTAATTAAAACGATGAACCTTAAGCCAATAAAATTAATTTTCAACGAAAGAGTTTTAACTTTCGACCAATTAATTTTATTTCCAAACTAAAAGATGAATTTTTAAACTAAAATCATAAATATTTAACTGAAATATTTGAATTTTTAACCGAAAAGAAAAATTTTTAAACAAAAAGATTAACTCGCAAAGAAAAAGAAAATTTTGTCCCTAAAAATCGATTTTTAACAAAATATGTGGATTTTCAATGAAATAGTTGAATTTTAAATTAAAAAAGACAAATTTTCAACCACATAGTTGAATTACCTCAAAAAAAAAGATAAATTGATTTTCTGTTATTGATTTTTCATCTACTATAAATCAGAAATCTTTCTTCTTTGAAATACTACGACTACTCTAAAACCTGCTTAAAATATTTTCTCTATATAAAATTTAGAGAAGGGAAACTGAAAATTTTCAGTTGAAGGAATTAATTTTCAATCAAACTAATGAATTTTCAACTAAAATATTGAATCTTTAACTGGAATAGTTAAATTTTATACAAAAAAAAGATGAATTTTCAAACATAAAGATTAATTTTCTACAAAAAGGCAAATTTTTCACAAAGTAAAGTAAATTTTCAAACAACTAATTTAATTTTTAAATAAAAAATAATAATTTTCAACCAAATAGTTGAATTTTCATCCAAAAAAGATACATTTTATAACAAAACTAGAATGGTTAAATTTTCGGATAAAAATCTAATTCTTAACAAACAAAAATGGATTTTAAGCAATATAGTTTAATTCTCTACTGGAATAATAGCTACATTTTGAGTTCAAATAAATAATAGTTTTCAAGCAAATTTTTAACAAAATAGTTACATTTTCGGCAACTTTTGATCCAAAGAAAAAACAAGATTTTAATCAAATAAATTCAATTTAAACCAAAGAAAATAATTTTTAGTTCAAATTATGAACCTTCAACCAATAAAATTAATTTTCAGCAAAAGAGTTTTAACTTTCAGCCAATTAGTTTTATTTCTATTCTAAAAGACGAATTTTTGACTGAAAAACTTGAATTTTTAACCGAAAAGAAGAACTTTTAAACCAAAAAGATTAATTCGCTAAGAAAAGGTTAATTTTGTACCAAAAAATCTGGTTTGAACAAAATATGTGGATTTTTAATAAAATAGTTGAATTCCCAATTAAAAAGGATCAATTTTAAATAAAATAGTTCAATTATCTCCAAAAAATTAATTGATTTTCAAGAAAAGAGTCACATCTATTATAAATCAGAAATATTTTTTCTTTGAAATACTACCTCTACTCGAAAAACGGCTTGAAATATTATCTCTATATAAAATTGAGAGGAGGGAGCATTAAAATTTTCAGTAGAAAGAATTAATTTTCGATCAAAGTAATGAATTTTCAACTAAAATATTGAATTTTCAACTGGAACAGTTGAATTTTATACAAAAAGGCGAATTTTTCACAAAGTAAATACATTTTCAAAAAACTAATTTAATTTTAAAATAAAAAATAATAATTTTCAACCGAATAGATCAATTTTCATCCTAAAAAAGATACATTTTATACCAAAAATAGAATGGTTAAATTTTCGGATAAAAATCTAATTCTTAACAATCAAACAAAAATGGATTTTCAGTAAAATAGTTCAATTTTCTACTCGAATAGTTAAATATGTAGTTAAAAAAAAATTAATTTCATTTTCAACCAGATATAAATTTTCAATTAAAATAATAAATCTTCAACAAAGCAATGCATTTTTAACAAAAGAGTTTAACTTTTAACCAAGTAGTTGAATTTTCAACTAAAGAAAGATGAATGAAAAATGAAAAATGTGAGGAAATGTTCTATCATGATTCTTTCAAATAGTGATAAATTATTACTCGGAATAAGGATTCTTTTAAGATCATTTTTTTAATTCAAATGATAATTCTTTTTAAAAAAATTCATGTTCCACGTCAAAAAATCCCTCGTTCCAAGTAAAATTATATTTCTTTACCGAAACTCCCTATTCTAAAATAAAAACGATAACTATTTTCTAAAATTCCCTGTTAGTCAGCGAGAAAAATCACAGAGAAAAAAATTGTAAACAGTTTTTCTTATAATAGAAAATAATAAAAATTCAATAATAAATTATGATTTCATTAGATTAAACTGTGATAATCTGAAAAATCTTCAACTGCAGAGCAAGTAGAAATCACTTTTCTAAATTGATCGAATTTATTAAAATCAAGAAAACTTGAATTTTTCTGAGATTAGAAGTAAATTCCCGTTTTTTAAATTAAATTCCCCATCATTTACCAGGTTCCCGATCAAGTCGCCCAACAAGAAAAACCAAATATTCTCCGTTTTCTGTAGAAACTTCAGTTTTTTATTTGTTGAAAATGCAACCTTCTGATTAAAAATTAATCTGTTTCGGTTGAAAATTCACATTTTTCGGTTCAAAATTAAACCTTTTTTGTAAGAAATTTATATTTTCGGCTTGAAAATCAAACAATTTGGTATAAAAATTAAATATTTTGTTAAAAATTTATGTATTTTTTTGAAAACTCGTAGTTTCTGGAAAAAAATTAATTTTTGGTTAAAAATTATATTTTTTATAACAAGTTTTGGTTACATCACGCTGTTTTTTATTTTTAATTGAAATATCAACTATTACATTTTTTGTCGAAAATTCATATTTTTAGATTATAAATTCTTAATAGTTTTTTTTTATTTGGTATAAGACTCGTAATTTTAGTTTAAAGTTAGTTTTTTTTGGTTAAAAATTATTTTCTTAAAGTCAAAATATAACTACTTTGTTGGAAATTAAACTGAGGGATTGCAAAATAACTTTTTTGTTGAAAATTCATTTTCTCGGGTTGAAACTTCAACTATTTTATAGAAAAATCGTTGTTTTTTTACTTGAAAATTTCACAATTTGGTAGAAAATGAATCTATTTGGTTTGGAAATTAACTTGTTTGTTGAAAAATCATCATTTCCGTTAAAAATGAAATTTTTGCTTTCGCAGAAAATTAAGCTATTTGGTTCAAAATTCAACTGTTTAGTTGAAAATTTAACTATTTTGTGACAAATTAATTCTCCTGAATAAAATATACATCATTTTTTTCATTGATCTTTTTAGCTTAAAAATTCAAGTATTTTGTTGAATATTTTTAGGAACGAAAAAAATGTAGAATACCAATAAATCAAATAACATGTTAAAAATTCTTAATTTTTTATATAAAATTCAACTATTTAGTTAAAAATGTATGCATTTTGTTAATAAATTCATCTTTTTATTGAAAATTCTTCTTTGATTATATTCAACTGTTTTTTTTTAATTTAAAATTAATATATTTTGTGGTTTAAATATCAACTATTACATTCTTTGTTGAAAATTAGTATTTCCAGGTTGAAATTGTAACTTTTCTGTTAAGAATTCGTCTCTCCGGCTATAAAAAGTTGAACTAATTTATTAAAAACTAATGTTTTTGGTTCAAGATTCATCATTTTAGTTCAAAATTCATCTCTATGTTTAAAAATTGTACTATTTTGATGACAAATTTTAGCAGTAAATTAATCTTCATGGTTTAATATTGAACTATTTGGTAGAAAATGTATTTATTTTGTTAACAATTAGTATTTTTGGTAGAAAATTACTTTTTCTGTTTAAAAATCTAACTGTACGGTTGAAAAATTAATTTTATTTAGTTGAGAATTGAGATAATTTGTTGAAAAATCAACTTTTTCGTAGAGAATTCGTCTGTTTGGCAGGAAAATTCAACAATTTGATGGAAAAATCAACTGTTTTATGACAAAATTTCTGCAATTAAAATAGTGTTAAAATAAATAAATTAAATTTCACATACCTCAACAAATATTTCTCGTGAGTTGAGAAAAACGCGAGCAACTATGGAAAGATACATGCTCATGACCTGAGGGTATTCCTCCCCTTTGTAAACACTTCTGCAATCAAAAATTTAAAAAATTTGTATGAAAATCAGTTTAGTGTATCTAGAAATTTTTTTTTCCAATTCCTGGCAAATTTCCGGATTTTTCGGATCGAAAGTAATATTATTTTAACAGGTTCGGTTTAAAAGAATTCAAAAAACTTCTTATATTTGATCAATGAATTTATATTCGACTTTGAAATTTAACATTATCTTTCAAAATAAGCCCAAGATCCTGCTTTGAGCAAAAGAAAATTAATTTCTTTTATTCAGGGTGGCAGTTTTAATCGAAGAAAAGTATTCTCGGTCATTAGCGGTTCGCAAATATTTGTCACGATCTATGAAATAAAAAATTCGAACTCTAAAGCAAACCATTTTTTTATATGAATTAATGAAAAATGAACTGCAAATTAAAACACTCCATATGGAACTCTTGAATTTTTAACTTTTAAAATTAATGTTTAAAAGTTTTTCTTATTCGAAAATGATAAATGAACTTAAAAATTAGAAAAATTATAGTTGAACGATTAACATTTTGTTAAGTGAATACTTTTTACATAAGAAATTAGATTATTGTTATTTTAAATAGTTTAGAAATCCTTACAACACTTCAAAATGTTATTTGCGAATCTTGGAAAACCTAAATGTCGTTTAAAATTTGCAAAATTCAAAATTATTTTTTTTAAAATCTTACTATAACTTCTGACTATCTTTTGAAATGATTTTATTTTTCCTGCAATTTTTAGGAAATCCTACAAAGTTAGAAAAATTACTTCACAATCTTTCAGATACATTCCTGAAAATTTTGGACAACCTTTTCAATATTGTCTTGAAATAATTTTCCAAATGAAAAAAATAATTTCTAATGTTCCTAGCTATCTAAAAAAATGTTTTTATTAATTTGAAATTAACTTAAAATTATATTATAATTATAATACAAAAAATAATAAAATAATATGCACAGTAACAACTAATATCATAATTAATTTAAAAATTAGTAACCTAAATTTTTTGTTCGAAATTTACAAATTAATTTTGAATTTTGAATATTTTTCTAATAACATATTTTTCTAAAAATGCTCTGTTCAAAATTAAAACATTATCAAATATTTTCAACTTTAATATCATTTTAAATTAATCAATTTATAAATAAACGCTTTTATTCAATCTCAAATCCAATGTTAAAATATTGTTTCAGTCTCAAATATTCTATTTTATACACATGCGATTTGAATGTTTTTAATGAAAAAATACATTTTTTCGATATTTGGCAATATTTAGCTGTTTATTTAAAATGAGGAATTAGAAAAAAATATTAACAACTACATAAATAACAATTAAAAAATTATTTATTTCAAACCACTTAAAATAAAAATAATGTTTAAAAAGTGTTTAATTTTAAACGAAATTAAAAATCATTCAATTTTTTATTTTCCTACCTAAAAATTGCTTCAAAATTATATAATCTTCAACATTAAAAAAAATTGATTAACAACAGATTCTTCAAAAGTTGAAAACATAATTTTTAATTGCGTTCAATTTTCAAATATTGAATTTTCATCTGTTGAAAATTCAATTATCAGTTTACAACAGTTAAAAATGCAATTTTTTCAAGTTTCAACAGGTAAACAATAAATTTTCTTAAATTTTTAAATGTAAAAAATTCTACTGTTGTAAATTCAATTTTTATTAATTAAAGAAAATTGAAAATCGAATTTTCATGCTTCAACAGTTGAACATTCAGTTTTCATTTTACTTACATTTTCATCAATTTAAAACTCCATTTGCATTTTTTTTTTAATTTCCAAAAATTGAATTTTCAACTGTTGAAAAACTAATTGTTGCAAATTGAATTTTTCAAAGCTTAATTTTTTCTTCTCTTTTCAGCTGCTAAAGATCCAATTTTCAACAATCGAATTTTCAACAGTCAAAAACTCAATTTTTAAAGTTTCAAAAGTGAAACAATCAATTCCCAATTTTCTTACATTTTAAATAATTCAATTTTTAACTGTTAAAAAGTCTACTGTTGTAAATGCAATTTTTGATAACTGAAGAAAATTTAAAACGAAATTTTGTAAATAAAAATTTCCCGTGTAATTCAAATATTTAATTTTTAAAATATAGTGTAATTGAAGAGAAAAGGGAAAAAAGGCGAAACGCTTACATTATATAAGTATAAATTATTGAGCGTTTGAAATACAAAAATTTTAAGTTTCAGTTTTAAATGTTTAAAATTCAAAAGATGATAAAAAATATATAAAAAATAAGATAATAAAATCGGGAAAAAACCAGAAAATAAATCGCAAATGCCGTATTTATAAATTAAAACAATATCGACAAAAAATATCAGCCATTTCATTTTTTATTGGCCAACCATTTCTGCG
The DNA here is from genome assembly GCA_035041075.1 of Acraspis erinacei. NCBI lineage: Eukaryota > Metazoa > Arthropoda > Insecta > Hymenoptera > Cynipidae > Acraspis > Acraspis erinacei. Next base: position 25,632,373 of record JAWWLR010000004.1, on the reverse strand, counting down.
AACATAAGTCGTCTTTGTGAAATATTTGGGAACATTTTTATAAATCTTTGAAAAGTCATTCAAATCCTTGAAATATTTTCAATCTTTGTGAATTCGTTAAAATCTTTTGGAATTTTGTTAACAAATTTTAAAATCATTGAAATATTCGTTTAATTTTTTTAAATCTTTTAAAATTGTTATGAAATGTTTGAAATATTTTTTATGAAATCTCTTGCGTTCTTTTGAAATCATTGAAATCGTTTGAAATCTTCTGAAATTTGTTGAAACCTCTTGAAATCAATTCAAAATATTGGAAATATTTTTGAATATTTTAAATTCTTGAAATCTTTTTAATTCTTTTGTATTCGTTGGAAATCATTGAAACATTTAAAATGTTTGTGAAATATTTTGAAATTTTCTTTAAAAAAATTTAAAATCGTTCAAATCTTCGAAATGTTTTGTAATTTTTGAAAACCCGATGAACTGTCTGGTGTCCCTCTTTTGAAATGTTTGAAATTTTTTTATTCTTTTAAAATCATCATGAAATTTTTATGAAATTTTGGAAATTTTGTATGAAATCTTTGAAATCTTTGCGAAATCTTTCTGAAATTTTCTGTATAAATTTGAAATTGTAAAAATGTTTAAAATACTTGTAAAATCTTTTAAAATTAAAAATTTGTAATCATCTCGAATCTTTAAAATGTTTTGAAATATTAAAAATCTGGTTCACTTCCCTTTTTGAAAACTTTAAAATCGTTGAAATCTTTTGAAAGTTTTAAAATCTTTGTGAAATGTTCGAAATCTTTGAAATCTTCTGTACACGTATTTTTCAAATCTTTATAATCCTTGAAATCTTTATGAAATGTTCGTAATCTTTGGGAAATTTTTGTGAAACCTTATGAAACCTTCTAAAATTATTTGCAGCCTTTTGAAATATTTAAAAAAGTTTGTGAATATCGCAAAAAATGTATGGATTAACATTCTACATTAGCGGAGAAGAAATTAAAAACTTATATAATTAATATACAATATTAAAGTCAGTTTATTTCAATCTATAAAATAATTCCTAGTCTTCAAAAATTGCCATGAAATCATATTTATTCTGTAATAAATAAAAGATATAATATACTCAATGATTTAAATTGCTCTTCACATTTTTTTAAAGTTTAAAAGCAAGAAAAAAAATTCAAATTAGGTTTCTCGTGAAAAATTCCAGATGTCCACGTTTTCAAAATGTTAAACAAATCAAGGAGAATTTGAAATCAAGTGAATTGTAGCTTACTCGAAAATTCGTGGAAGAAGAGGTTTTAAAATTTGTGTGGCTTGTTGGGGAGAAGCTTTGAGACAAGCCTCAAAAAGCCTCATCACCATTAACACTCCTTCAGGTCGCAAATCTCCAAGAATCGATCTCAGAGTATCAATTATCACTGTCCCGTTTTCTGTCAAAAATTCCTGCGGGCTCAAAAAGACGTAGGCTTGTATTATGTAGAGGCACAAACTCATATTTTCCGAGGACATCTCTGAAAAGGTTTATTAATTAATAAAAATTTCTGGAAAATAAATTAAAATTTCTGGAAGATAAATAAAAAGTTCTGGAAGATAAATGAAAAGTTCTGGAAGATAAATCAAAAGTACTGGAAGATAAATCAAAATTTCTGGAAGATAAATAAAAAATTCTGGAAGATAAATAAAAAATTCTGGAAGATAAATAAAAATTTCTAGAAGATAATTAAAAAGTTCTAAAAGATAAATAAAAAGTTCTGGAATATAAATAGAAAGTTCTGGAAGATAAATAAAAATGTCTAGAAGATGAATAAAAAGTTCTGGAAGATAAATAAAAAGTTCTGGAAGATGAATAAAAATTTCTGGAATATGAATAAAAAGTTCTGGAAGATAAATAAAAATTTCTAGAAGATAATTAAAAAGTTCTGGAAGATAAATAAAAAGTTCTGGAAGATGAATAAAAATTTCTAGAAGATAATTAAAAAGTTCTGGAGATAAATAAAAATATCTAGAAGATGAATAAAAAGTTCTGGAAGATAAATAAAATACTCTGGAAGATAAATAAAAATGATGTAAAATGGACATTTTTTAAAATTAAATTACGAACCAAGTAAGGAGGGCATATTTTTGAAAAGTCCCATAATTTGAGAAGTTTGAATCGGTGTGTTCTCGAGAAGAGCCAGCCAGAGTTCGAGACCGTCTTCTAATAAATATACATGTCCTTCTTGATTTACATCACAACTGAGGGATATAACTCCAACAACAAAAGGTTCCAGTAGATTGCTTTCGGATCCCAAAGCCTGTAAAATTCAATGTAGACAACATATTGAATTCAATGTTAAATTCCTTAAATTTCAACAAAATATATGAATTTTTAATTAAAAATATTAATTTTCTACTAAATACATAATTTTTTTCAGCTAATAGTTGAATTTTCTTATAAAAATAAAAATAAAACAAAAGTGGAGGTTAAATTTCTACAAAATACATGAAATTTCAACCAAAAAGATAAATTTTGTAACCAAAACATATTTAATTTCTAAGAAAAGAGATAAATTTTCAACAAAATTGATAAATTTTCAACAAAATTGATTAATTTTCAATCAAAAACATTTATTTTCAAACCAAAAGACAAATTTTCTACCTAAAAACACAAATGTCAACAAAATACATGAATTTTTAACCAAAAAGATGCATGTTTAGCCAAGGAAGATTCATTTTTCAGCCAGAAGACGATTTTTTATTTAAATAGTTTAAGTTTTTACTAAAAATAGACAAATTTTCAATTAAAAAATTTCATTTTTGGTTGGAAGTTTATCATTTTCTACTAAAAATTATAAATTTTCAGCCGACAATGGAATACTTAAATTCTTTTTGGTAGAAAATTAATCCTTTTGTTTGAAAATCTTGTTGAAAATTTATGTATTTTGTTGAAAATTCGAGTTCTTTGGTAGGAAATCAATTTTTTAATTAACAATGCATGGAAAAATTAATCTTTTTTAGATGAGAAATTAATTTTTTGTTGAAAATTCGTATTCTGCGGTTAAAAATCCAACTCTTTTGTAGAAATATAGTTTTTAAAAATTGAAAATTATTTTTTTTTCAATCAGAATTGAATTATTCTATTTTTAGTTAAAAATTTATTTTTTCAAGTTAAAAAATTCATTCAAAATTTGTATAATTTTTCGAAGATTCGTCTTTTTGGGTAGAAAATTAATTTGTTTGGTTGAAAATTCAACTGTTTTGTAGAAAGCACGTCTTTTAGGCTTACAAATTCAGCATTTTGGATAATTTTTTTTCTTCATTGACTGAAAATTTTTTTCTTGGTTGAAATTTCAATTCTTGTTGAAAATCCGTCATTTTTATTTAAAAATCCATCTGTTTTTGTAGAAATGTCACGTTTTTTTAATGGAACTTTTTGGTTGAAAATAAATTCGTTTTGGTTGAGGATTAAAATATTTTGTTAAATATTTGTACTTTTTGGTTCAATTCCACTGTTTTTAACATAAAATGAAAATATTTTCATGGTTAAAATAGCAACTATTGTTGGAAGTGGAAAAACTTTGATTATTATAAATATCACGCATAGATTAATTACATTTTCGTTTTTCTTTTAGGATAAAATATAATAGAGTGGCAGTCCCATTTTTGCGGGAAAAGTATTTTTTAAACATTTCTAAAATACGTTAATAAAAAATGGATAGGAACCTTTTCAAGATGAACAAGTGTTGAAACAATCGCACATCGTAACATATTGTGATCTTCTGATTGTTGCCAAAGCTCTGGAAGATATCCACTGAGTGCACAAATATGTGGTTTTATCCCACTACCGACTCTTTCGATCATAAAGGAAAGAACGTATAGCACTCTCATCTAAAGACAGAATGAGATGATTAACTAATTAAATTTAATTCTATCATATATATCAAATTAACCTTACCAAAAAAAAATATATAATGAAATAATGTCAAAAGTAGAAAAAACTGCAAAGAAATTATTTATTTTGAACCTTAATATCTTTAAAATCGCTTGAAATTTCATTTGAATCCCTTGATTCCTATGGAAGTATTTTTAAATCTATTCAAATCTTCGAAATCTGTTAAAATCCGTAGAAGTCCCTGGAAATCTTTTAAGCTTTATTTAGTTTCTTTAAAAATTTTGAAATAGAAATCGGTATAGAAAATATATAAATTTCTTCAAAATAAATTAAATTTATTCCCTAAACTTCTCCAGAAATCTCTTGAAATTGTTAAAATCCCATAAAATCTTTGAAATTTTCGGAGGTCCCATAAAATGCCTTAAATCTTGTGCAATTATTTTTAATTCTTTCGAATCTTTGACTAACATCCAAAATTCTTTGGACTCTTTTGAAGGAACTTAAAATTTTGGAAATCGTTTAAAAGTTTTTTCATTCTTTCAATCCTTTAAAATCGCTGAAATCTGTAGAAAATCCCTTAAACAAAATTGTTTTTTTTTTCCTGAGGCTGTTTAGAAAATTCTTTAAATCCATTGAAATCTTTGAAAATCTTGAAAATCAGTTAAAATAAGTAGAAATTATTTGAAATTCAAATCTTTAAACCCTTTTTGAGTTTCTTACAGAAATCAGTCAAGAAAATATTTAAAATCTCTTCAAAATAAATTAAATTTATTCCCTAAACTTCTGCATAAATATCTCGAAATGGTTAAAATCCCATAACATCTTTGAAATTTTCGCCGGTCCCATAAAATGCCTTAAATCTTGTGAAATTCTTTTAAATTTCTTAAAATCTTTGACTAACATCCAAAATTCTTTGGACTCTTTTAAGGGAACTTAAAATTTGGAAAATCCTTTGAAAGCTTTTTAATTCCTTCAATTCTTTAAAATCGTTGAAATCTGTAAAAAAATCCCTCGAAAAAACATTTTTCTATTCCCTGAGGGTCTTTAGAAAATTCTTGAAATCCATTGAAATCTTTGAAAATCCATTAAAATAAGTAGAAATTATTTCAAACACTTATTTTTAAACTTATTTATTAAAGTTCTTTTAAAAAACTGTTTTAATTCAAATCTTTGAAATCTTTGGAGATTTAATAAAATCTTTTAAATAAAAGAAATTTAATTTAATTACTTTTCCAAAGTTCGCGAAATCTCTTGGAATTCTTTGGAATCTTTTAAAATAAAATAAAATCTTTTAAAATCCTGTACATTCTTTGAACGAATTGTAGATCCTATAAAATCCCTTAAATCTTATGGCATTTTTTTAGTTCCTTAAAATTCTTTCGAATTTTTTGAAGAACATGAAATCTTTAAAGATCTCTGAAAGCTTTTTAATTCTTCGATACTCCTTTAAATCACTGAAATACCTAGAAATCTTTGAAAATAAAATTTATTTCATTACCTATAGTTCTCTAGAAATTGGTTGAAATACTTTGACATTTTTTTAATATCTTGAAATTCTTTGGAATATTTTCAATCTCGAAATTAAAATCTTTAGAAATCCTATAAATTATTTAAAGTCTGCTAAAATATTTGAAAATTCTACAAAATGCTTTGACATTCCTTAACATTTTTTAAATCCTAGGAAAAATAAAAATGAATTTGTTATTTTGAAAAATTAATTTTAAGAGAATATTTAAAAGGATTTCAAAATATTTCTAAAACCGTCAAAGAAGAATCTGAAAGATTTAAAGACCACTTTTTTAATATTTCAGCAATACAAAAAAAAATTTCACGAAAAATTGGAATAATTTTAAAATATTAAAATGTTTAACAATTGTGAAAAAATTTTTAAAATATTTTTCTTACGATTTATGGGAAAATTTTGTATGATTTTGTATTTTAAAAAAATGAACTTTAGGAGAAAAATGAAAAAGATTTTAAAGCAAAATGTTTCAATTTGGTAAGATTAAAAAATCGAATAAATTCAAGAAATATTTCGAAAATTTGAAGAGTGAAAAAGAATTTTAAACTGTAAAAGATTTCAAAAAATGCACCTTTTTTTTAAAGTGAATAAACAATTTTTATTAAAATTCTAAGGAAAATTTGGAAGCTAAAAATATTTTTAAGCTTTGAATAGATTAAAAATATTTAAAAACTTGGAAAATCCTGTAAAATACCATTTTTTTTACTTTTCTAGATTGTTTTTTTGACACAACAAAATTATTTCAAAATTTTTTCTAATTTTTTTAAAATTCCGAGGAAAGTTTAGAATATTTTAAGGCAATTTTTTTAAAATTATGAATGATTTTTCACAATTTCAAGAAACATTCGAGCCAGCTAAAAATATTTCTATAAATTTAAGAGGTTGTGTATAGATTGAAAATATTTAAAAACTTGGAAGCATTTCCGAAAATTTTTCAAATATTTTTTATTTCTTCAACACTTCTAAAAAGCCTGTAAAATATTTTTTTTATCTTCTCGATTCTTTTTTGACAAATCTGAAGTATTCAAACATAATTTCTAATTTTCTTAAAACTCCTAAGAAAATTTCAAATATTTTAAGGCAATTTTTATTTACATTCTGAATCATTTTTTTCAAATGTTTAAGAAAAATAATGAAACTAATTACTCCTTAATCAAACTATTAATTAAATTAATTGACGTACCTTCGTATCACATTCGTTGACCTCCTTAAGGAGAGCAAAAAGTAGGGAAAAGGCAGGTTCCAAATAGGGAGAAAACTCTTCTGTGTTAAATTGGAAATCGTCGATTGCGAGTTTTAAGGCGTCGTTCGCTGCTAATCGAACTCCCAAGTCTTCTTCGGGGCTCAGGGCTTCCACCATTAAGCGGTAGAGTTCTGGTCTGAATTCTGCACCCAACTTTATACCTAAAAATATAAGTTTCGGATCGACTAAAAGACTAAAAAAATCGCATTACTCGCATTAAATTACAAGGAAAGTTGAATCGTATTTCGACAAAAAAAATCGACAAAAAGTCGCCTCAAATTTTTTGAAATAATAAAAAAAGCAGTATCAAACCACTGATTGACTGAGAAAAAAAACTTAATTGTTTAGGAACATAGAGTACATAATTCTCATTGACTTTCAAATATTCTTTGCACACTGAAAATAAAATTTATAGTTAACACAATTTTTTAATTGGATTATTTTCAAAGTTGATAATTTAAATTAATTTTTATCCTCAAGAACATTCATTTTGAACGCTTTAAAGACATTTTAATTAATTAAAAATTAAGCTATTAAATTTGAGACTGTATATTTTGAACAAGAAATTATAAATTTTTTAATCATTTATATTTTTAACGAGAAGCACACATTTTTAGAAAAGATTTGAATTTTAAAGTTGAAAAGTCGAATAATTTAGAAAACAGTTGACTTTTAAATTTGAAAGGAGGCACTTCCAATTAAGAAAAATTAATTTCCAATAAAAAATTTGGAAACAAAGGAGACGAATTTTTTAACAAACTAATGGAAGTTTTAGCCAAATAATTGAATTTCCAACCAACAAACATGAATTTTCAACCAAGTTGTCGAATTTTTAAAGAAAAATAATTCAAATACAACTAAATAGTTGAATTTTCAAGCCGCTCATTAAAAAAAACAGTTGAATTATTAACCTGAAAAGTTAAATATTTGTTAAAGTAGATAATTTTCAACGAAATAGTTGTACTTTTAATCTAAATAGAAGAATTTTCAACAAAAATTTAAATTTTAACCAAGAAAGATCAATTTTCTACACTAAAACTGAAACTTCCCATACATAATTTTCAAATAAATGGTCAAATTTTCAAATAAAAAAGATTTTAACTCAACCAAAAACAGGCATTTTCAATTAAATAATTTAATTTTCAATCCAAAAAGAAAATTGTTGTTAGAAAACAGTTAAATAACAAATTTTTTACGTTGAAAATTCAACTATTATTAAAAGTGCAATTGCCTGGTTAAAAATCTTTTGCTTAAAACTGAACAGTTTTGTAGAAAAGTCGTAGTTTGGATTCGAATTTTTTTTCTTTTCTCTTCCTTTCTTTGTAGAGAATAATTTGTTATGTTAAAAATGCAGATGTTTTGTTGAAATCTGTTTTAGTTTTTGTTGAAATACGAACGATACATTTTCCCCTTGAACACTTTTTTTCACGTTGAAAATTCACCTCCTTGGTTAAAAGTTGAACTACTTTTATAAAAGTTCTTTCTTTTGGGGTTAAAATTCATAATCTTAGATGAAAAATCGTTGGTTTTTTTGTTCAAATTTAATTTTTTTAAATAACAATTTAAGTATTTCTTTGAAATGCAACTGTTTGGTTGAAATTTAACTTTTTTGTTGAAAATTCATATTCAAGGATTCAAAATTTAACTGGTTTGTAGATTTCTTTTTTTTTATTGATAATTTAACACTGTGG
>JAWWLR010000004.1:25495368-25508782 GCA_035041075.1 Acraspis erinacei | reverse complement strand
ATTCTGAATTGCTTTTCTCATCAATTAAAAAAAAAATGTTTATAGCTACACCTAATAAGTATTGGTCATTAGACTCTCGACTATAAGCAAATGTACTCTTGAGGATGAGAGAAATAACAACGTTAATTACCTACGATTGTTTAATGATATCATGTCTTAATAGGCTCTCAGAACAGGGGAAATAGAGTAATTTTTCACGAAAATAGGGTAATCAATTCTTTTAAATAAAATAAATGTCCATTCAAATTTCAATTAGAAAGTTCATTTTCAAACAAGAAAGATGAATTTTGGATCACAGATGACAATATTTTCTATCCAAAAGGACGATTTTTTAAACAGAATAATAAAATTTTTAACCGAAAAAGATTAATTCTCAAGAAAAAATATGATATTTGCATTTTTCACAAAACAAAAAATTTAATTTCTACAAAAAAAGATGAATCTTCAACTAAAGAAAAATAAAAGTTCACAAAACAATTATTTTCATTAAACTCAAAAAAAATTTTAACAGAAAGAGTTCCATAGCTGTTAAATTTTCATACAAAAAAATAGTCAATCAAAAAAGAAAAAGAACATTTAAAACTCAGTTTAACTTTAAACCAAGTAGTTCAGTTTTTGAGCAAAAAATAGTTTCTCAAATAAATACAAAGAAATATGTAATAGTTAACATTTCAACCAAAAACGATTTTAATTTAAAATAAAAAAGAGTTGACTTCAACCAAACAGGATGAATTTTCAACACATTACATGAATTGTTAACCAAACAGTTAAATTTTAAACTAAAACAGACCAACTTTTAAGTAAAATCATCAATTTTTTAACAAAAAATCGAATAGATACAACGAAATTAAATAAAAAGTGGAATGTTCATTTTTGACCCTATTAATTCAGTTTGCATTATGCGTAAAAAACTATCTACGAATATTGTCCCAATTAAAATTGAAAATAATTCATTATGGGTTTCCTTTGTAATAAATAATTTGTAATATAAATGAATGTGTATTTTAGCACTGTATATAGTTAACAAAACCAACAGTACAAAATGTCTTTCATTTGAACGTTCAGAACTTCAAGCGCATCCGGTTTCTTGAAAGGGGGGATAAGAATTCTTTAATAAAAGGGAAAATAGGCGAATAGGGGAAAGAGTATGAAGTAAAAGAGAGTACGAAGTTAAATTGGTAAGGTAGTTGATGTACGGCCCTTTTTATGTTTCTATCGACCCTTCTTTTCCCTCCTCATTTTATCATCCTATCCTATCCTCGTTTTTTTTCTTTTTCTTGCACGCAAACTTGCAACAAGGGAAGCGTGAGACGAATTCGCGAAAAGTCTCATTGCGCCCCTCACCATTAATAATCCAGTAGTCCGGAAATACTGCTCCCTGTCGTCATTGAGAAATAAGTTTTCGTAAAGTAGATTCTAAACATTCAGTTTTTTGGCGGAAAATGTCAAATGCTTAAAGAAGACGAAGATTATTAAATTATGGCAAAGTTTCTATCGCCAAAAGATTTCAACTCTACCAGAGACTTACTAGTATTAATAATGTAATGAAACAAAGTAGATTTCACTTATCTTATGCTTCCTTTAATCTTTTCTTTATTTCTTTTTCTACAGCTTGCCTCAGAGCAAATCGTTCTTATTTTCCTTTTCCGGTCGACGTTCTCTGCCTCGTGCTCTTTCTGAAAACACAATGCACCCTCAGACAGAAGCGGAACATGAGAAACAGCAAAGAGTCATCCGGCAACGGTCGCTTCACAGTATCGTAAATAGTATTATACAGCATAAAGAATAAACTATTGACTAAGTGGAGTAACACGGGAATAAATGCACGGACTGCGAAAAACGGTCCCTTACTTATTACTACCCTCTACTAGGGTTCGCTTCAGGAACTCCGGAAGGTTTTCGAGGGTCGGTGGATCCTTTATTGGACTCACCCTCTTCCAGCCTCGATTCCACCAGTTCCAATTCTTCAGCAGTATCGCCTCTGAATGTAGAAATTATCGAGGTAATTTCTCCTTCATAATTATGCGGGTTCGTGAAACAATTCCCGGTCTTGTTCTAGTTCTCTCGGTATACCAACTATTTTTCTCCCAAGGCTTTCAATGAACTCGCCGCTCGAGGTCAGGATCATCGAGCGCACATCGTACGTTCCATGGGTAAAGAATCGACAAGCCAGGATCTTGAATGTAAATTTCATGGCTCATAGGGCAGCATTTCTTGTTCATATTTCATCACCTAATCACGTCACTCTTCTCATTGTGAATTCATTTTTAAATCAAATTTAATTATTCTTTGAAATTCCTCGTTATATCTAAAAAAAACTTCCTCTGCTTGAATTCTTTGAATAAAAAAAACTTACTTCAAACCCATCGATAACAAAAAATGAAAACCGATTCTAATTCTTCAGGCTTTCAATTCATGAGATTTGGGACGTGAATTGTTTGCTTGGTGCCGAACAGTGCTTCCCTTGTGAAAAACTTTGATCGACGATCAAAGAAGTAAGTTTTGCGTTCTTTCGTTGGCCGTTGAAAACGTTGAACCAGGGAAAGTTTCAAGTTCGGTGGTATTGACTCTTGGCACTTTCCTGCTTTGTTTCATTGAACTCGAGACGTGGACAATTTCGGGTTTTCTCCAAAATATTATCTTAGCTAAAAACATCTTTCGTAGAAATATCGAGTCAGAATCTATTCTAAAGGTTGCGTTGCGTTGCTTTGCTCGTAGGAGCCGTCCGTAAAACAATTTGTTTTTTTTTTATCAATTTTGGGCTATTTTTAGAAGTTGCAGTTGCACGTGGTCGATGACATGGACGACCAGAGTATTTCCGCTCTATTTGGTCTCGCGTTTCGTGTTTGCCAGCTAGCACTCTTCATTATCTTTTCACAGTAGGCTCGGCTCGCCTCTTCCACCACCCCCCCTTGAAATCGTTAATCGGACCGAAAGCTTTCGACTGTACGAGTTACGGGATTTGAAATCGTTGCCGATAAACAGTCGCTCCAAGATATACTAGAATCGCCTGTGCAATATTTTTTTCGGGATTATTAGCCGATTAAAACCATGACGCCTATTGAAGCATTTCACAATTCAAAGTCCGATTCGAACCTAATCGACCAATGAACTCTACTCCATTTAATTCTCATGTTTGACATATCTCGGATTTTAAAGAGCATCTACATTTTGACGTTTACTAAAAATTATCTTATATTTAATCACGATCTTGTACTGGAGAAATAAAATATGCAAATATAGCAACTTCTTTTGTGATGAGAATCAGGAGAGTATTGCGAAAATTAGAAATGGTGGTAAATCATTTGAAAACTTTTCGGAATCCTGGGGAAGCCTCGGTGGCAAACATTTTCGAAAGTTTTCCAGGTTTCAGGATATTTCAGAGATTTTTACAGAATCCAAGGACTTTTAAAGAATTTAAACAAATTTAAACTATTTTTACCAGATCTTTGCGAATTTGTATAGGATTTCTAAAGACTTTAAAGTTGACTTACCAAATTTCAAAGGATTTGAAAGATTTTAGGGTATTTTACAATACTCCAAGGAATTAAACAAAATGCAAGGGATTTTAAAGTGGTATCAAAGATAATACGTGATTTTAGACAATTCTAAAGAATTTCTGGAAAACTTTAGCGAGTAAATGAAAAGGATTTTACAAGATTTAAGGGATTTTATGAATTGCAAGTGATTTTAATGAATTTTAAAGAGTTTATTATTTTGTAATTCCAAGTAATATTCCAAGTAATTCCAAGTAAATATCAAAGAAAGTATTGGATTTCAAAGTCCTTATTCTTCTTATAGGATCTCCAAGGATTATAAAGATATAACACGTGTCAATTCAAGGAAATTTAAGAAGTAAATTAATTAAAATTAAATTGTATGACACATCTAGGAATTTCGACGAATTTCATGGATTTTTATCAAGTCACAGAGGATTTCAAAGATTTAATCATTTTTAAAGGAATTCCAAAAGTAAGATTGCAAAGAATTTTGTGGAGTCTAAAAATATTTCAAAGATTTAGGCATATTTAAAAGAACTTGAAAAGTAAGATTTCAAGGGATTTTTACAGTATTTACAAAACAAATGTACAAAACAAAGAAGACAACATTGGAAGAAGTCACAGGAATTAAAAATAAAATTAAAAAATCCATAGGATTTTATTTTAAAAAATGTCTAGTATCGACAGATTCCAAGGGATGTGAAAAAATTGAAGTTGTCCAGAGATTTTAGAGGATTTCAATAGAATTCCAGGGATTTTAATAGACTTCAGTTGGATTCGAACGGATTTCAATGATTTATCATATTTTATGGGATTTTTGAGGATTTCAAATATTGCATTATTTTTAAAGGAATTTTGAAAGATATGACAGATTTCAAGCCATTTTGGGGGATTTTACTCGATTTTTGTGGGATAACTAGCGGTTTCAAAATATTTAAAGGATTTTATAAATTTCAACGAATTTTCAAAGGATCTGACAGATTCTAGGGTATTCAAAAGATTCCAAAATTTTAAGGGATTTTTATAAAAATCTGGAAAACTTTAGAACATGCACGAAAATAAACTTCAAGAGACTTCTAGGGATTTAGAGGTATTTCTATGGATTTCAGGAATTCTAAGGAATTTCGCCATATGCAAGGGATTCGTAGGATTTCAAAAGAAATGATAAGATTTCAAGGGATATAAAAAGATTTTCCGAGTTTTCCAGGAATATTTAGGGGGTGGTAACATTTTTGAAGGGTATTTGAGAATATTCGTAAATATTACAAGAATTGTTTAACTTTTTTGAATTACTTAATCTTTGACATATTTAATCTTGGATACTTTCAGCTATAGGTTATCTAGGAGAGACTTATACTGTTAGAGCTTCTGAAACAATTCAAATTAAAAATTAACTTCTTGAGCTAAGGTAAAGGATAAACCCTTTCAATTGACTTTCTTGAAAAAATGTAATCGAATTAGGTAGGTAGGATTCAGCTTGAACGTACAGAAACCTAGTTAAACTAACCTCCAAGTTAACCTTAATCGAATTCAAGGGAAGTAATCGAATTCTATAACCTGAGGGAAAATCCGCCGAACAAGTGGTCAACCCCTCGAAGGATTCCAGTTGCTTATTCACTATTGATTCCAAATCCCACTCTAAAGAATTTGGGCTTCAGAAAATGTCAAGGTCGCAGACGTAGGTAAAAGGAAAGGTGGTTTCGGCATTGTGAAGTGCAGCCAAAGGGCGCTTTGGTCAATTCTACAGCAAGCGCCGACTGAGAGAGGGAGAGCAGGTCGAAAAATATAGAAAATAAACGGCCAGGAAGAGTGATTGAGTGAGAAGGGGATTATGCTAAGTGCTCGTTGCGAGAGGGGGAGTTCGAGTTGGCTAATTTAATTATTTTAATTATGCAAATCTTTTTTCAAATAGTCCTAATTCTTAGAAAAAACCATCTTCGACCACTTGGTTAAAAAATGAGTTAGTTTGTTAAAAATTCACTTGTTTGGTTAAGTTTCATCTCTCTTTGGTTGCAAATTTAGCTGTTTTTTTCAAATTTGTATTTTTTTTGCATGTGCTTGAAGTTCTATACGTTCAAATGAACGGTTTTTTTTACTGATGACTTTGTAAATATAAAAATGGCTAAAATGTTTTTTAATTTATATTGGAAATAATATATTTAATAAAATAAAATTGTAATGCATTTTTTTATTGTAGTTGGAACAATATTTATGGATAAAAAATAATTGTGAAAAAATATGTCGTTTATTTGAACGTTCAGAGCTGCATGTACATTTTAACTATTTTTTCATAAATTCATGTTTTTTTAAGTTGAAAATTCATGGTAAAGATTTGACTTTTTTTTTGTTCAAAATTCAACTGTTTTGTAGAAAATTCGTTTTTTTTATAGTAGAAATTTAAACTTCTTTCTTGAAAATTCATTTTTTAAATTGAGGATTCTACTATTTTGTTGAAAATTCGCCTTGTTTGGTTGAATTTAAGTAGCAGAAAAATTATTTATTTTTATTGTTGAAAACGAATTTTTTAAAATGAAAATTAAACTATTCAATTTTTGTATTGAAAATTCAGATTCTCACTCTACCAAAAAATATGCTTCTTTAAAAATTCAATTATTTGTTTAAAAATGTAACTATTTTTTTGAAAATTTAATTGTTTTGTTAAAAATAAACTATTTTATTGGCCATATTTTTGGTCGAAAACTTCACTCCCTGGAACAACTCAGTAAAAAAGCGAAAAAAAGACGTCCCCTAAGCTAAGCCTAGCACAATACATTTATGGTTCTACCTGCTATGTACAGCTGCTCTAGCTCAGCTAAATCTAGATTCTAGTGCATATGCGGTTTGGCTTTGCACACGTATATGAGCATGAATGTGTAGGGCCTAGGCATTATGCACACCGACTGGTCTGAGCTAACTCTTCGGCAATGACAAGTGCCTTTACCCTATCTATCTCTCACACAGGTGTGACGCAGATTGCCATGCAAGATCAGTTATTAGTGTCATACACACTCTCGCACTCGGAGAACATTTCCTAATGAAGATTTAGTTTGACAAGCTGATGCTCCACTGGTCACCATTTATAACCATCCATCCATCTATCTATCTCAAAATTGTACCAATATTTATTATTAATTAAGGTTTGCGCTGGCCTCTGCAGTCTTCGGAAAGAATTCCCGTTCTTTTAACGAAATTTTCCACCTACAGTACCCTCCCACTTATCGCACTATCGCTTATCGCGACTTCCTCTAGTCGCTTTGATCCCACTACCGACTTTTTAAAAAAGGTTGACATTCAATGTAACCTATTTAATAAGTCAGTTTCATGTTAGTTTAGCTGCATGTTTCCTCAACTCTTAAACTTTGACATTGCCTTTTTTGAACAGATTCGATTTTCTAAATCAATCAGATATGAGGGTCAACCCAATTGGCGAAAGATTTTTGATGTGGTGGGGGAACTCACATAATGCGAATCCCAGTCCCAGCCTCTCGCGATAAGTGGGAGGCTACTGTAGCTAGAAAACTCAACTATTTGGTTGAAAGTTAATCTTTTGTGGTCGAAAATTCTACTATTTTCTTGAAATCTGACATTACTTTTACAGTAGTTTACATTATATATTTTACCTTTAAACTCTAAAATGTTTCATTATTTTCTAAATATGTATCAAAAAAGATTTTTTTAGGTTTGAGTGACCACCCTGTTTTTGACTGTCTTAATTGGTCATTAATGACTTAAATTTGTAACTGTTTTGGAGAAATAGATTTTTGTTTCTTACCTAATACTTTTAGATAAATAGCTTTATGTACTTTGGGTTCAGTACTAAGTTGGCACTCATAAATGCCCTCGTCCCTTGGCTGTACATTATCTATCTGAAGATTCCAAACACTGGAATTTTCCTGTAACGGTGAGTAACTCACATTGGTAATTATTTTGAATCTTACGTCGCTAGTGTATGTAATGTACATCGACGTTAAGATCTGCAGATCTTTTTTTCTTATCCAAGATACCTAAATTAAAAATAGAGAAATAAGTCATTTAAGAAAATACCGTTTTTATTCACAGGCATTTTTGTATTGATTTGGAATTTAGTTTTAATTAATGATTGGGAATGATAAATTATGTTATTGTTAAATATTATATAGAGGTGGAATTTGATAACTTACAGAAAATTTGTGTATAAAAATCAGGGTTTCTACAGGCCAGGAAATTGCAGAAATTCAAGGACAGTCAGGAAATTCAACAATTTTTTAAAAACAAATGCTTTTTGGTTGGAAATTCATCTGTTTTATTAAAAAATTGGTCTCTTTGGGTGCAAATTGATCTATTTTATTATAAATTGCGTCTTTTTTGGTCAAAAATCACAAGCGTTCCGTTGAAAATTAATTTCTTTTAGTTGAGTTGAACTATTTTGTTGGAAATTCATCTTTTTATTGAATTTAACTGTCTTTGGTTTCAAACAGAAAAAATGAATATACCACGTTTGACTAAAAATTGATTTCATAGGTTGAAAATTCAACAATTAGGTTGAACATTTATTGAAAATTGAAATAATTGGTTGATAATTCATGCAGCTTGTTAAAATCCAACTTTTTCGTGAAAAATTAATCTTCTTGTTTGAAAATTGATCTTTTGGGTTAAAAATTAATTTTTTATTTGTTTGAAAATTAGTTTTTTTTAAATATTAATTTTTTAACTGAAAATTTGAGTTTTTTATTTGTTGTTGATTATATATCTTTTTTGCTATAAATTGATTCTTTTTGGTTGAAAAATTAATCTATTTAACTACAAACTTAAGCTGTTCGTTAAAAATTAATTTTTGTTTGTAAAAAATGCTTTTTTACTAACAAATTTAAATATTTTATTTTTGGTTGAAATTATTTTTCTTATCACAAGTTTTTTTCTAAAATTTCATCAATTCTATTTTAAGTTGAAAATGTATATTTTTTATTTGAAAATTTATCTATTTGGTTGAAAATATGTCTTTTTGGTAGAAAGTTAATCGTCTTAGTTCAAAGCTTATCTTTATTGTTGGAAATTAATCTTTTTGTTAGCACATTAGTTTTTTTATTGAAAATTAATTTCTGAGCTTTAAACTAGACTATTTCAATTTTTGTAGAAAATTTACCATTATTAGCGTAATTTTCATCTTATTAGCGAAGACTTCATCTGCTTGGTTGAAAATTTATCTACATTGTCGAAAAATAGTTTTATTTCGTTCAAATCTAATTTATTTATTGAAAATGTATTTTTCACCGAAAATTAAACTATTTTATTTTAGGTTAAAAATTCAACTGCTTGGTTTAAAATACGTTGTTTCTTGATTAAAAATTATTTTTCTAGCACTTTAACTAGTTCTATTTTAACTTGAAAATATATCTTATTTAGCTGGAAATTCTTGCAAGGTTGTTTTTGTACCTAAAAGAAGAATTTAAACTGGTCAGGGATAAGTCAGGGAAAGTCAGGGAATTTCGAAATTGCGATTTTTTAGCAACCCTGCAAAATGATTTAGAATGAAATTTCGATTCTTACAGTTCTATTTCCTGGATCTTCAAAATTGCATAATAGAGTGCTGATTTGACCCACAATTGCTGTCATCTCTTTGATAAGATCCTTGGACTCTCGTGTATTTTTTTCTTCATCTCCTTCCGCATTTTCTTCTTTGGTTTCGTCAAAGTCATCAGGCAGACTTATACCAGCTGGAATTAGCTTTCATTATGTTCATAATATTCCCTTCGCTCTTATAATTATATATGTAAAAATATTCATCTGTAGAACTAAAATCTGTTTTAAATAATTATGCGCAAATGAAACTCGTTGAACGAAGCATAATAAAACTGACAAAGAAAATAATAGTTCTTAGATAACTTCATTCCGGCACCAGGTGTTATAATTCAATAATCCGATTTGCTCTGTAATACAATTTTTAAAATTTTATGCAATGATCTTATGAAAACTTCATATTATACTTGAAAAATATCTACGAGAATTTATTTTATAAATAGTGTTAAAATTTTATATTTTTTTGATTTTGTCGGTCTGTCTGACAAAAATCGATAGAACTACTGATTTGAGAGAATGACGCTTGGAACGGTAATTATAATATTACACATTCATATTTCTCAATATCAACGATACGAAAGCACAAATATGAAATTCTTTCAAAGAAACAAAACTGGAAACATAAAGTACACCTTACTCCCGATATTAGGAAGATTTCGGGCATGGATTATAGTATACTTAATCCTAAATCAGCGGAACCTGAACGTTAACAGGCAGGGCTGCTTAAAAAATGTCTGTTGTATTTGGACGCCTGATTCAACCTGATGCAACTAATGACCTGAGAGTGCGGCCCTCATCCTGTTTGTCACTGTTGACTGAGCACCACCTCTCCCCTTATTAGGGAACTGCCGAGGACATCAATTCTAGAAATATCGTAAACCAGGGGTTCTTATAGCAGGAGTTAAGTGTATGTATATCAAGTATATTATACACGTGCGTGTTTTTTATATCATACTTTATATAATGAGCCGTATTATGCCGTATTATGCCGTATTATGTTTTCATATTTTTCACCAAAATTAATGCATAAGAATCGTAAGTTACTTGTGATTCTTAAAAAATTATTATACAGTCGTCTTAGTTTAAAACAGAAACTTTTGAGTTTTCTATAATTTGATTGCTTCCGAAACTTTTCAAACCTTATCCAATTATCTAACCTTTTTGAAGACTCTTTTTCTCATGGAGATAAAAAATTATATCAAAAGTTTGTACTACTATACATTTTCTGTATTCGCTTTCAAATCACATTCCGTTCAAAGAGATCTTGAAGAACTTTTATTTTCTCCAGGTAGAATTATATTATAAACTGATTTTCTCCACGGTCTGCTTTTCCTGATTCTATTAAAAACATCAAAAGTACACAAATAAATTAGTTTTTTTTTGTCAGAAGATCTTCATATTCTGGTATATTCTGTCATATTCATATGCTGTTCTACCATTTTCTCTGTGAGTCCTAGACATTTATTTATCGGAATTTTTCCGACATAATATATTTCAAAAGTACATCACATTTCAATACTTTATAGACATGTTCACTACTTTTATATCTTATTGAAATATTTCTAGATTTTTTAAAATACCTTTTTATGAAACTGAGAAATAGCTTTCAACTTGGGCTTTTTAGATGCAGAATTTTATTAGCTTTCGTGCTATTTTTATGAAAAAAATGTTCACTTAAATGTTATAACACTTAAGACACTTTAGCGACAACTGAAATGAAGGCATAATAATACATTGTATGATAAAAATTCGTTGTATGAGTTAAAATAATTGTATTTTTTAATAAAAAATTCCCTACTCTTTATAAATGAGAAATATTTTTAATATTATTTAAAAGAAAGATACTTCAGAAAAATTCGTTTCTATCTTTCGATTGAATACAAATTAAATAAGTTCTAGAATTGAATCAGTTAAAAAAATAGAAAAAAGCCGCTTTGTATATAATGTCTGCATATTTTAATTGATTTTTATGATCTCCAAAAATTTCGAGGGGGTGTAAGGGGTTTCAAAGACTTTCTAGAAAACCTTAGCGAATAAATTAAATTTTATTTCAAAGTTTTCGTTTCGAATAATTTTAGAACTCTTATTATTCAAAAATCTGTTATTTTCAAAGGATTTGGAAGATTTGAAGTGATTTTTGGGTCTCCGAATCTTATCTTAACTTCAGAGTTCGGATATTACCCCGACCTAACCTAATCTAGATATTTTTAACCCGAGACAGGTAATTCTACACTTATAAAATCGGAGGGGAAGTGATATACGTAGACTCAATCTCCCTCTGTTGATGAAAAAGGTCATCAGCGGCTGTCTTCGTCGGCGAATTTTCCTCCAACAGTCCTCCTCAGGATAGTTGGAGCGGAAGTCCGTCAGCGGCTATCTACATCGGCGACTTTTTCTGCAACAGTCCTCCTCAGGATAGTTGGTGCAAAAGTCCATCACCCGCTCTCTTCGCCCGCGACTTTTCCTCTAACAATCCTCCTCAGGATAGTTGGTGCGGAAATTCGTCCGCGTTTCTCTACATCGGCGACTTTGTCTGCAACAGTCCTCTTCAGGATAGTTTTTTTGTAAGTCTCACTTTATCGGCGGTTCCTTGTTTAACTTCATTAGGCGTAGTTCTGTTATTGATAGTTTCTTTACAAGTGTAATTCCTTTCTTTATTCTAAATTTCCTTTCCTTGCCGTGCTCCCTCTTTACCTATAACAATGCCTTCTCCTGAGAAGAAATACCGTTCCGATAGATGCGTAAATCCATTCAATATGGACAAAGGTCATAGCAAATATCTTAGGAAGATCTCCAAAACAATCCAGGAGGCCCATCCTGAATATCCGCACTATGTAGTTATTTGTGATACATGTAGACAATCTTTCGACAGATCAGATGATTCGTCATCAGCAAATGTTAGTATGATCGTTGATTGTCAATCAGATACTAATTTACCTTCTGTTCCAAACACAGATGCACTTATGGAAGATGATTTTACAGATCCTTCTGTTTCAAACATGGATGCACTTACGCAAGATGATCTTACAGAAATTTTAAGTGGACTTAAAAAGAAACTCCAATCTCTTTCACAGAACGATCCATTACGTGTCAGTATTCTTACTATTCTGCCCGAACATTGGAGTATACGTAAAATTTCAGACCAATTTGGTGTGTCTTACAGAATGGCTCGTAAAGCCAAAGAGTTAAGAAAATTGAATGGAGTTTTGGCTTCTCCTGTTGCGAAAAGTGGAAAAACTTTACCTGCAGAAACTACACAGAAAGTTAAAGATTTTTACGAAAATGACCTCAATAGCAGAATTATGGCAAATAAGAAATCCACTGTCAGTGTTTATATAGATGATGAAAAAAGAAAAATGCAGAAGAGATTATTACTTACTGATATCAAAAACCTACATGATCAATTTAAGGAACAGTTTCCTGAACATCCGATTGGGCTTACCAAGTTTGCGGAACTTAGACCAGAATGGTGTGTCATTGCAGGATCCTCTGGTACACATACCGTATGTGTATGTACGATACACGAAAATTTCGAGCAAATGATTGACGCAGTTAACATTGAAAAAATCTCAAACGGTGTTCTCAAGAATTATAAAGATTGTTTGAATTTCGTTCTATGTAACGACCCCAAACCAAGTTGTTATTTAAATGAATGTAAATTTTGTCCAGATATTCAAAAGTTTTCAGATTACGTTGAGAACTGTATGGATAAGTACAATATTGATGAAGTCATTTTCAGCACGTGGCAATCGACCGATAGATGTACTTTGATAAAACAATGCCTAACATCGCAAGAATTTATTGAAACTCTTTGTTCTAAACTAGAAAAGTTGATACCTCATCACTTCATCGCTAAGGAACAATCACAGTTCACTTCGGAGAAGAAAAATAACCTTTCAGATCAAGAGGTTTTAGTTCATTTAGATTTTTCTGAAAATTATCCATTTGTAGCTCAGAATGCTGCACAGGCATTTCATTTTAATAATGATCAGAGTACGATTTTTCCTGCTGTTGTTTATTATAAATGTAAAGGTGAACTGCGCCATTTCAGTACTGTAGCTATGTCCGACTGTACTACTCATGATGCCACTGCAGTATACATAATGCAGCAAAAGCTTATACCTGAAATTCGTAAGGTTTGTCCCAAAGTAAAGAAGGTTATATATGCTAGTGATGGTGCTAAACAGCATTTCAAAAATCGTTTTCAAATGAGTAATTTAATGAGCCATAAGAGAGATTTCGGCGTTGATGCTGAATGGCACTGTTTTGCAACAGCACACGGAAAAGGTAGTTGCGATGGAGTCGGAGCGATAGTAAAGAGAGAAGCTACCAGAGCGAGCTTGCAAGCTGCACAAAAT
>JAWWLR010000004.1:25478027-25495268 GCA_035041075.1 Acraspis erinacei | reverse complement strand
ATATATCTTTTACGATCGTCAATAAAATTACCAATGGTTTTTCGTGTCTGAAGCATCGAGAGTCAAGTCCAGAGACTATCTTTATAGGCTGCGTCCTTGTAATTTCTTGGGGAGCAGAAGTTAATGATAACCGTCAGTAGCCCGAACCTCGGGGCCAAGTTTTGCTTTAAAAGAGGAGGGAGCCTTCTAGATTTAAGTTTGAGCTCCTAGCTGGCGCGGCGTTGTGCCGATGGCGATGGTAATATCGATTTAGCAAAGGCTCCCGCCACCCTCTACTCTCTCTTTCTTTTCTTATCTTTTAGCAACCTTTTTCTTCCTCCATCATTCTGCATGCGGATACCCCATACACAGACGATCTGCCCCTTCACAGAGATAAACTCCCAGACTTCTGTATATTCCTTCACCACATATGACGTCGCATTTCTTTACCTAGTGTGCGTAACTCTTTTCAATTTTTTATCCCGGGCTTCAGCAACAGTCGTACGTACGAATTCGCAATAGTCGATATGAATAACTTCAGAATCGCTGCGAATGTTAGTTTCAGTTCTGAGAAAACATTTTCTATTTATCTGTTTGAATTAATTGGGTTTCTCCAGAAATTTCTGAATAGGATGCGATGAATTAGCCGCTGCGTTGACGTGGTGAAAGACTTTGAATTGTGTTTCACAAGAAATTTCTGAATAACCTGCGATGAATGAGCAGGTGCTTTGTCGTCGTGCGTTATTGTGTTCTGAACGAAGTTTTTCTACTAATGGCTTTATAAACTAGAAGCAATGCTAAAATATTTATTCATATAAATTGCAAATAAATTCATTGCAAAAAATATTTAATTTTTCAGGGTGGCCTTTACAAAAAGAAAATTCTGCTTATTTCCTGGGGGTCTATTATATATATAATTTCACTTTTTATTTTTCACGTCTCATTGTTTTTGTTTTTAAAATCACGTCATATGTTGAATCTAACTGTAAGTGAGCTCTGAAATAAGACGTGAATTTAAAATCATGAACAATGACATATGAAAAATAGTAAGTCAAATTTGTAATTTGAAATCATACATAAACATAATCGACCTCTTGGTTAGCAAACATATTTTCAGGTCATTAAGATTAACAAATTTAAATTTTCAAACTTGAAAAAATGTTCATTGTAAGCTACTACAATTTTGATAGATTTTAAAAATAATATTTCCATCAATGAGGAGCATTTTTTTTTAATAAACATTTTACTTCAAACATGAAGATCGAAAATAAATTGAAATTTTTTCGAATTAAGGGTTATTTTCTTGTTTTATTTTTATCTTAAAAGAAAGCTTAATGATTTTGCTTCAAACACCTTATAAATTTCAAATATGAACATATTAATTGTTCATAAAAATAAGCGTTCGGTACTTTTCGTGCGGATACTAACTTTTAACGATTTATGACTCGCTTAATGTATCAATAAAAAAAGATTATATTTAATAGAAAGAGTATAAAGAACTCTATTGTAAGCGTAGTATATAAAAATGGTTTAAACATATATTAAAAGAGTCATAAGTTGTTGAAGAAGATAGTAATAGCATACAATCTATGGAATGCTTATTTTTACTTTTATAAACAAGTTGATTGATATTCGCATCAATTTTGTAACCTGAAAGAATTTAAAGAAGAAAACTTGAGCTTTCTTTTAAGTAAAAAAGAAATCAAATGAAATACAGCATTAAAAACATTTAAAAATTGATAATGGTCCTGATTGAGCATTTAAAAACTAAGAAACTTAAAAAACAAATATTTACGAATTTATGTGCTTGTAGTTCTGAACGTTCAAATGAACGAATTTTTTTACCTATGACTTTTTAAATTATATAATTTAAGCTTTTGAAGCGGAACAACTTTATAGTTTCAAGCCATCAAAAATTAAACTATTAGCTTAGGAATTGGACAATTGCAAAAGTTGTATAAAATTGAAGAATTATTAAAATTGATTTTGAAGCTAAGTCTGTAAAAATTAATATTTTTTCAATTGTGCTTAACGATTTTCAAAATTCGATGACTTGAAAATCGATCATAAAGAATTTTCTTGCAAGGGGAACATCTTCATGTTGCTTCAAAAGGAAAATGCAATTTTATAATATTTCAAACTGACTTATAGCATTAAACTCTCACATCGTCATGACAGAAAAAGTACCGCGAATAAGAACACGTGGAAAGTAAGTGGATTATTATTAACAATAATAATAATGTAAGCTGAAATGAATTTTTATTGGCCAAT
Organism: Acraspis erinacei; assembly: GCA_035041075.1. Lineage (NCBI taxonomy): Eukaryota > Metazoa > Arthropoda > Insecta > Hymenoptera > Cynipidae > Acraspis > Acraspis erinacei. Next base: position 25,493,018 of record JAWWLR010000004.1, on the reverse strand, counting down.
AGCGTCATGTCATTTAAGTTTGTATGTTTCCAACTGGATGGCTTTCAAGTTTGAGTGCCAATTAAAAATAGTTTGAACTTGAATATTTTCAACTAGAATCGATTAAGTTTGAATTATGATAAATATAAATGTGTTTCATCTTTCAGGGATATAGTTTTCCCTCTTACCCCCCCCCCCCCTCAAATTCCCACTTTTTCTCCTATTTGCAAAAAACTGATTAAATTGAAAAATGCTATTTATTAAATTTTATAATTAAAATTATTAGATATGAAAGTAATGTCTATGCAAATAATAGAATGCAGCTCTATAATATTGACATCGAGAACATTCTACAACTTAAGTGATTCGTGTCCGTGCTAAATTTCTAGCATGTTTTGGATGACGTCATCAAATGATATTGCGCAGTTCCGAGAATCGAAATTTGCGTGAACAACTTCGAGGTTATTTATTAACTCAATTACTGTATAAGTTAGCGTTCGCAGATGATAAGGTTGTTAAGGCAGAATCCATCGATTTTCTTATAACTCGAATTTTCTTATATATATATTATACTAACTGAGATCATAAATAACCTTGAAGTTGTTAACGAAATTTTCGTTTCTCAAAATTGCGCTATATTATTTGATGACGTCATCCAGAACATTCTAATAACTTAGCATGGGCACGAACCACTTTAGCTGTCGAATGTTCTTGATGTCAGTAAGGTAGGAATCTTGATATAGAACTCTGCCTGCGTATCTACTCATAATATAAATTTATAAAATATATCTTGTAACATCTTTGTTTCACTTTTATGTACTCGAGGGAAAGGAGTACCGAGGTCGTTGGCGTAAACCGTAAGATCTCGAGAGCAGGGAGTTCTCGAAGAGAACCGTAAATCGTAAGAAACGAGCCGATAGTGGTCGTGACGGGTTTCGAAGAGAAGTTGGGAGGTAATACTGCCACAAATATATCGTTGAGCGTACGTAACGTTGAATAACGTAAATGCGAGTGCAAACCAACGCCTCTGCATGGATCGTATAAAAGCATATAATATTTAATGCCACTTATATAATAGTCCTGGATTCTACCATAAAGCATCATTCAAAACGTCGTCTTAACACTAAACTGCAGGTTTCGATAATAATTGATGTCTAACTTGAATTTAAATTATACTCTTAAATTGTAGAATGTAGAGAGTAGAATTCTAATTCTTTATTCTATTCTCTCGTTTTTTCGCTTAAATGCAAACTGAACTAATACAACATAAGAAAAAATCTGACTATTTTTTGATAAAAATTATTTATTTTTGGTTGAAATATCTGATATTATATTTTTGGTTCAAAATTTATTTCTTTTGGTTAAATCTTCTACTGTTTGGATGAAAATTTAATATTTTTTTATGTGTTTGAAGTTCTGAACGTTCAAAATGAACTAAATTTTTTACTGTTGAATTTGTAAAGCAGGAAAAATGCTAAAATGTTTGTTAATTTATATTGGAAATCATTTAACATTGAAAAAGAATTATAATGCTTAATTTAAATTTCAGTTAGAACAATATTTATGGGTAAAATATAAATATCGAAAAATATTTCGTTCCTTTGAACGTTCAAATTTCATAACATTTTAGCCATTTTTATAGTTTACAAAGTCATCGGTAAAAAATTCGTTCTTTTGAACGTTCAGAACTTAAAGCACATAAAGAATCATCTTTTCTATAAGAAAATTCAACTGATTTTATTGAAGGTTTGTCCTTTTCGATAGAAAATTGGTCCTTTTCTTTTTTTTGGTTAAATATTCTACTATTTGGTTGAAAATTCAACTATTTTGGGGAAAATACATAGTTTTTCGTGAAAATTCAACTCTTTCCTTGGAAATTCGTCTTTTTTAGATCACAGATTCGTCCTTTTGGCTTGAAAATTCATCTTTTTTTTAGTAGAACAGTCATCTTTCTTTGTTTAAAATGAACTTCTCTGTTGGAAATGCAAAAAAATTCCGAAAAATTTGTCTTTCATCTTAAAAATTCATCGTTTTTAAAAAATAACATGTTTATTAAATATTGATATTTTCGAGTTGAAAATTCATCTTTCTTAGTTGAAAATGAACTGTTTTGTTGTAAATTAAGATTTTGTTAATAAATTGCAGTTATAACAGTATTTATCGGTACAATAAAAAAATGGCAAAAATATTTCGTTCATTTGAACGGTCGAAATTTCAGGTACATAGAAATTTAAGCAAATTAATCGTTTTGGATTGAAATTCATCTTGTTGGGTAGCAATGTTATCTTTCTTGGTTAAAAATTAACTTTTTTGTTAAAAATTCAACGTCATCGGCTGCCAAAGATTAGTCATTCGGCGGAAAAAAATTCCACATAGTGTTATTGTATTCTTAGTCTTCTTCTTTGGTTAAAAAGTCCTCTTTTAACTTTTTGGATCATAATTCTTTTTCTTTTGGTTAAAATTTAACTTAAAAATTTAACTATTTGGTTGAAAAGTTCAAAGTTTCAGCGTTTGCCAAATTTTTACTACGTTTTTTAACTGCACTTTTTAAAATAAAATAAGTGAAAAATATGACCTTGTCCACGCGCTCGATTTGTAGAAGTGCTTCTTCTGTTCGGCAGATGTGAATTCTACACGAACGGAGCTGGTACATAACTACATATGTACGAATACAAGGTATAAGTTGGTATTTGCGTCAAGAAAAGGAAGGAAGTGGGTTCTTTTCTCGGCATCGAGGAAATACGTCTATCACTAGATGTCCGCCAAATATCTGAAGTGGCTGCAAAGCAGACTACTGGGTGCCAGGATCCTGAATCGGAGCTTTTCCCTCGAAAAAGAGTGAAATAACGTCGAAGAGGAATAGATAGAGAAAAAGGAATAGAGAAAAAGTTGTTGAAAAGAATCCTCCGTTGTCAGTTCCGGATTGCTTGCAATAGAGAAAATTTCCCATGAAATAAGTAAGAATGGGCTCAATAAAATACAAAATCTTCCAAATCTATTAAATTATGTAATAAATTCTCCACATTTCAGTTTTATCTGTTTAAAAAAACCGTTTCTACTTTTATGAGTTTTTTATTGCAGTGAAATAATTTAGGTATTAGGAAAGAACCCAAGAGTCAAATCAAACACGAAGTCTTGTTTTTCCCTCTCATAAACGCACTTTATCGTCCCAATAATGCACGTTGTTACTTCTTGCGAGAAGGAAAGCAAAGAAACGACGGAGTAGGCTGGTAAAGTGGAACGCGACCCCGGCCTTCTTTGATCTGGCGAAAGTAAAGTGAACCAAAGGGAATTTGTTTTTCCTAAAGTTCCGAACGAAAGAGGAAATAACTCGAAAATATGGTGTCTCAGCAAATACTGAAAGTTAAATAAGAAAAGTGGTTTAAAAATTGACTTTAACTTTCGACAAAATTCAGCTGCGAATTCCCGCCTTTTCGATTGTTTTCAAACTCGCCAAACATTCTAACACCTCAAGATTTTTATCTTGAATATCTCGCCACTTGACCAGTCATTAAATTTGTCACTTGGATATACAAAAGTCGGGTGTTAGAAGCAGGCAAAAATTGATGATTAACTATTAGTGTTGTATAAAAGACCGTGTTTCGCCAGAAATTGCCGAATAAGCTGCGATGAATGGGTAGATGCGTTGTCCTGTTGAAGGACCCAGTACCCATTTTTCCACAAATCAAGCTCAAAATTGATATAGTGGATCTTGAAGTTCGAGGTTATGTCTATTAAAAAGGATAATTTAAAAAAATGTTGGATTTGTAAAGCGGAATCTAGATTAAAACAAAGTGGATATAACTCAAGGCGTTTAATTCTCGCAGGAGATTCCAGCTCTGTATTTCCTGGAGATTAGCGAAAATCCTTCTATTTTTCCTGTTTTATCGCGCGAGGAGATGCAAACTCGTCTGCTTGTGACTTTTTTTCGGTATGATTTAAAATAAAATTGTCGTGTCTAAATTCTTTTTGATATTTTTTCTCAAATAGTTTCGCTACTTTTAAAAACTGCTGGGTCAACCAATAAACAGTGCCACTTCCCGGTTGCTCTGCTCGAGGGTCATACTGGTGTGTAAACTAAACTATATTATTACTGTTCACGTGGGAAAGAGAGAGAATGTAGGGAAGAAGAGGAGGATTGGGTACAATGCTCCTCGTTATGGTAGGGATCAGGGGCGGCTGCCCGGGCAGGTTTACAACTCCAGTCTGTACCTAACGGCCTAACGCCCAAATGTAACCCTCGGCTCGACACTCATCCCTCTGGAATCGGAATTTACTCTGTGAAATATAATGGAAAACATTCCATCGCTTAATTGCCCAAGCGTCATTCCAATATTTTTTCTAACCAAAGCTAACTTATTCAAAAAGTATTTTTTTTTTAGATTTGATCACAGGCTTTGGTAATCTAAACGTAAACTAAAAATTATTTTTTACACTGTTTTAAATCTGAATGTATTAATTTTTTTATTAGAAAGTAATGCTTTACTTTCTCAGGCTTGATAACCCAAAACGAACTAAAAACGGGGGAAAAAGGATGAGTTTTGACGAAAATTGGGAAGAAATAGAATACATTCTTTTGAATAAATGTAACGTAGGTACCATACTAAATTCAATATGTATCGCTGAAATTTCTTAAGATTTCAAGGCGATACAGATCTATTTTCAACGAAATAGTTTAACTTTCAACAGATTTTTTACTAAAAGATACGAATTGTCACCATCAGTCTTGAGTTTTCAAGCTAAAAATTCCAAGGTTTTAGAAAATCGTTGATTTTAAAACCCAAAAAGATCATTTTTCAAGAAAAAAGTTTAATTTTAAACCAAATTGTTGAATTTTCAACGTACGTCCTACGAAAATGAATTTTCAATCAAATGGTCAAATTTTCTACCAAAAAGATACATTTTTAACAAAAAATATAATATTTAATATTTTTACTAGAAAATATTTTTATTTTTAATCAAAAACTGTCGAATTCGACCAAAAAGACAAGGTTTCAACAAAATACATAAATTTTCAGCGAAATATTTGAATTTTCAGCAGAAGAGATAATTTTCAACGACAAAAATTATTTTTGAACATAGTATTGCAACTTTCGATCAGTTAGTTGAATTTTCAACCAAAAATATGATTCTTCAACAAAAAGAATTAAGTTTTCAAGCAAAAAAGTCCAATATTTTAGAAAAATGTAAACTTGAGACTGGAAATAGTGTCCTTTCAACAAAAGTTTCGTTTTCGAAGCAGGATAGCTGAATTCTTAACGAAATTATAATAGTTGATATTTCAAATACTAAAGATTTTAATTTTAAACCAAAAACAGTTGGATTCAACTAAGAAATGCGAATTTTCTACAAAATAGTTAAATTTTCAACTAAAGGAACAAATCTTAAAGTAGGAAAATTAATCTTCAACAAATGTCAACCAAGCTGTTGAATTTTCAACAAAAGGTTATTTTTGAACAAAAGAGTTAAGCTTTCAAGCTAAAATTTTAATGTTTCAGAAACCCGTTAACCTTGAAACCCTATAAGAAGAATTTTGAACACAAAATTTATACCAAAATTTCGGTACAAGTAGCCGGATTTTTTTCGTACACAGAGATACTTATATAATACAGAGACATTATTTTGTTTTAATTTTGAAATTGCTTTTTCCCTAGTTAGAATTGCATAACCATAATAATTTAACAATCGAGGAATTGTAATTAGCCGTGAGATTTTTTTCTGCATTTTTCGCATGCACAATGCATATTCTGTGAAAATAAACTTGACTTTCCCACGTTAAATGTAGTGGAGCTCGATAAATATGGAGTGTGCTAAATTTGTAGTTTAATAATGCTAACTGGGAATTACGATGTTATCCGCAGCGCTGCAATATCGTCTGCTAGGATTCGCCGTTGTTAGCCTATTATATCCTAGTTAGAGTGTTAGACCATGGACCCAAACCTTCATTGTACGTTCAACTATTTGAGATACTGGGGGTATAGTTATAGTAGGATATGCTTCAAACTTCTCTCTCTCTCTCTCTTTTCTCCAAAGTGATTCAAGTTTAATGAGTTTCGAATCTAAATTGAACCACGATCGAGTTCAGTTTGTTTTTTATGGTTTGTAAATTGGAAAGTGGTCTTCTGGTAATTAATTTAAATAAAAGTGCAGTTACAAATTAAAAAAAGAACACTCAGAAAATGATTCGTTTACATCTACCGAATTTCTCATTGGTTTAACTATACAGTATGGTTATCTTATGTATGCAAAATATTTGGTTGAGCAACCCAAAGTTTTTTTTTATCCAACCAAATTTTTTGACAGTTAGAGTATTTGGTTAATTAAACCAAAAACTTGTGTTAGTTTAATCAAATATTCTCTTGAATCAGCCAAAATATGTTTGATTTAAAACGAATTTTGTATGTATATCGAAGTAAAGTTAAACAGTTTGTTTTGTTCAAGAGATTTTGTTGTGATTTACATCGAGAGTAGAATTTAACTGAACGTAAGGAAGAAAACGCAGCTCAGTTATAGAAAGCACAAAAAATCTACAATCGGCAATTTAACTGTTCTTTTCTTGTAGCCAACCTCTTGGTTGCGTGAAGAAGAAAATGTTCGTTTCTCGGGTCTTTAGTTTTATTCAAGCGCGACTGACTTTCTCGATGAAGAAATTTAACCTAAATTAACCTCAGTTCCTAAAACCTAACTGAAACAAGTCAAGTATTTTCTTTCGTGGTATCTAATAAATTCTAAGTGTACACTCTAAATTTAAATCAATAAAAAATTAACTAATTAAGATTAATCACGCATGTCTTGAATAAAAAAAAACGATAATTTCTACCGACAAAACAGTCGTTAATATTGCAAGTAATCAATATTCCTGACTGACTCAAATAGGCACTTAAAATTACTGATTTTCAGTCTATAGAAATGAATCATTCATCTGCTATAATAAGAGAATAAAATTATATATAAATTAAATTTGTTGACTAAATTCTCCTATATCTCAATAAATTATTAAATTAATCCATAAATGACTGATACGTCATTCGTATTTTTTGCTGAAATCCGCAGTTTTTAATTATAAATTAAAATCTTTTTTGTTTAATGTATGCACTATTACAATTTTTGTTAAAAATTCATATCTTGTATTGAAAATTTTCTCACTTAGTAGTTTAAAGTTAAACTAATCTGTTAAGCTTGTTGTTAAGTTCGTTGTTAAGCATTAATTTTTGGTTGAAAATTCGTATTTTCAGTTAAATTAAACTTATCGATTAAAATTTTTTTTAATATCAACTATCACATAAATTGTTGAGAATTCATGTTTTTTAGGCTATTTTATTTAAAATAAGTTTTTTATGATTAATTTTGTTACTTGAAAATTGTAAATTGTTTGAAAATTCTTTCATTTTGTTGAAAAATCGCTTTTTACATTTTAGTTGATTCTCTACTCTATGGTTAAAACTTTAACCATTTTATTTTTAAAAAAAATTTTTATTGAGAATTAATTTTGTAACTGCAATTTTATATCCATTTTTATATGGAAATTCATCTTCGGTTAAATTAAACTCTTTTTTTATTAAAAAACTTTTTTGGTTGAAAAATCATGTATTACATTTATTGTTACATTTATTGTTAAACAAAATTTTTTTTCGTTGGAGATTTTTGATTTAGTTGAAAATTGTTTTTTTTTTGCGTTGAAAATTAATTTTCTTTATTGAAAATTTCAGTATTCTGTTTAGGTGGGAAATTTATCTGTTTGGCTGACAATTTATGTAACTAGTTTGTTAAAAATGATTTTTTGTTGTTGAATTTCGTAATTGTGTTCAAAAGTTCATACGTTTGTTTGAAAAATGAATTATTTTGTTGACAATTTTTGTTGTTTTTTGGTTGAAAATTAAACTATTCAATTTTTGGTTCAAAATTCATGTTTTTATTTTAAATAAACTGTTTTTGATCAAAGAAATTCTTATTTATATACTGCAGTATTTATTTGAGCCAGTTAAAATTGAGTTCGAATCAGGTACTTTTGGCTGATTTAAATTTATAGATTTACGACTGTACGGTTACCAACAAATTAAATTAAAGCTATCATTCCCTAAGGGTCTAATACACATCCGGTCGAACAGATTATTTTATAATATCATGTTTTAAGTTGTTTTGTAAGTGCGTAAATTTGAATTTGCGCTTTAGCTTACAGTTTTTTTAAACTGAAAATTGAATTTTTTTATTACTGTTCCAAGTTAAATGAGCGTGCTGCCCAAGCGAAAAAAAACCTTTTTGCCCTTAATTGTCTCGAAAGGTAATAGCATTTTATAATCAAACTTTTCACTGTTTATTTCAGCACTGATTTTTCTCAGAAAATACTTTCTCATATTTTTGTTTAAATTAAAAATTTGATTTTTGAGAAAATTTTTCGTCTTTCCTGTAAAATTGTGAAAATGTGGGTTACGCTTTTATGGCATTCTACCTTTTAAAATGGTAATTAGTAATACTTTGTTACTGTAGAAGCGCGACAATGGATAAATTATAAACAAAGCTGCTGTTGGAAGCTCTTCGACCTCGTCGCATGCTTCTCATTTTTCTTTTTTGTTTTTTGCCCTTAGCAACCTCCTTCGAAGTACGTCGTGCTAGCAGAACCCGCAGGCACATCGTATTGTTTGCGCTCCTACCACTTAGGAACTTCATTCCACTAAAACACTAAGCGAGAAGGAAACTGTTAGAAGCCGAAAAATTACCGCTCGTGTGCAAAGTTTCATGTACTCTAGATTTGTGGTTAGTTGTTTAACAGGTTAATTATTAACTTAGTAAGTTTTTTGAAAGGTGGTTTATTTATTTTTGAAATACAGGATTAAAGAACCTGTTCTAAATTGTTATGCACATAAAGGATTGGCCCCTAACAATGAGTAGTAGAATCGATAACCGGTTACTTGATCCAGACCCATAATTATTTTCTTATATTTAAAGGCTTTTAAATTATCCATAAAGTTGCAAAATGTTCAAAATTTTGCATATTTCTGCTTAAATATGACACCCTAAATAAGAGCGTGATGACCCAAAATTTAATCCTCAATTCAACAAGATGCTTCGTGTAATCAGACGCCTCGTTATCGAGCGGTTATCTCGTACGGGATTTCACATTGCGTCGCGATAACGCGACTAAAGAGACACAATCGAGCTCAGTTATGATAATAATTATTACCTGGGAAAACTAGTTATTTGTAACCTATTTGAATATTAATTCCCGTTCAAATGAAAAACTCTTGTATTCTCTCTCTAGGTCTAGACCTAGAGTACCTAGGCTGACACATTTTTTTTAATTAATAAAAATGCTAGAATAATGCTTAAACAAAGCAGAATGATGAATAAGGAGAATATTTATGAGGCATCAAATGGCAAAATCTGGAAGAGAATTTAATTAAGGTTGTCGAGCAAGGTTGCGCTTATCAGCTGTCTTTTCTGATCAGAATTACTCCTCCGAGATCACTGCCCACGCCAATGCGCGTGGTTAGATACGTTTTAAAGTGCCAAGGTCAAGCGCAGGCGCGAACCGAGAAAAGAGTAAATGCGGTAATGTCCCTCGCAACTGCAGCTACATAAAAAGAAACTGACAGCTGGGCATTCAGATTCACGCGATCTTCCACAGAAGAATAGCCGGATATTCCTATGTGCTTGGAGTTCTGACGCGCAAATGAACGACATTTTTTCTTTTGACTTTGTAAATAAAAAAGGGTTAAAATATTTGTTTATTCATTTTGGAAATAATTTATGATTGGAACAGAATTATAATGCATATTTTAAATTACAGTTGGAACAATATTTATGGACAAAATAGAAATAGAGAAAAATATTTCTTTCATTTGAACGTTCGGAACTTCAGGTACATGATATTCCAAAATCCAATGACAAATGCGCATTTTTTCATATTTTTAAACTGGAGTTATTGCTTTCAAATTTAAATTACAAATCTTAAATGCAGATGGTTCAGCGAGGATACAAATTTCATTTATAAACATAATATTAATGGTAAATTGTTTCTTCACTTGGCGTCTCGAATTTAATCCGTCTAATCAGAATGCTAATGTATCTTGCTAATTGATGAAGTGTTGAAATATTAAATATTTATTATAATAGAACTGAAGTTTGCTTGTTCCGTTTTACAATCAAAAATGCAACTGTTTGGTTGAAAATTAATCTGTTTCAGTTGAGGATTCAACTATTAAAAATTAAAATCTTCTTTTTGTTCGTATATCATCGAATACATTTTTCGTTGAGGATTCAACTTTTTCGGTTGAAGAATCATAATTTTATTTGAAAATTCATCTCTTTGGGTAAAAATGTAATTATTTTCTAAAACATTAATTTTCTTTGAAAACTAATTGTTTTTACCACAAATTTAACTATTCTACATTTGGTTAAAGGATGAGCTTCTTTAGTTGTGAATCTTTTTGATTAAAAATTCAATTACCTGGTTGAAAATTGATATTTTGTGGTTAAGATATTGACTATTACATTTTTTATTGAAAAGTTTGTATTTTTAGTTAAAAATTCAACTGTTTGGTTATAATTCATATTTTTGGTTGACAGTAGAATTATTTTGCTGATAAAGAACTTTTCTAATTGAAAATTTAAATACATGGTTGAAAATTCATATATTTTGTTGAAAATTTGTCTTCTTTGGTTAAATAGCAACCTTCTTGGTTAAAAATTTAATGATTTGATTGATAATTCGTATTTTTTTGTTAAAAATGTATCTTTTTGATTATAAATTTCATGTTTTCTTAAAAAATACGACTTTTTGGTAGAAAATTAATCTTTTTGATTAAAAATACATTTTTTAATTCATGATTTAATTAAAAATTCATCTTTGGATGGAAATTTCACTTTTTGTTTGAACAAATTTTCAACTTTTGAACTGAAAATTTACCTATTCTATCTTTGCTAGAAACTTTATATTTCTAAATTAAAAATTCAACTATTTATTTATATATATATATTTGTGTGTGTGGGGGGGGGGGGGTGATAAAAATTCATCTCTTTGGTTGAAAGTAGAATTATTTAGTAATAATTTGTCTTCTTTGGTTGAAATATCAACTATTGTATTTTTGGTTAAAAAGGGTACCTTTTTTTAGTTGAAAATTCATGTATTGTCTTGAAAATTCGTCTTTTCGTATGTCCTTGAAGTTCTGAACGTTCAAATAAACGAATTTATTTTACTGATGACTTTGTAAACTATAAAAATGGCTAGAATGTTTGTTAATTTATAATGTAAATAATATAATTACTAACACAAGATTATAATGCATTTTTTAATTGTAGTTGGAACAATATTTATGGATAAAATATAATTGGAAAAAATATGTTGCATTAACAAAATCCTATTGTAGGATTTGACCGCTGTACTTTAACAGTATTGAAACCGAGTTTTTTTCAATTGAAATCTAATGTTCAGAAGATCATCTAGGATTGACATTGAACCAATCATTGTGTCGTCAGGTATGAGGGGACAGAAAGGCAAACACCGATATCGGAAACAGCTTTTTACGTCCAAGTAATCAGTACCTGCACGGAAAGCTCTATTGAAAGCTTAGACATCCCCTGATTCCGATTTTAACCCAGACTCTAATCGATGACGAAGTACAATTTGATATCTGCATAGCATAGTTCCCACGGAAATCGATTTGAAATGCCTGCGGATTATGGATTATTTAATTATGAAATTACTAGACAGGATTGAATCGGACATTTAATATAAGTCTGTAATGGAAATTGTTGGCCGTCTGCCGACCTGATATTAAAGACTAGAAATAGAGGAAAGAGAATATAGATTTTGCACCGTGAATTCTTGTCTCATTTCCTTCTCGATTAGTTAAGTAATGTATAATTAGTAAATTTAATTAAAGTAGTAAAAATCAGCCTTGATTCATATTTGTAAAATTCGCATTTGATATGGAAGAAAGTTTTGTTTTAATGAAATCGAGAAAGTTAATTTGCTTTTTAATACTCTAGATTTTCATAGTAAGTTGTTAAATATTTGTAATTCTGGGTGGCCGTAGGTCAGGAAAAACTTGGAAATCAGGCGAAAGTCAGGGAATATAATTGGTCAGGGAAAGTCAGGGATTTTGAAAAAAAATCTCGCTCTCAAAACATAAGAAGGCACTTTAAATAACTGTCCAGGGGCATAAAATTAACACTTTTAGATTTTTTTTAGTATTTATATACTTTTTGCAGTTGCTTCCTCAAGAAAAATATATTTTTGATTGAAAATCTTATTAGTATTATTATTAGAAATTTTTTTCTTTTTTTTTTTTTTGCAATAAATGTAACGATTTGGTTCAAAATTAATCTTCTTTGGTTGAAGATACAACTATTTTGTTTGAAAATTTTTATTTTTTGGTTGAAAATTGAACTACTTGGTTAAAGATTGATCCAATTTGTTAAAAAGTACTTTTTTTGAAGATCCATAATTTTTGGTTGAAAATTCATCTCTGTTTGAAAATTAATTAACTGTAAATGTAAATATTTCAGTTGCAAAATCATCTCTTTTCTTTAAAGTTGAACTATTTTATTTAAAATTGACCTTTTTTTAAATTCAACTAGTGGGCTAAAATTTGGACTGCTTTGTTGAATTATTGTTTTTGTTTTATTTGAATGTTCATTTCTTAGTTGGAAAATTGAACTATTTTCTTGCCAATTCGTTTTTTTTTTAATTTCATCTTTTTTGCGGGCAATGCAACTATTTAGTTAAAGATTCATCTGTTTTGTTGAAAATTTAATTACATTGTTGAAAATTCCACCTTTGGTTGAAAGTGAAACTATTGTTAAAATTTCTTTTTTTTTGTTTGAAACATTCACCATTACGTTTTTGTTAAGCATTCATCTTTTCGTTGAAAATTGACCCTATAGCGCTGAAAATTCGACTGTCTTCTAACCAATTCGCCTTTTTAGCTTGAAAGTTGGAGTACACCTGAGCCGCGTTTTACTAACCCCCGGGTTAGTGAATTCTAGTATTGTTGGCAGTCGCATTTTCTCAGTGCAAGGGGCGATAGGCGGTTGCAAATTTCACCTCGAAAGAGCTGCAGTACATGAGTACTCAGGCGAGTATCTTGCGCAATATTATGCATTCCAAATGGAAACAGTTCAAGCGGCCCTGACAGTTTACGTTTCGATTTTCCCGATTTACTAACAAGGCTATTTGCAGGCAACCCCCAACACCGTTACTAAACCGGGAGTTCGGTGTATTTGGTTAAAAATTCGACTAATTTGTTGAACATTCAAGTATTTTGTTGAAAATTTAATTAATATTCAAGTGTTTTCCTGAGGATAGAAAATTCGTCCTTTTGGAATGAAGAATCTTTTTTTGATGACAATTCAACTGTCTTTAAAATAAATAATTTATGTTGAAAATGTAACTGGTTTTGTTCAGTTTTAATATTTTTTTGTATGAAAATTCGAGCATCTGGTTAAAAATTAAATTATTTTGTTAAATAGTCATATTTTCTGGTCGAAAATTCAACTCTTTTGTTGAAAATTCATCTCTCTTGGTTGAAATAAATAAGTTTGAAATGTTATTTTTTTATCTCGTTTATAAAAGATTCCATGTCAAAAATGTTACAAGATTAAAATGCTGGTCTTTGAATATTAATGATCAAGGAAAATAAAAAAATTTTAAGGACATGTCACGAAATTTTGAAAATTAAGACGTTATTAGTTTTATTTAATTTGAAAGTCAATCAATAAACAGTTATAAATTATAGTTTTTTGTTGGTAGAATGACGGTTTGTGAGCGAGTAGTTTTAGCCAAAATTGTTCTAGTCTTTAGTTGTGACAAAATTCCTCTCTATCTCCGCTAGGTTTATCAAAAATTGTAATTTCATCGTTAAAAAACAAACTTTCACTAGCGGTATTTGACAACATAGTATGAAAACTTGATTACAAATTATCATTGATTTAGAGTCTCCGAACGCTGATTACACATGTGAGTATTTAAACAGACACAGAAACGACACAGCCGTTCATCGATCTTATCCACCAGCTGGCAAAGCGCGTGTCCAATGGATGGAGAAACCTATCCTACGATCTACTTAATAGCGGAAAGGAATCCCCGGAGTCGTTCCTGAAAAATGTGCCGCGCCTACTGTTTCAATTATTCAAGGCTCTTTTGCAATCCCACATACACAACTCAGCACTCCTGATAAGATGTTAGAGCTCAAAAGCCCATTTAGTCACATTCTTACAGAAATTTAGAATCGAAGCAATTGTAATAAGTTTTCAATCTTCCCATTTGAAATAAGTTTTCAATTTTCCGAATCATTGTAGCACAAGTTTTTCCAATTTTCTAAAAAAAAGTTATTCAAAGAATCGTTAAGTACCTCGCTGAAGTTTAAAGAAAATTAAAAACCATTCTAAAGAAAAACATATTTGCAGGATAGGGAAAATCTGAGAATGAGGGAAAGGCCTGAAATTTTATTGGTCAGGGAAACTCGGGGATTTTAAAAAATGTGTTCCAAAATTCAGGAAATTATTGTAAGAGGCACTTGAAATAACTGTCAAAAATAATACATTTTACTTTGCAAATTTCTTATTTCGTTTATAAAAGATTATATGTTAAAAATGTTGCAAGGTTAAAATACTGGTCTGTGAATATTAATGTTCGGGGAAATATTTTGATTACTAGAAATGTATTCCCCAACCCCTTGTAATACTTTTTTAAATTAAAAATCTTTGTTTACAATTGCATTTTCTCAATCGTTTGATGATCACTCATTTTTTTCTGAATGAATCAGTAAAATTTCACTGTCAATTAGTAAAAGTCCACCGCTTCAGATTTATATACTTTCTTTTCATGAAAGGCTTTTGGTTAAGAAAAAGTAAAAACGGCTCGTGAGGGTGCCTCTGAATTCAAGTCAAGTACTCGAGTACTTACAAGTAGGGTTCATTGTAGAGTTGTAGACAGTGTAGAGTTGTAGAGTAAGGCTGAGCAAAGTAAGAGGGCCGCCGTCTAGTTTCTCACACCTTCTTCATCAATGGTGA
>JAWWLR010000004.1:25340710-25351309 GCA_035041075.1 Acraspis erinacei | reverse complement strand
TTAAAAAAAACAATCCTTTTTGGTTGTAAATTCGAGTGAGTCTAATTTAGGCAGAATAATCCATCATAATTTTAATCCAGAGCAATCTTTCTTAATTCAGATTATTTTTTTGACGTAGAGATAATCCAGGGTAATCCGTTATAAGACGGAGTAATTCTCTTCCGCTGGATTGAATTTTTATGAGTTGCTTACCCCTCAATAGAACCCATGAAGAAAATACAACTATTTCTGGTTGAAAAGTCTATTATTATATTTTTGGTTCAGAATTGATCGTTGGTTGAAATTTCTACTCTTTCATTAAAAATTAATAAAAATATAAGACATTTAAATTAGATTAAAATAAAATTAAAAATCCTATTTAACGTCCAATAATCAAGTCCAATAATAACTAATTTGAAAAAAGATAAAAATTCCCTAAAAAAGAGCAGAAAACAGTTTTTCTTTTTGACAAAAAATGAGAAAAAGGAAAGAAAAATGGGAAAGCCCCTTCCTCCTCTTTGTTATTTCCTTCGTCTTTTTTATTTTTATTATTATTAAATGGTTTTCGTTGCTATTCCTACCTGCTCTCTCGTTGTTTCATTGTACTTCCTACCTGCTCATTTTTTTCTTGACTTGAGAAAGGTGCTGATTGTGTGCGAAGCATTTTTGATTATTTTTTACAAATGCATTTGTTGTTGTAAATTGATAATAATAGCAATAAAAAATACGAAATAAATTTTTTAAAAAAGAAGGAAGGGGATTTTGTTGGACGCCTTCTCATTTTTCTTTCCTATTTCTTATTTTTTCTCCAAAAAAAGAATTTCTTTCTTTTCTTTTTTAGGAACATTTTTATATTTTTTAAATTAAAATAGGAACATTTTATGGTGGTTTTCCACATTTGATCTTTGGATTCTTGGTTTTATTTTCAGGAATTCTGCAAATTTAAAGTTTAATTATTATATTGAAAATTCAACTATTTTGTTAAAGTCATTCCATAATTCCAGATGAACAAAAATTTAATTTCTTTGCTTCTTGGCTTCCGCGATCATCGAATTCCGTTATATCCTCATGGCAAGTAGCTGTCGCGCTACAGGCAACAACTGGATGCAACTTTATTGCGGATCAGCGGTTTTCTCACGCGGCTGCATACCTACACGTAGCAGGTTGCAGGTAATCGCCGGAAGTTACACTGCCCGAGGGCAGTAGAAAAATGTCGAGGGAAGTCTATTCTTTTGTTTCTGAAACCCCAAAGAAATCCATACTTTCCTATCAGTCGAGCTATCAGTTACCATAATCCGAGACAAAGCGGGACTTTTTTTTAGGTGGATTTTCTCAATATATTACTTGCAGGAATTAAAATGTGATCTATCTGTTTTAAATATTTAATATCTACCTCTTCCTCATCCGTATTTTGTAGTTAAAACCTGCAATTTAGCGATAAGTAACTATAGTCGTTACAGTCAAAAGTGTCTCCAGATTTAACCCGTAGTGTTATAGATTTTCAGTAATACCAAGTGGCAAAATATCATTAATTAAGAGCCTATATTTGTTTTATTAGTGTAGATTAAAAAAGTATGACCAATAAAGCTAAAATTGTCATATATAATTCTGTTCTTGCACCCACTGTGCTGTAACTAATTTTTTTCACTTGTTTGACTGAAAAAAATCAAAAATATTTCGGATTTTGATCTAGTAAAAAAGAAATCAAATTCAAAATTGTGAGCGGCCACGGTATCGTGATTCGAGTAATATAAGATGTTTTGTCTTAATGGAAAATTCGTTAAATTTAACAAAGTTCTTATCTAAAATTTCAGATTATTAAAAAAATATTAAATCCCTAAAACTATTCATTGTAAAGAATGTAAACTTCCGGGGAACTTTTATTAAAATTGTAAGAAAATTTACGATTTGCTGATACTGAATATTCGACAGTTCCGAGCTCCTTAAAGTTTCAAAGTTGGTTTCCGTTCCCGGGGTATCGAGAGGCAGAAGTGAAGAACGATGAATCGATAACCGATATAATATGGCGCAGTCTTGGGTCTAATGCAATACTTTTGCCTACAGAGTTTACAGTATTGTTCTCGTGCAAACTGGAAAGTCCCGTGGGTAATTTCGATTCGTGCCAATTTCACGCTTTCGATTCTAATTTTTCTCTTCAGAAGAAATAAAAAAAAGGAACATGCAAAAAGATTTTAACGAAATAGTTCATTTTTCATCCAAAGAGATTAATTTTTAACCGTAGTGATGATCTTCAACCGATAAAATAAATTTGTAACGAAGTAGTTTCACTTTTAATCAAGTATAGTTGAATTTCCAATAAAAAATGTTCTACTAAGACATATTTTCAAGAAAATACATGAACTTTCTACAATAAAAGATCAATTTTCAACCAATAGTTTAATTATGAGCTTAAAAGGTTAATTTTAAACGGAAGAAAAACTAATTGTTAAAAAACAGTTGTTTCAACCAAACAGATAAATTTTCTACTGAAGACATGAGCCATCATTAAGAAAAATTAATTTTTTACACAGGTACGTGATAATGAGTAGGAAAGTAGGGAAATGATGGGAAATAATAGGGGAATTTTGGAGCGGGATACTCGGGGAGGTGAGAAGGGAATGAGCGTACAAGGAAAGTAGAGGAATGTAGGGAGGACTTTGACTAATTTCCTTTTTCTGAATTATTATTTTCCACAATTTCGATTTATTTTCATCAAATAAATAATGCCTAAATCCATTTAAATGCTTAAATAATTGTTTAGTTGAAATATTTTTTGTCTTTATTCGGTTGCATGTAAGATTTCTATGATAGGTTCAGTAGACTCCTCCAATTCAATTCCTTCATCTGCAAGTCTCTTCTCCTTGTAGACATACCATTTAGCACACATGATGAAGAACATAAAATTCAAGAGGACCGGTGGAAATTCAATGGACCTTTGAAGACAGGCTTTCATTGGTGTAATTTTAAACGACGCGAAAGCAAAATTGAGGGAACTAGTGAACCTCGTCTTTTAACTTAGCGATCGATTAGTGCGCCTGGCGCAGTCTGAAAAGGGAATGAGGGATGAATGAGAGAGTGGGGGGGGGGAAGGTTGCATTCCGCTTGCATAATGAATGACGCTGATACATAAACATGGCGCCTATCCCCCTTGTGCACTGGCAAAACTGATTTCCCGTGCTATCCATAATAATAATTAATATTAACCGAGCAGTTGTCAGAGGTAATCACCGTAAAAATGTCCCCAATTGGAACTTTAGTAGGGTGACACTCATATTTTGTGTTCTAAATCAATAACAAATTCTATTATCCGATATTTATCTGTGATTAATGTTTAGAATGTACATAGAAATTTGAATATGAAAAATTATTTATAAAATACATACTTTACACTCTTTCCTTTATTCCCATCTTTTCATCCTTTTTAAACAATTATTTTTTCCCCTGGTTTCAAGAAGCTTGCCCTTTTTCTTATTTTTTGCTTAAATGCAATCTGAAATAATAGAACCCAATAAGAGAATAGAATAACTTATTTTGGGTTAAAATTTCATTCTTTCCGGTTAAATAGTCTACTATGTTTTGTTGAAAATTCGTTTCTTTGGGTTGTAAATTCAAATATTTTGGATGAAAATTGAACTAATTGGTTGAAATACTATACCAAAAAATTATTTTTTGGTTAAAAATTCATCTCTGGTTGAAAATATCACTATTTTGTTAAAAACTTGTTCTTTTTTTTGTTTGAATATTAATTTTTTAACTGATAATTTAACCATTCAGAACTTCAGGTATACTGAATGTTGATTTTTTAAAGTTGAAAATTCAATTTTTTGTTGAGAATTCATATTTTTCGTCGGAAATTCGACCACTTGGCTAAAAGTTGAAACACTTTGTTGAAAATTCATGATTTTGTTTGTAGGTTCATCATTTTAGTGGAAAATTTATCTTTTATTTGCTTGAAAATTGAACTATTTTGTAAAAAATTAATTTCATGATTTTATGATTTTGCTGACAATTGAACACTTATAGTAGAAAGTAGAGTATGGAACTATTTGGTTGAAAATCGAAGTATTTATTTGAAAAATTTAACTACTTGATAGAATTTTTTTTACGTTAAAAATGTAACGTTTTTATAAAACGTTAGTCTTTTTAAATAGAAAATTAATCTTCTTTGGTATAAAATCCATGGTTATTGATTGAAAATACACTTTTTTATTTGAAACTTCAATGATTTTGTTGAAAATTCGCCCTTTTGGATTGTGAATTCATCTTTTACGGTGGAAAAGTCATATTCTTTGGTTAAAAAACAATTTCTCTTAGTTAAAAATTAACTTTTTTATTGGAAATTTAATTTTCATCTAAAAAAATCGTTTTTATGGACTAAAAATTTAACTATTTGGTTCAAACTGTTAACTATCTTGTTTGAAAATTCATCTCTATTGCCTGAAAGTTCAACTTTTTGGTTGAAAATTTATCTTCTTGTTTTAAAATCAACTTTCTTGTTGAAAATGTCTCTTGTCGGATTAAAAGGCAATTGCTTTCTACAGAAAACGATTTTCCAGTTGAGTAAATTAACTCATTTGTTTAAAATTCTTCTTTTTGGGTTTAAACTTCATCACTTGGTAAAATATATTTTTTGTTTGATGAGAAACTGTCTAATTAGTTGGTTAAGAACTGTTTAGCCAGTTTGGTTAGGAATGGTCTAGTGAAACTGATTAGGAACTGTCAATGCAGACTGGTTAGGACCTCTATAGGCAGTGTGGTTAGGAACTATCGAGTCATCCTGGCTAGGAACTGCTGACTCAATCTGGCTAGGTACTATCTAATACTTTTTCAGGTCGAATTTCTCCTAAATTATTCTCACTAGTGCCTGACTACAAACATGGAAAACTAGACAGGGCCTAGCCAGATCCTTACCTTTCTTTCCAAACGTATTTTCTTTTAAATAAACCAAAAACTAATTCGAATCCCTTATATAATAATATAAAATATACAGTAATTTCCCTTTTCAACACAAGATTGGTGGATAAATCTCGAATCCTTCAGGAATATCGTTCCTCTTTCTCTTCTTTGAATCTCTCCCGAGGATATATGAAAGGAATAGAGAAGCTCTTGCCGCAATTATGATAATTAAAGTCTCGAGGAGGGATCCTCAATCGATTATGCGGCGTGATTTATCGTTTTATTGCAATTAAGTGCAAATTATTCCCATTGGTGTATTCGATACCAACTTAGTATTCAACAACGTCTGGCCTTCGTGCGATTTAATTCTGTAATTTAATTTAAGGAGTAATCAGATCTTTTGCATTTAATGTAAAACACATATTACCTGAAGGCAAATTTTCTGCATGCTCAGTGAAGTCGACAGAAACTTCTGTTGCACAATAGCAGAGATGCATAATAATCCTGTACAAAGTTTCATTAATTAAATCTCACTTTGCTAATTTCAAAGACTAGGTTCCTTTTAATTAATTAAAAGGAAAGCCTTTTTTTGCAGTTTTTTAAGCCGTCTTTATCAGGATGTAAACCTGGCAGGATAATCGAGAAAACCGGGAATTTTTACTGGAAACAACCCGGGGATTTTCGTCAGTGATCGGAATTTTTCACTCGAATGTACTAATATGCAAGTTAAAAGAACTTTCATATGTTTTATTATTCTGATTCTTAGTTAGAACAGCTAATTTGTAAAGAAACTAAAACAAAAATTAGTAAAAATTTATGAAAAATACGGTGTCAGGGGATTCCAGTAAAGAAGTAATTATTTGAGAAAGGAAATTTTCTAAAAGAAATAGTAATTTAATTTTTGATTGAATATATTATATATAATATCTGCCATATTGGGCCATATGGCAGATGGAATTTTGTAAAAAATTATCATTCGTAAAAAATGATTTTATTTCTGATTTATAAAGAGGTATGGTAATTTTGGAAAAGAATTTTCATTGCAATTTAGAAGATAGGAATTTAAAAAATCCCATGTAAGAATTATAACAATCTTTGAAAATTCTCTACTCCAAATCAGAATTGTAACTCTTATGACCAAAAATAATCTTATTTTAAAAATCAGAATTATAATTCTTTTCCAAAATTCCCTGTTCCAAATAAAAAATCTTTTTAAATGTTTGAAAATCTTTTAAAATATTTAAAAATCCTTTGAAATTACTGAAATAAATTAATTCTTTTGAACTCTTTTAAATTTACCGGGAAAAATATAGAATCGACCGGTAGAAACCTGGAAAATGACTGTTAATATAAAATCATCATGCGTTTTGCATCCTCTTCTTTAATTTCTGTCGAGCAACTTCATAAAAAAAAAGTTTGTGTGTTTGCAATGCAGAGAAATCAGTGCGTTTCGAATTATCGGTTATTTGATTCATTTCAGTAACGGCAAAAAGCGATTTTCCCGTTGCAAATTATCATTCTCCGATGAACAATCTGCATTTACCGGAAACATCGGAAATTTCGTTAGTATCGAAATTGCGGTTTTGTGATGCATGAGATTTTCGTATATTTCGATTTTTGCTCTCTGTTTTTTTACGTATAGATGCGAATATAAATATTCGAAAAAATGATAAAAGTCTGTGATTAAAAATTATTTATCAAAGGTAGGTTATTAAAAATTGGTTAACCTGTTTTGGTCGAGGATTAAATTGCTGTGTTAAAAATTCGTCTTTTTGGTTGAAAATTCTACTGTTTATTTGAAAAGTTGTCTTTTTTGGTAGATATGTAATCTTCTTGGTTGAAAATTCCATTATTTTGTTAGAAATACATTTTATTTGGTTCAAATTATGTTTTTTTTTAACTGAAAATTTAATTATTGTATTTTAAGTTGTTGTGGAATTTTATTGTTAAAAAATCATATTTTTGGTTTGAAAACTCAATTGTTTTGTATCAAATGTTTCTTTCAACCTGACAAAAAATAAATATTGTTCACGCTGTAATGTAAAATATTCATTATAATTCTGTTCTAATAATACGTTATTTCCAATATAAATAAATAAACATTTTAGCACTTTTTTGGTTTACAAAGTCATTAGTAAAAAATGTAGTTCATTTAAGCGTTTAGAACTTCAAGCACATGAAAATTCGTTTTTTTTTGCTGTAGGAATTAACAATTCTATTGTAAATTAAATTTTTTGTTAAAAATTAACATTTTCGGTTTGTAAACAACTGTTTGTATACATTTTGTTATAAATTCGCTTTTTTGGTAGACAATTAATCTTCTTGGTTGATAATATAACTATTTTGTTGAAAATTCGTTTTTTTGTTCTAAATAACTTTCTAATTCAAAAGTTATTTATTTTAAATACAACTTTAGGAATTTGGTAGAAAATTGAACATCTTGAACGAAAATTAATCTCTTTTGTTAAAAATACACTTATTTTGTTCAAAAGTCGTATTTTTAGTTGAAAATTAAATTATTTTGGTAGAAAAATAAACTTTATTCTAGAAAATTCGTCTTTCTTGCTTGGAAATTAAATTTATGAAAAAAGTGTGATTATAGTAAGGAATTATTTAATGTTAATTAATGAGATATAATTTTACAATTGTGCACAAAATAATATTCATCTCATTATAAAGAAGATAAATTACAAGATTATCGTCTACTTTATAATCAGAGAAAAAATACCATTTTCTGAAATGTACAAAAAAATATTCTTTCGACATTTAGAAAAGTTGTTGGTCATGAAAAGCACGAGATCAGGGCCCGATCAGATTGACTAGATGATAAAAAAACCATTCTTATTAATGCTCATTTTTATTTTGCTGAATTTTAAAACATCCATTCTATTTTTGGAAATGTGCAAACAAATTTTTTCCGTTTGAGGCTGAGCAAATTTTTGATCATGAAAGGCTAACCAGCACACCATCTGGGACCAACCAGATGAGAATAAATACTTTTTTTATTATTAATTTTTTATCCTTGCTATTTTTACTCACACTGCCTATGTGAAAAAATATTTAAGGCTTAGAGAAATATTAAGTTGGGTAATGTTGACTAGCACATAATTAGGACCCAAAAAGACCGTCTTGACTGTTTTCTACACGGCTGTTGTCACTAAAAGACTTTAAAGTACATTTACAAACAAACATTTTTTTCATTTGCATTATTGATTTTGCTTGTTTTTATACCGCAACACAAAATTTATAAGAACCAGGGAAAGTAAAAAATTGGTCAGGGGAAGGTCAGGGAATTTAGAGATTGGGATTTTGTAGCAACCCTGGGGATATCAATATAACGAGAGTCAGTGATAAAGAATCGACAAGAAAGGGCAGAAGACTAGGATCTTAATGAGGTTTACGAGGAGGAACCCTAATTAGCGCGGTGGACAGGTAGATAACTGTAGATTTAAACGTAATGCCGTTGATCCTCCTGGGTAATGAACTCCGGCATGCGCGAAGAGGCAAGAAGAGGAAACCTCCACCGGAAGTGGATCTCGCGATAGCGTAACGGTATTAACTTGTTGGCGCTGTCGTTGCGTGACCCGCTTTATACGTGAACCCAATACACTGGCTTAACTTTGATAGCTCATTCAACGTTTAAACATCGCAATCAAAAATAGCGCCTGCTGCTCATCTTACCTTAAAGAGCGATTAGATTACGACTTCTGGTTACTGTGCATGAAACTTCGATCCAGTCCTTTTATTAAGATCTTAAAAGTTCCAGAATAGCGCCGTAATAGTTCTACACTACCGGGTAAGCTTTACTAATATACCCTTCTTCTCTGTTTCAGGTAAGTCTCGCGTATTTCTCATAATGATGCAAAAAGGAATAAGGAATCGAGAGGGAAACAATTCTGGTAATCTTCTGGACCGCACGGTCATTCTTACTAGTAACCTAATTGTAATCTAGTGTAATCCTTGCCAATACGCTTGCAATCCTAGATAATCCAAATGTAATCCTACGTAGTCCACTTGTAAACCTACGTAATCCAATTGTAATCTTATTAAACTCTTTTGTACAGTCTAGGAACTAGGTAATCCAATTTTAATCAGAGAGATTCATTTTAATACAGTTGTTATGCTAGGTAATCCATTCGTAACCTGCAGGAATCCATCTGTAATCCAAATAATAAAATCTTATCCTAGGTTATCCAATTGTAATCACAGGTAATTGTAATTGTAACCCTACGATATCCTCTTCTAATCCTCGTTAATAAGAGTTGCTACAGGTAAGGAAATTCCAGAATGTCAGGAAATTTAAAATGGTCAGGGAAAGTTAAGAATGTCTGCGAAAATCTGTCAAGAATCTGTCAGGTAATTTCAGATAAACTAGGGTTAAAGTTAATTTGAATAGTTTGTTTTGAAAATTCGACAATTTTGGCTTCAAAAATTGTCTTTTTGGATTGAATATTCGAATTTTTTGGTAGAAATTGCCAACTTTTTTATTTAAAAAAGTAATTTTAACATTATTCTGTTTTCGTTGAGGATATCACTGTTTTGTTGAAAATTCGTATTTTTATTATTGAATTCAACAGTTTTTTTTATTAAAAGTGAAATTTTTGGTTGTTAAAAACTGAATTTTTGTTGATGATTCATCATTGAAGTTGAAGGACGTTTTTTTAAAATCAAAATTCAATTTTTTTTCGAAAATGATATACATCGCTTATATCTTTTAAATAATTTGTTAAATAGCTATTCCATATTTGGTTGAAAATTAGTTGTTTGTGTCATTTACATATTTTCTGTCAAATTTATATTTTTTGGTAGAAATTTAATCTGGTTGGTTGAAAATTGATTTGTTTGGTTTAAAATTCAACTATTCTATTGAAAATTATTTTTTCTGGGTTTAAAGTTAATTTTTTACTGAAAATTTAAGTATTGAATATTTGTATTTTTTGTTACAAAATTTATCTTTAGGGTCGTAAATTCAACTATTTAATTAAAAGTTGATTTTTTGGCTGAAGCTTTATCATTGTATTTAAAAATTAATTATATTGGTGAAAAATTTCATTATTTTGTTAAAAATTGGTTTTATTTTTCACTTGAAAATTAATTTTTTTAACTGAAAATTTAAATGTGCGAGTTTCCATGCCAATTAATCTTCCATAATCAGAATTTCTCTTATTTAGTTGAAAGCTTGTCTTTTCTGGGTTGAAAATTCAATTATTATTTTGCAAAATTGACATTTTCGGGATGAAAACGCAACTGTCTTGCAGAAAAATCGTCCATTTGGTTTGGAAATTGAACATATTGTATACATTTTTCCCTGTATTCACTAAAAAATCAACTATTTTGTAGAAAATAAATATTTTTCCTACAAAATTAATTTGTTTCTTTGAACAATTATCATTTTAGTCGACAAATTAATGTCTTCGATTGAAAATTTGAATATTCTGTTGAAAATTCATTTTTTTCTACTGAAAATTTAACATTTCCATTCTTGGTCAAAAATTAGCCCGTTTAAGTTGAGGATTCAACTTATTCAGTCAAAATTCCTATTTTTGCTGTAATTCAATATTTTTGAACAAAAAATTTGTTTGTTAATATTTTAACTATTACGTTTTTTGATGAAATTTTTTTTTTAATCGATGATTCATCACTTTGGTAGGAAATTTAACTATTTTGATGAAAATTCTTTTTTTCGTTGAAAATTTTTTTTACTGTTAATGTAAGTAATTCAGT
>JAWWLR010000004.1:25278790-25293442 GCA_035041075.1 Acraspis erinacei | reverse complement strand
TTCACCGAATATGAATATCAATTTAAACAAAAATGTTATTTTTTCACAAGCTCTTTAATTAATTGTTTGATGTTAAACATTAAATAATGTCGATGACTGGTATATTAGTTTTTGAGAAACGAGAACAATCCAAAAATATTAAATCAGTGATCGGCACTATTTAATATTTAACATAAAATAAATAAAATAAAAATAAATAATAAATAATAATAAAATAAATAAAATAAAATAAAATAAATAAAATAATAATAAAAAATAAAAATAAATAAAATAAAATAAATAAAATAATAATAAAAAATAAAAATAAATAATAAATAACATAAATAAATTTATATTCAGGTTCGTTGAAAATTCTATAGACTGAAGTATTCATTAAAAAAAAGTTTCACAAGGTAAAGAGCCACAGCCTAGGTGGCGTAATTAGTTGACGCTATCCTGTATAGTGGTATTCCCAGTTCGAATCCTGGCTGAGGCTGATTTTTTCTCGTTTCGCCAAAAATAATAGACCATTAATCAACAATCTTTAATGTTTAATATAAAAAACTAATTAATACCCTAATCAACAAAGTAACATATTAATGGTCAGGAATCTAATGATTCCATTTTAGATACTGGACGTGCCTACGCCTACGGAGACATAAAATGGATGCATTATTTGTTATTCTAAGAACTTGCTCTCCGTATAGCGAGTAAAGGGAAAATAAATTACTCGGCCCTTCGACGACCGGTCGGTCCATCTTCGACCTTTGAGAAAATTACATCCATAAAGAATCTTTTCCTGGGTGGGTGACAAATTTAAAACATCTGCCGTATATCTTGACCGGTTATTTCCACAACTTGTACGGAAAATATAGTTATCTCTTACCAATGCGATTTTCCGAATTCCGCTCACCATTTGTAAGGATATAGAAGGCGATATATAAATCTCGAGGCAACTTACTTTACTAAAAAAGGATTCCTTCATACTGAAAAAAAACTTGAAAGTTTTGATTTAGAATACAGGGTGGTCTATAATTTTCTGGAATTTCTGGGTTTTCAATAAATTTGCAGTTATTGAAATTAAAAAACTTCGAACTTTTCGAGCAGAAAATCTTTTCATTTGAAGTAAACAAAACTGTACTACAAATTAAAACACTCAAGTGGAACTCTTGAATGTTAAACTTCTGTAATTGAAGCAATTAAAAAATTGTTTTAATAATAAAGAAACAACAAAATAACAAATATGTTCATCACATAAAAGTATTTAATTTTATTTATTATTTTTTATTTTATTATTTAACAATTTCATCATTATTTATATTCGGAAATTTGATCATCTATGAAATTCCCTATGGTCGGCAATTTTATTGTAGGAATTTTCTAATATATAATAATGAATAATTTTTCAGTCTTCCTGAAAATTAATTTCTTTTTGTTAGAAATTTTTACTTTTTTGTTTAAATGAAAATTTAACTGTTCAATTTTTGAATTCGAAATAATTTGTTAACGTTGAAAATTCAACTATTTTTTTATTTGAAAATTTTAATTTTGGTTGAAAGTTGAATACTTTGTTAAAAATCTATTCGTTTGATTGAAGATTCATCAATTTAGTTAAAAATTGACCTCATTGATAGAAAATTCGACTTTTTTTGTTTCGAAATTAATTTTTTAAACTAAAAATTCAACTATTCTATTTGTAGTTGATAATTGATGTTTCTTAATTGAAAATTTAACTATTTGGTTGGGAATTCATTCATCTAATTGAGAAGTCGTATTTTTCTTGGTTGTAAATTAATTTTTTTTAGCTAAAAATGATCACGTTTAGTTGAACATTTCTGTTTTTGGTTCAAAAAATCATCTGGTTTGATAGAAATTAAGTTTTTTTTGTAATAAATGCAACTGTTCAGTAACAATTTTTTTTTCTTTAGGATTTAACTATTTTGTGTCAAATTCGTCATTTTTGGGTAGAATTATACTGTTTAAAATAAAAAATAAAAATCTTTTTTAGTTGAAATATCAATTATTTCATTTTTCACCGAGAATTCATCATTTGTGGTCAATAATTCAACTACTTGACTGAAAGTTAAAATACTGTTTCCAGAATATATTTTTGTGATTGAAGATTCACTTTAGTTTAAACTCTATCTCTAGTGGAAAATTTAACTATCTTAAGTATTTGAACTATTTAATTCTTAACGTTAAAATTGGTTAATTTTTTTATTTTTGTTGGTCTTCTTGTATGTCAGGCCTATCCAGCGAGGAGAAGTTTACTCAAAGTCCAGATACAGCATTTCCACCGCCACTTTTCTCTGCTCACTCGAGCCTTTCGAAATGTGATACGAAATTTGTGATATTTCAAGTGATTGGATAAATCTTTCTTCTCAAAGTTTGTGAAATTTCTGGTCAGAAACTATATTTACAATCAACTTTCAGCCCAGCAGCTACCACAAAAGTATGTTTATTATTATCATTAAACCATTAAGTTATATCCCCTTCGGCGTAAGAGTGACTCACTCAAAGAGGAAGGAAATTTTAGGTAGCTGATCAAATTCTCTAGCAATCACCCCAGGCGGGGAGCTTCACAAAGTCATCCTGAATTCCAAAATTAAAAACACACAAAGTTTCAAAATAATTTATAAATTCGTTTAAATAGATGTGATTTCAGAAGTAAGTCAGGATACAAAAGTTTGGAGAAAAACAGAAAACTGTGAAAAGGTTTGGTAGGACACTTTGCAAGATTAGAGAATAATTCCTTCTCGGAAGCGGATGAATCGCAAAGTTCAAGGAGTAGAAACTTTGTTTCCATCTTTACAGAGGCATCCTACCTCGCACTCTTTCCTTTCCTCTTTCCACAGTGGAGGAAAGGTAACTTTATAGCTCGCTTTATAGCGTAACTAACAAAGTGGAAGGAAAGTCCGGGACTCATTATCTGATTTCGTTACCGATGAAAGATAACAATGACTTTGATTTTATCTCTTTTATCTAACCAAAATATCTGAATCTATAATTCCCTGAGTTCGTGTCTGTATTGGTTATGGGGAAACAAACATTTAATTAGCAGATTGGCCTTATTCACTGCAGATCGCAATCTCAACTCTTATCTTTATTCTTATCAGAAGCAAAGAAAGTCATTATTGTGAGATACAATAATTTGATGATAAAAGAATCCTAAACTAAGGTGAATTTCCCAGATTCAAGGAAAGGTTTTATGATTTCTCTCAAATAATTGATATCGCAACAAAATTCCAAAAGATCAAGATTGAAAAATGCATAAACAAGAGAATTGAACGATTTTCATGTCAGAAAAAATAAATTAATAGTTGGAATATGGTTGCATTAGAAATTATTTCTTAAAATCTTGTTTAAAAATTTGTGAGCCAAGTGAGTTGAATAATTTTTTTCTCCATGAACCTAAAACTCTTTCTTTGTTAAAAAATTCTACTTTTTCGTTAAAAATTAATCGTTTGTGGTGGAGGATTGAACTTTTTCGATAAAAATTAACTCTTTGTTGAAGATTCATATTTTTGGTGTGACAATTCACTTATTTTGTAGAAAATGAGCCTTTTTGGCTTAAAAATTCAACAGTTTGGTCTCGAATTTGGTTTAAACTTGTGTTCACTCTTGACTGGAAAATGCTTCTTGATTCAAAATTTAACTCTTGTCGAAAATTCATCTTTTTGATTAAATTTAACTTTTTTTTGTATTCAAACTGAAAATCTTTATGGTGGATTCTGAACCATTCTATTTAAAAATATTATGGTAGACATTTAAACTATTTTATTGAAAATTTATCTTTTTTTTGGAAAATTTAACAGTATGGCGGAAAATCCCAAATCTATTCTGTTGAAAATTCAACAATTTGGTTGACATTTTTTTTCTTTTTCTAAATCTATTTTAGTCGAAAGTTTAACTAGTTTGTTAAAGATTTATATTTTTGGTTAACGATTCATCATTTTATTTCAAAATTGGTTTCTCTGATTGCAAATTCGTTTTTTTTTTATTTAAGAAACTTTTGTTTGAAAGAAAATTTATTTATTTTATTCAAAATTTATAAATTATGGTAGCAAATAATCACTTCTGACTGAAAATTTAACTTTTTTTTGATTTGCCTTTTTGAGTTGAAAGGTTCACTATTTCGGTATAAAATTCAATTGTTTGGTTGAAAATTAAAAAGTTTGATAGAAAATTTTCTTTCTTGAATAAAAAGTCTTTTTTGGTTGAAAATTATATTCTTTTGTTGAAAATTCGTCTTTTTGGTTTGAAAATTGAAGGATTTTCTTAAAAATGCGTTTTTTTGTTCTTGAAAATTAGTCTTTCAACTTGAAATGGAATATTTTCATTTTTGGTTCAACTATTCATGTTTTTTGGTAGAAAGTTGAACTATTTAGTTAAAAATTAATTTTGTTTGTTGAAGATTCGTTTCTTTGGTAGAAAATTCCACATTTGGGCTTAAAAATTCCATAAATTGGAATATTAATAAATTATTAATAAATAAAACTAATATTAATTAATATCAAATGTGTTGATTAAATAACAGCAGGATAATTAAAAAAGAAAAGATAAAATGAGTATCTAATGTGATAATGGAAAAATAATTACTGGAAATAGAAAACCTTTCTGCCTTTCTTTCATTAACTTTATCGATTTCTAGATAATTTTTTTTTACCTTTTACATTCATTTCTGAAGTTACTTTCCTTGCATATAAATCTTGCAACACTTGGCCAAATATGTTTCTCGTTTTGTTCATCTTTTTTAGCGTTTGAGAATTCGAAAAGAGAGGAATAATCTCTTCTGAGAAGGAATTTTTAACTTGTCTTTTAGGGAGGGACAAATAATATTAAACATATGTGAATTTACTAGACTTCGACGTTGAAGAGTTTGAAAAAGCTTTCACGTTTTTTTCGCGAAGAAGCACGTGGTACGAAGAAAAGGATTCAGTTGTGGTCGCTAACCACCCGCCACGAATGACTTGTATTTTTAGACCTTCTATTGAGCGTTATACTCACTATCCCATAAATAACTCGTGACGCCTACAACTAAAGGCCCTATCTCTGAATCAAGCAAATTAAATTATTGTCAGTTCTCTGACACTTTTCTAATTTAGACAATTAGAATTTCAAGAACATTTTTTGGCCAATTTTTTTCCATGGTTTAGAGTTTCAGAGTCTTTGACCTTTTCCATATGTCCCTTGATGCTTCATACCCGAAATAAGTGACAAAAGAAATCTAGAAATATTATGAAAGGAAGCTTGGTATCTCAGCTTTAAAATAAGCCTAAGAGCATAAAAGTATCTTCAGGGATTTTTGAGTTACTACCAGAAATGTGGAAATGTTGAGTCGCGGGATGGGCCCATAACCTGTCATTCAAGGATTTTAATCTTAAAGTCTTGGTATTTGTGATTATAACCCGAAAACCGCTTTGGATATTTTAATTGTCTTAAGGAAATTCTAAATTTGAGCTTTCAATCTACTTTTTTGAATTTTTCTAGATTTTTCCAATTTCTACTTTTAGTTTTAGAGCGAGTTGATCTTAAGGAAATAAAATGCATCGAAGCGGACTTTTATAAAATGCTTACGCTTCTACGATTATGTATCGAAACGGATATCGATGCTCAGAGACATGGAGTTTCGATCTCGTAAATTCAGCCGAGCGACAATAATTTTCCAAAGTTGTCAACCTTGGATAACGGGTAATGCGAATAGCTTCTCTAAAACCGGTATCCTGCTTCGACTGTGAATGAAAACGCGTTTAAAAAAAGTTACGCCCAAGTATCAAACAACAGTTCTTTATCCTTGGTTACTCAAGCTTAGAAAGATTCGACGACTTAGATTTATGATGATGGAAAATATAAATATTGTGGCAGTATGTAATATGAAATAATAATGATAAACAATATGCAAAGACGATAAATTAAAACGGAAACCTGTGAAATGTCAGGGAATCTTATTGGTCAACTGATCACACAAATCTTATATTCTCTCAATTTCCCCTTCTCTATGCCCTCTCTTCTACTTTCCCATACTTCCCACACCCCCCATTTCCCCTCCCATTACTTCCCCTATCTGGAAAAAAAGTATGACGGAGGGACGGACACCCGATCGAAACATTTTTATAAATTTAATCTTCTTGATTAAAAACTCATTTTTTTGAAAATTATTTTGTATTTTTGGTAGATAATTATTTTGGTTTGAAAATGCAACTTTTTGACTGAAATTTAATCTGTTTTCGTTGAAGGTTCAACTATTTTTGTTGAAAATTCGTCTTTTCTGGTTGAATTATACTGTTTTTTATTTCAAATTATAATTGTTTTTGGTTGTAATGTCAACTAATACATGATTCGTAGAGAATCATATTTTTTTGAAAATTGAAAATTGAACTGTTTTGTAGGGTCTCTTTAGCTTTACAATTAATCTATTTGGTTGTAAATGAACTTTTTTGTTGAAAATTTCACTATTTGTTCAAAATGTTATCATTTTTCTTGAAAGTTCAACTGCTTGGTTTAGAGATTAAACTACTTTGTTAAAAATCCATTTCTTTAACTCACCACTTCGTTCGAAAATTTAATCTTTAATCTGAAAATTTAGCAATTTCATTGATTATCATCTTAATGTATTTATTTTAAATTCGTCTGTCCGTTTAGAAAATTAATATTTTTTGTTGAAAATACTTCGTCTTTTTTGGCTACAAATTATTTTTTTTTATAATCTGAAAACTTAACTTCTTCATTTTTATTTAAAACTTGATATTTTCTAATAAAAATATCAACTATTTGGTTAAAAATTTATTTCCTTTGTTGAAATCTCGTTTTTTTGGTAGAACTTTAATTTTCATAGTTGAAAGTTAAACTAATTTGTTCAATATTATTTTTGTTCACCTCCTTCATTAAAAATTGAGCTGTTTTGTTCAAAAATCTTTTTTTTTGCTGCATATTAATTTTTTGATTGAAAGTTTATCTATATAATTTTTGTTGTAAATTAATTCTTTTTAATTTGAAAATCTAATTATATTATATTTCATCTATTTGGTCGAAAATTGATGTTTTTGGTAAAGAAGTCATTTTTTGGCTTAGAAATTCAACTATTTTTCATATTTTTTTTTTTTGAAGAGACATCAATTCAATTGAAAATTCATTTCCTTTGTTGAAAAATTAACGATTTAGGTGAAAATTCGTTTCATATTTATTACGATATGGTATTTACATTAATTTGATTAATAAGAATTTATTTCTCTATTATTCCCTATTTTCGTGAATAATCACACTATTCCTCGTGTTTTGAGCGAATTTTGGGCTGCGTCACTTTTCGGGTGGATGAGGGGGGGGGGGGGGGGGATAACCCAACATTGGTATCGTAATTTATGGACTACGATTTAGGAAAGGCTTATTTATTGTCATCAGTTGACAAACTATAATATGACAAGTGCCATGAATTTATGCGAAGATATGTAGGTAGGAAGCTGCGATGCATCTCGTGGCATCTTGTCTTTATTGCCCTCTATCCGGCCTCGAGTGCAGAAGTTAGAACGAGAGGGTCAAAGAGTGAAGGGGTCGATAATGCGTTTATGGTCGCATTAAACCTGCCACTGCATCGTCTGCAACAGCCTTCCTACTTTACTAGTTTACTTGCAACTTCGCTTCGTCCTCGCCCTCAACTTCGCCTCGCCTCGCTCGTTTACATGTGTTGTGCTTACGAACCGTTAATAACCTCAGTTGACCGTGTCGAGTCTTGAAAATAATTAATGTCTCCTTACAACCCTATATAGAATAATTTCCGCACTTTATATATACTTTATGGTTTTTACAAAACAGAAAAGAACTTACCGCTTTTAAGCGTTTCATAAGTATTTTCTCATTTCCTAAGAAACTGTCTAACTTTTCTCTTTAATTACCAGGAATCATCTTTTTTTTAATTTTCTTGCTTTTATATTAAATTCTTACAATTAAATAATATGGTGGTTGTAAGTCAGGTAAAAACTGGAAATCAGGCAAAAGTCAGATTAAAAAAAACTCTTGAATTTTAATAAGAGGCTGTTACGGATGATAAATTTGAAATTGTTTATTTTTGTTTTAAATTGTTTTATTCCGTTTATACCAGATTCAAAATTTTACCAGATTAAAATTCTGGTCTTTGAATATTAATGGTCTGGGAAAATAAAAAATTCTTATTCTTGTTAGTAATTTAAATTTCGTGTGCTTTTTTATTTTTATTTATTTTTCTGTTGCTTTCTACTGACGATTATATTTTTAGTTAAAAACTATATAATTTGATTGCAAATTCAAAAGTTTTGTTTTTTATTTAAATTTAAAATCTTTCTTAGTTGGAATATTAACCATTACATTATTTATTGATAACTCATGTTTTTTGGTTGAAAATTCAATTGGATCAACAAATTATTTTTTCGTTGAAGATTAATTATTCTAGTTTGAAATTTACCTTTTTGGCTAAAAGTTCATTTTTTAAATTGAAAATTAATTCTTTTGACAGTGATCAAAATTCATGTATTTTTTATAGAAAGATTAACCACTATGTTGAAAACTCTTTTTTTGGTAAAAATTAATTTTTATTGGATATTTAACTATTCCAGTTGGAGATTCATTGGCTTAGTTGAAAATTGGTTATTTTAGTAAGAAAATTTATGTTTTTAGTTGAAAATTCGTTTTTTCTTTTGTTTAATTTTTTAACTGAATATTGAACTATTTCAGATAAAACCTAATCTTTTTGGTTGAAAGTTTAACCAATTGGTTGAAAACACTCTTTTTGAGTGAAAATTAGTTTTTTCATCTGAAAATTTAACTATTCCAGTTTAAAATTCGTCGCTTTAGTTTGAAAAATTATCTCTTTGGTTTATTTTATAACTGAAAATGTAAATATTCCATTTTTGTTCGGAAATTATCTTTTTCCGTTAAGAATTCATCTTTTTTTGGATTGAATATTAATTTTGTTGGCGAGAAAAGTCACGTTTGGTAGTTGAAAATAAACTTTCTTATTGCAAATCCAACTGTTTTATAGAAAATTCGTCTTTTGGCTTGAAAGTTCAACAATTTGGGTAACGTATTTTTTTCTTGACTGAAAGATGTTTAGTTTTTGAAAATTCATTTTTAGTTGGAAAATTCAACTTCTGGATTTTGTTCATTTTTGTATTGAAGATTAATCAATTGGTTAAAAACTAAGCTGTTATGTTAAAATTCATGTTTTTGGCAGAAAACTAATATTTACGGATTAAAAAATCAACTGTTATGTAGGAAATCCGCCTTTTTTGTTGACAGTTTTTCTTTTGTAGTTGAAAAATGCATAAGATGAACCACGTCGTTAAAAATATTTCTTTTTTCTTTCATCATTATTATCAAAAGTCTATATCTCGGATGAGAATTTTTTTATTTGAAAATTAACTATTTTTAAATCAAAATTTAACTTCTCTATTTTTGTTTAAAATATTTTCTTTTTTACTTGAAAATTTATTATTTGTTTTAAAATTCAAGTATTTTTGTGAAAATTTATATTTTTGGTTAGAAAATTAATCTTATTTATTGTTTTGATTCAAAATTCTTTTTTATTTTTTAAGATTCAACTGTCTTTTAAAAAATTCAATTATTTGGACAAAGTTAAATTTTGTTGCTAGTAAATTCAATATTTTGTTTACCAATTAAACTATTTTGTTGAAAATATAGTTATTTTGTTGAAAATTGAAAAATGTTGTAAGATTTATATTATGGTGTTTGAATGTTAGTGGTCAGGGAAAATGGATAAAGAATGTTATTTTTAATTCTGAAGCTTTCGATTATATTTGCCAAGCACCAATGACGTAATCATCCTATTTCAGCATTTTCAAAGTCTAACATTGGATTCACCTGATTCTATGGCGAAAACCCGTCAACCCATCAAATTCTCTGCGAGATAATCAGTTTCATTGACAAGCTGATCGCTTTTCGAATCGTATAAATGTATGCATCCATTCATGAAATGATGCTTGACTGGCGACTGAATAATTTATCAGCTATCTCTCGTGACCCACATATCGGAATAAAAAAACAACGTATCATATGGAAAATAGAATTTAAATTCCAAAACAAATATTTTATTTTGACATTTATTAAACTTTGATATATTTAAACTCCAAATTGACTTTCACGCGATAAAATCTGTACTATGAATTAAATGAATTTCATATTTCGATAACAAAGGTTATCGCGGTATGTGGGGAAACAGCTTTTCTTTATAGGTTTTATTCGATCGAGAGTAAGTACACGTTTAAGCGTTCAGTATAAATAGTTCGCGCGTTAAAAGCCATTCCATAAAATAAATCGAAATTGATAATTCAACAAAAAAAAATCATTTTAAATAAAAAAGATTTTAATTTATCCAATAGACGGATTTTCAACCATTTGTAAGCAAAAAAGATCTTTCAGTTCAGAATAAACAAATTTAGTCAAATTATAATTTGAAAGAAAAAATAATTTTTAGTATGAAACAAAAATTTCGAATGACTATTTTATAATTTTATTTGTTTATTTGCTTTAAGATTATATTAGTATAATTTTCCTAGGTTTCTCAAGAAATTTCAAACAGATTTTTGAAGATTTTAGATAGACACTTTGAAAGAATTTAATAATATTTTATAAATGTTCGGAAATCTTTCAGTTTTAAAATATTTTTAATCTCTTCAAAATTTCAAAAATTCTTAAATGACTCGAATTATTTCTAAAATTGTTTTTAAAACTTCTGGATTTATTTTCCACATTTTGGGATACCTTTCTAATGTTTTATAATCGTTTTAAATACTTTCTGAAAATTATTTAAAAAAATAAAGATTAGCTTTAAATATTTCTAGGAAACTTAAGACAATTTTTTTAGTATCTTGAAACCTTTAAAAATATTAAAAAGACTAAAACTTTATTTCGAAATCTTGATAAATTTACATTTTGTTTTAAAGATTCGAATGTTTTGAAATTTTTTTTTATATTCACTCAAAATAAATATTGTAAAATAAAAAACGTTTCGAATCTACATTTCGCTTTTAAAATAAAATTATTTACATATCTTTATGCCTTTTATAATTTTTAAAAAATTTTGTGAAAATATTAAGAACAGAATATTGTTGTCTTTAATTTTAAACAATAAATCACAATTTAAAATTTATTTTTTATAAATAAATTTTTAGAATATAAGTTTTACCTATTTTTTTATAGGATTAAATCTAATGTTTAAATTGTCTTCTCTATTTAATTATTTATATCCAAAGTTGTAGACTCACCCTGATATAATTATACAGGATTTTACCATTCTCAAAGATTTCACGAGTTCTCTTGAAGTTGAGAACTAATCAGAAGTTTCTCCAGAACTTGGAAGGTCTCTGTGAGATAGGCAAGAAGCGTTGAAGTTGCTAAGACAATTTAAAGTCATTGAAAGAAACGACTTATCAGAAATCTCGGATTAACTTGTTAAGAACTATAATCTTGTTAAAGTCGGCAGGAGATTGCAATTAGCAAAGAGGCTTGACCGATCAGACTATCGAGATTCATTATCGTCTCACCGTATCTTTTCAGGAAATGTAATACACTCAACTCTCGATATAAGAACGGTTTCCGGCATGGCTTGCTGTGGCGTTGATACTAAATCTGAAGAATCCCAACATAAACAGGTAGGATCGCATTAACCATTTCCGGTGGATTTGGACGCATGACGCAACTTGGTGCAACTTATGCGCTGATAGTGCGGCCCTCATGCTTTTTTTACGTTTGACTGAGCACTGCCTTTCGCTCGATCTCGCGGCTCTCCTCATGTCGAAACTGTCGATGACATCAATTCTAGGAAGATCGTAAACCGGGAGTTCTTATATCGGGAGTTGAATGTATTTTGTCAGGCCTGCTACAGAATTCGGGAAAGTCAGGGAAAGTTAGAAAATTTTAAAATGGTCAGAAATTTAGGGAATGTCAAGGAATTAAGAAAAGTCTTGCAAAATCTAGGGAATTTATAAAGAGGTACATTCTGTAAAATCGAAACAACCATTTCAAGATAAGACAAACAGACAAACATTCACATTCGAGATGACGCATTGCTGAGGAAATAGATGTCTCTTGGACAAACTCAAAGTTACACTAACCACAAATTGGAACAGGCTTGGTTGCAGAAGTGCTGGATATTAAAAATTTGTTTTATTGCGACAAATCAAAATTTAGTTTGATGGTATCGCACTGTAACACGATTTTTTCCTGAAAGGCCTAAAAAGGAGCATTTTTTAAAAACAAAAATAATTTCAAGAAATATCGATGCTGAAGAGAATAAACTTTTTTCATTTATATAAAAAATTATAAAATTTACACTCAATTTTTTTATTACTATATTTAAAAATGTGAATTTGACCAAATCCTTTTATCACAACGTGTATTTGATTTTTCTAGAATTTGTATGCAAAAAACCCATTTTCGAAAAAATTTTAGTTATCTAGGTATGTACTGCCACCCTTAGATTATATTTTTAGTAAAAAAATGTATTATTTTGTTGAAAATCAACTTTTTGCTTTAAAAATGTAACTGTCTTCTATAATATTTGTCTTTTCGGCTGGCAGCCACAAGAATTTAATTGCAAATTCAACTGTATTTGGTTGAAATTTAGTATTTTTTGTTTAAAATTGGACTATTTGATGGAAAATTTACCTTTGCAGGTAGAAAATTCAAGAATTCGTTGATAAATTTAATTATTTTCTTGAAAATTTGAATGCTTTGTTGAAAATTTAACTACTCTGTGGAGAAGTCATCTTTTTGGTAAAAAATTACACTGTTTTGTTAAAAAATTAATCTTTTTTCTTGAAATTTAAAATACATTTAAGAAATCAAAAAATTTTTATTCCATTTATAAAAAATTAAAATTATTATGAAATTATTATTACATGTACATAAATGCTGATCTTTGAAAATTGACAGTGAGGAAAAACGAAAAATTGGTCAGGTAAATCAGGAAAAATGAGAGAATCCTGAAAATGAAGTTTTTCGGCCTCCCTGAATTTAAAAATAAATATTTATTTTGTATCAGAAATAAATACTCATAACGGTCTGGAAAAATGATAAATTAATCAAGGAAAAGTCGGGAAATTTTCAAACTGGGATTTTCGCGCAACCCTGTTTGTCTAAAAGTTTCGTATTAGAGATAGGAGATATAAACTGTCGTGAATTCCTTTAGAAAGTTAAAGTTCCTCATCCTAAATATTGTATCTCAGACGTACGCTCAGACATCTTAAGAATTAACTCAAGTTTCTGAAACAATAAAACAAGTTTTGTTAAAATAATTTAGTTATTCGACCCATTTGAAAAGTTTATAACCCAACTTTATCCCATTCCAACTGTAAAAGTTATCTGTATTCGCAGTTTTCACTAAGTTTTTTAATTTTCTAAAACTCCAAACAGGGCTTCCCTGCAATGAAAATGTCTCATTGTTTACCTGATTGCAAATGTGAATAATTGACAATTTAACAAATTTAAATTTTAAAAGAAGTCTATGTAATAAGTCATTACATTTGAAATTCAAATCTTTTAATGTATAAAATTGTAAAAGGTTAATTGATTCTAATTTTGAAATCATTTTAGTTCAATTAATTCTTGTAATTCATTTAAAAATAAAATGAGCTTTGGAATAATTCCCAATTCTGTTTTATCCATAAATATTTCTTCTACCTACAATTTAAAATATGCATTATTATTATTTTAAATAATTTGTTATTTTCAGTATAAATAAATAAACATTTGAACACTTTTTCTATTTTGAAAATACATCAGTAAAAATTTCGTTCATTCGAACGTTCAGAACTTTAAGCACCTCACTACCTCCCGCCAGTTTCCGCGAATTTGGCCGAAGAAAACTAAATTCCGCTTCGACGAGTACTTGAAAACGCAATGGTTTTCGGGATCCAGCAATCTACTGCATTATGCAAAAGAAAAGGATATGATTTCTCCGAGAAGCGACATTTAATGTTCCTAAGGAACGACACTGCAGTGTAGAAAATTGCGACCTAGGGAAAAATAAAGTGATGACGACAGGGATATGGGGCGAAAATCTGATTGGCTCTATACATTCAACCTTCTTTCCTGGCTCAATGAAGAAGCGTTATTTAAAATTCTCAACTTAAATACAATTTTAAAGCCAGGAATAACCTTTTTTTCGCATCTAATTTAAAATTTGCCAGAATTAAAAATCGGCCACAGTTAAAGAAAGTTTTAACAAACAAAAAAATAATAATAGCATTATTATACGCAATTTTTACCAATTCTTTTTAAACTCTACTTTTTTGTCCTCATTTAAAAAAACATTATTTTTCTCGTTTTTGAACTCAAATGCTAATTGAATTAATAGAACCAAATACGAAAATCCAACAACTTTTGGTTAAAAGTGTATTATTTTTTTTTTTATTAAGAATTTAATTATTTGTTTGAGAATTTAATTATTATATTGAAAATTAAACAGTTTTGGTAAAAAGTCATCTTTCTTATCGAAAATCTATCTTTTTTTTAATTATTCGTCTTTTTGGATTGAAAATTTCTCTTTTGATAGAAGAGCCATCTATTTTTTGAAATTTAACTCTTTTTAATTGAAAAGTATAGTATTAAATTTTGGTTTCATAATTCATATCCTTTGGTTGACAATTTAATTATTTTGTTGAAAATTGAACTATTTGGTAGAAA
>JAWWLR010000004.1:25259156-25269310 GCA_035041075.1 Acraspis erinacei | reverse complement strand
GTGGTAATAATTAATGAAGAATTTGCGTTGACCTTTAGAAGTTCACTATCAGCATCGATATCGATGGCGATAGTGCTCTCGGACCTGACCTACATTTCGAAGCGAGAAAAGTAAAGTGAGAAAAGGAGGAAAAGGGGGAAAATGTTAAAAAGAGAAGTGAAGATCTAGAGCAGAATATCGCTGCTAAATAAAACGTGCATAG
Organism: Acraspis erinacei; assembly: GCA_035041075.1. Classification (NCBI taxonomy): domain Eukaryota; kingdom Metazoa; phylum Arthropoda; class Insecta; order Hymenoptera; family Cynipidae; genus Acraspis; species Acraspis erinacei. The sequence goes on along the minus strand of JAWWLR010000004.1, from coordinate 25,269,108 downwards.
AAATACGAAACAGCATAGCCGGCGCCATGGGTCGAGTAGAACACTAATTATATTGTCTCACTTCTTGAGCATCTAATAACGGCGCCCCCGAGACGCCCCTTGCTGTATTCGTTTCGATGAGAAGAAAATTACTATTCTCGATTTTCCCGGAAATAATATCGTCTTCTGCAAAATGTATCTTCTCTGAAAACAATTCACTCTTTCAATTTGTAATCAAACGAAATTAAATTCAGAGATAACTTAATTTGAAAGACAAATAGAAGGTTAAATAGAGCTGAGAATTTTTCGCAATTGTTCTTTTGACCCCAAGACACATGTGATTTCTAATTTTTCCCGGCGTCTTCTCGTGTTCAGTGGAGTACCTGCTACATTCTTCATCTCTCGTAGAGCGAGCCTTGTAATGGGACCCCTAACCCCGGGAAAAAGGGCGTTTCGCATGGCGCGAGAAAAAGCAAGGTAAGATCGTTTCTCTCGATAGGCGAGAGATAAGAAAATGCCTCAGCAAACATCTCAAGAGGAAGGGAGAAAAAATACGAAAAGGAAACACAGACCTGCTTGGTGCTCTTTCTTTTTTACGATCCATAAGGAACTTTTAGAGCGGATGAAAATATTATCGCGAGAGATTTTTCACTAGTTTATTATACTAAGATCTCACCTTTCACTTGGCGACAATCTTACATCAGTTTTCTGCAAGGAACCATTTTTATTAAGATTCATAACAAGCATAATAAGAAGTTACATTTGTGGGCGGAGCTCTTAAAGTAGTGGGGATAGAGTAGGCGGAGTTACTTAATTGGTGGGGACAAGGTAGGCGTTAATATTTTTTGGAGTGGATATTGCTGCCAAAGGAGATGAATTATCAATAAGGTATATTTTTCATTTATTAAAATTAAATAAATGTTTTTTTAATTCAAACTAAACATTTGTTTCTTTAAATCATGATATCAAACAAACATTTTTCTCAGTGCGCGACTGATTTAATTTTGTAAGCGATTCGTGTAGTCACTGGATCATTGATCATTGAAAGATGGATTGGACATTTATTGATTTATTAATACGTTGAGAATCACTATCTTAATGATAAACGTTTGCGGTTTCGCTGGGTTCAATTTATTAAAGCCGATATGTCAGAGACATGAGGCTCTGACAGGGTTCTCGCCTTGCTACAGGTCAGTGTATAATACGATTTTCCCTTTGCCGCTTCCTTCGTGTTTAACCATTATATATTCGTTATCCCCCTATTACAATTTCTTCATTTTCACAACAATATCTGGTAAGACACAGCCCTACACAACTTCGGCAGTCCCCAAACAGTCCGGAACTGGTTGCCTGTAATGTCTGGCTTTTTCCTAAATTGAAGTATCATCTAAAAGTAAAACGATTGCAAGACGCAGAGGAAATAAAACAGAATGGGACGAAGCAGCTGTTAGCTATTCCGAAAGGTGACTTTAAGGAGTGTTCCGAAAGTCTGAGGATCGCTCGAAGAAGATTGTGACTTCCAAAGGGGAGTACTTAGAAGGGGATATGGTCACTGTTGATCAGAAATAACTATTACTCTTAGTACATCTCAAGGTCGGTTACTTTCCGGACAGACCTCGTACTTCTTTAATGATTTGACGTGCCTGAAGAAGTGTCTTTTTAATTTGAGGCATCAGAGGATTTTAAAATCTACAATAGAAGTTTGAGAAAGAAAAATTGTACTTACGGAAACAAAAGTTCCCGACTGTCGATCGAGGGCAACGACCTACCGAAGCCTCTCAAGTGACCTCGATTGAACTTGAAAGTTAGTAAAACATTTCCTCCGCCATTGGCTTCTCGGATCGGATCTTCGTCAAACAGAGGAAACTTTGAAATTAAGCGGAACGCATATCTCTCAACATTCCAGGTGTAATATGGTCCCATTGCGAGCATTTGATCGTTAATGTCGACCGGGCTGCACAAAGTGCAACTCATTGTCAGTGTGTAGCGTATGCCTTGCACGTGAATCAACCAGCCGTATGTTATCATTACACGAGGGGTAGGACAAGGTTGGCGAAATCGGAAACTCGAGCTCGACGATCGATATACCTACTCTGTTCGACCCGTGCAATAACGCCCCTCACTCTACCCCTCAGCTCTAAGAGGGATGAGAGGAAGGGAGAGTAAAGAGAGTGTTGGGCAACGATGCTTACACGCATTCACCACTACCATTATTGGTTGCGACTCTTGGTAAAGGAGCTTATTACCATGCCATTTTCACAAAACAGGAAATACGAAACTTTGATAGTTTGTAAGATAGGGGTTGTTTTATGGAACGAAAATTATAGGTATTAATTTGCCTTACATTATTTTAAATCAAAGAGTCTAAATTGGTTAAACATTCTTAAAGGGTCGATATCATAGAGATGAAATAACTCACTATCTGCTAAGGTGAGTAGTGAGTCTTGCAAATCAGAAGACTTGAAATTTAAAAATAATGGTTGCGTGATACTGATTGCAATTGTGCAAGTTTAGGAGTTAATTTATCACGCGATAATCAGCGGCTCTTTGTTGTCACCATGAAATCAAGGTTTATGTTAATAATGCGGAAACGAATCAGAGCTTGGTGCGATAGAGTAAATAGCTAAACAGCGTGTGCTCCTCCTGCCAAGATTCGCACAAATTGCGAGTGCAGCCAAGTTCAGAATGGGCGGAGTGCCAAAATACGTCGTTGCTTGTAGCATTAATATTGAAACGCACACAGGTGTAGTTCAAACATCATAGGGTTACTTGAAATGAAGATCAGAAGTAGGTAAACTAATGAAAATAGCTAGAACGTAATGAATGACTCTGCAAACCAGGAAAAGTGCTCAAATGTTTCTTCATTTATATTGGCATTAATTTATTATTGAAAAAGAACTATAATGCATAATTTAAATTGTATTTGGAACAATATTTATGGGTAAAATAGAAATTTCGAAAAATATGTCATTCATTTGAACGTCCAGAACTTCAGGTACATCTTAGATCTTGCTTTGTCACATACTTTTTCTATGACCACTCCCATTATCAACTCCCTCTTTAATTAGACACTCCCATCAGCATAGCCTACGCTCCTTGCCCATGCAAATTAACAACCCCCACTTAGCTTGACCACTCCCCTAAATCTCTGAGATCCTTGTCTTAGCCCTTTTCAGACCATAAAACTCTTAAGAAGCAGGTACAAAAAATGTATCTGAAATTCTGTGAAGGCTCTATAAATATAAAGTGCGCAGAATGAACGGAAGCGGTGAACTTCAACGCCGAGGAAAAATCTAAGAAAAGTGGCATTAGCGGTTTACCTTGAATTCTCCATTAAATACCTTGAAAGATAGATAGTTTAAAAGAGCGAGCAACTGTGGGAAGTCGAGCTATAGAAAAAACCGGAAGTGAACGCATATGCCTTTCGCCATTATCCGCGGCTATTATGCAAGCGAAAGGTACTGAAGGAGAGACAAAGAGGGTCAAAGAGGAGGAATGAAGGGAGAGTGAGAGGAAAAATTATTACGGTGCTTCGGTTGTAAAAGTAAGACTAAGATGTGAGATAAACGCACTAACATAGTGCCCATGTGCATACGCATAACAAGGCCGTAAACGCGAAGACCCTCGTTCCACGTCTAACGAGTGAGACTTGAGAGTTTGGATGTCTCAACGAGGCGCAAAGTCATTGGCGAAAAATGACATGAGGCAGTGACGGTGAGTTAATTTATCTAAACTCTTCTCTCTGACAGAATTCAATGCAAGATGTTTTTTGGGGTTTGGTAGTCCCAGGAACTGTTTTGAATTCTACTGCCTAGGTTTTTTCATTCTACCATCAAAATTAAATCAATAAAACATTGTTTTCCTTTTTAAGAACTATTTTGACTTCTGCCAATCAGATATGAATAATTCTGTAGCATTGAAGCCGTCTTCAACGGTAAGTATCAGGTTGGCGCAGATCAAAGAGAAAGCTTTCATATTCTCCCTAGCACGACCCCCGCTCATTCTAAAGAACAACCCCCAACTTGTTTAGTCTCTTACTTCTACTTCCACCCCCTTCAGGTACCCTTGGTTCTTGCCGATGCCAAGGCCCTCGAAAGCAGTGATTGTTAGCGAAAAACGTGTTCGTAGCCTTCCAAGATTCAACTGACTTTTTTTTCTGCCGCAGAAGATGAATAAACCACTTTCTCTTCTTACTTTCTTCTTTCCGTATTAAGGTCTCTTTTTGTCCAGATATCTCGTTAGTATTGGATTGGAAATTAAAACAGGCAAACTGATCTGCGTCATACTAGAGCCTTTTTAATCCTTGAATTGAAACCTACATGTGCCCTAATAGTTTTTAGTCAGTGTCTAGTGTCTAGTCAGAAAACAATTTTTATATTAAATTATAGAGATTATTACGTAAAACTGATATAAATACTAGGTTTGTCGGGAAAGTATCCAACCTTCTGATGCACCTTGAGTAAAATTTAATTCTTGTCAATAGCGATATTCCCTTCAAAGTACTCATCTTGGAAACCGGAACCTTCTTCCAGTGATCTTCCTACTTTTTGAATCACTTCCTAAAGTCACCTTTTGCAGTATCTAACAGCTGCTTCGTTGCATTCTTTTTTTTTCTTGTAAGTCTTGCAATCGTTTTTCTTTTAGAGCGTACTTTAATTTGGGAAAGAGCCAGAAACACATAGAGCCAGGTCAGGACTTCATGGAGACTGCCGAAGTTGCTTCAAACCGCTTTCACAATCGTTTTTGGAATTTTGAGGACTGTTGAGGTGTTATGGCCGTAGCGGACCTGCTAGAGCGAGGATGACTTTCCACAAAAGTACAACCTCTTTTAAATCGCTTAAAACACTCTTTAATTTGAGTATTACTCATCGCCTTATCAACATAAACTTTCCGAAAAAAACGATAGTTTCAAAACATGTATTAAAAAATTTAGTGCACTCTTTTTTTCTGTGCGTTGTTCCGTCATCCTGAAAATCGACGCGCATGGAGTTAGACGTTTAAGCAACGGCGTACACTAGTCGAATAATGATTCGCATGTCCGTGTCACTTGGTAGGGGACCTCATAGATTTCCGCCCTTAATGGTAAATATCTGTTTTTGACAATTGCACAACTGGGTACAAAGTTAGAGTATAAAATCGTATACTTTCCTGGCAGCCTTCGTATCAGGGCAACAGTAACCCTCCTCTCGGATCCTTTACCCTTTAACCTAATCCTCGTCTCCTGAATCATCCACCTTCCGCTCTATTATCGAAGAACTGAAAGTTATCCTTCAGTCAACTTTATAAGCACCTTCATTCTGAACCCAATGGGTTAACTAGATGACTTCCTTTCTCACCCTTTCTCTCTTTTCTTTTCTTTAAACTTCCGATCGAGCTTTCTCGAGAATAAGCGCATTCGAGGTGATTGGAAAACCGATAGTCATAAAGCTAAATGGACAGACTCTAGATTGAGAGCAAGTGCGTCAAGGTGAAGGGTAGATTTAAATTTAAATTTCTAGTTTAAATTGTGAAATTACACTTTTCAAAAGTTTTAATTTAATCCAAAGAAGTATTGTTTGTAGGTCTCATCAGGTTTAGGAATGCTTTTGATTTATCATTCTTGGCATAAAGCGAATTATGTTTAGTCTAAGAGGATATTTAAGCTTTCCAGTGGCACATAATGTTAGGGCTCATGAAATTACTAGTATCAGAAGGATTAGCCGCCTATAAATTTGTTTCGAATAATTTCTTATTACTTTTTTAATCCACTTTCCAGAATTATAAACTAATAGAGAAGAACCAAAAGATTTGTATCCTTCGTTGGTGCTTATCCAGCCGGTAAATCGTCTTAAAGTTCTCATTCCTTGTTTCTTGCATTTATGTCATTTTATAGTGTGCCCACCTCTCCCTATTTTTCACCCTGTGGAAAAGAATCTTCCTTTTCCTCTCGTCGAGAAAACAAGAAGGTCGGTAATCGAGTTGCTGTTCGTCTAGCAAAGAGAGGCCGGGAAAATTCTTTCCATTTCATGCCTTAGTTCGAATAAAGCCCGCCGCTGTAAATAAGAGCGATCCACTGGGCAGAAACCAAGAGAAAAATAGTTTCTCCCTTCAGATTCACGCAGTGAAGAATTGTTTCAGTAAATAAGGAAGTATATGAGAGATGTTTCAGATTTATTTTATCTTGAAAAAGTTTCTTTCGAGGATTCTTTCTTTTAATTGCTACAGAGAAAGTGATTTGTTATTCTGAATTTGGAGAAAAGTTCAATAATTTCAACTCATTATTACGCTTGCAGACTTCACACTCTTTCCCCTATTCCCCTCTTTTCCAGTTTTAAAAGTATTCTTCTTTCTTTTCTTCGTCTATTTTTTGATAAAATGTTCTGAGATTTTTTCTTGTGGCGCTGCTGCCTTTCAAAGTCAGGGTCGCCAACTTTTTGTGACGACATTAGTAGTTTGCGAGACTATAATCCGAAGAAACACCTAAAGAATTATATAACCAATTATTTCAATAATAAATCCTATATTTAATCATCTATTTCTCAACGACTTGGTAATATTCTGATAAGAACGATTCGGTGCGTTTAATTTCAAGTTCTGCCTTTCGAGGAAATGAATAACTGTGATAATCGATTCGCAAACATTCATCTAGCCATGAACCCTTCTAACTAATCGAGCCACGATGACATAATTGGAAACATGCCAGCTCAAATACCTCGCGCTTCTCACTTCCATGAGTTTCGCTCAGCCGCAAATTATTTTGCGCGATCAGGAAAGAAGTTGTCATAAATAAGGACGAAATCAAAAAATTCTTTTCATAATTCAGCGTGTCGAAATAACAAGGTTTCCATCTCATAGAGACCAAAGAAAAAGCTGCTAACTTATGGGAACAAAATGTAAAGGTGTGAACTAGCGTGACGAACTCTCGATGCTTCAAAATCCCTTAACTCTGCATCACCTCTTTATTTGGTCTTCACGAGGTAGCACCTTTTTATTTGTTTTCCCATAGATGGAACCTTTTCATTTGAATACATCGAATTCTATCGAAGAATGAGAAAGTTTCAAACTTGATTCGTTCAATTGTGAAACTTTCATCCAACTATATTCTGCAGATTTTCTTTCAAAAATAAAAATCCCCTAATTGAAGATATTTTTTTTGCTTCCTTATCAGAGGCAGGTGGACTTTATGCAAGTCATCCAGTGAGTTTTCATATTTGAAAATAGATATATGCGTTAATGCGTTTGCATGAGGAGGAATGATTAAGCGAGTGTGGAAAACCGGTTTTGTGAAATCAGCGATGAAGACGAAAAAGGAGAGGAAGGGAGAATGTGGGAGCCCTCGAGGAGGAAAAAGCGTGTCTCATTGCGGCTTTGGCACAAACACGTGTGTCCTACTTGTTTGACGTCCTACGCTCTCAAATACACTTCAGAAAGTTCATAACCAATTATGAACAACGTGCAGTTTCGTGCGTGGTCAGTGTCACAGAGGATTTGCAACAGCTGTTAATCCCGCCTTGGCTTCGAGCTTGGATTCGCTTCTAATCTAATCACCAACGACGGCCAAGGTCATCGAAAAATAGAAAACAGCCGATAACTTAATTTAATCAGAGTAAGCATTCATCAATTTCATTTTCACTAAGAAAAATGTTGTCTTGTACTGATGAACACTACAATGAAATGACCCGCAAAATTAAAACCCTTTCGTTAAAAATCATTCCAGTCGAATATTCATATCGCTCGAGTTGCAAGGGCACGTGCAAGTTCCCAGGCACCTAATTGACTGAAAAATTCAACGGTATTATAATCGGGCAGGCCATCATCCAATAGGATCCGCCCAAACGGGCTTTCTATTGTAATAGGGCGAAGGGGGCATAAGGGAAGTTGTTTCGGGGGGAGATATCTCGTAATCGATATGATGAACTCTCCGGGTTTTGGGGGAGTGGGACGTTTGTAGAATAATGGAGAAAGATTGGGTGACAGGGGAACTGGCAGTGTGCTGGTTTACAGGTTCATTTTTTGCCAGCAGGTAACACATGAGATTGTGAACATTAAGGGGGGTGGAGAAATTCGCTTGTAGACTATTCGTAAAGTGAAATGATGGAGTGGAGAACTTGTTCACGCGACAGAGAATAATACCTTCGGGTTTCATCACACCAATCCTCACAACTCGGTAATATATGATAATAATATTGATTTATGTCAAAGGAGAGGGAGTGCCCTATTTTTTTCATACGATGCAGATGGGCGGAACTCTGAAACTGGAGGGGATAAAGCAGTTGGGCCTTAGTACGCCCCGCCCGTTATCTTATGGTGACGAGTGGTAATGAGGAAGTAGGGGGGGTTGAAATGGGCGGATTCAATTGATAAAGTCACTCCCAATTTAGCTTCACGTCTGTAAAGCCCTTCCCATATTGTATAACTGCTTCAACTTAAAAGACAATAAAGAAGTTTTTAATAAAATTGATGGAAAAAAATTAGTTTCATTGATCAAAAATCAAATGGTTTTATCGAAAGTGTAGAGAGGTCAGAGAGATTTTCGCTTGGAAGATATGTCTTCCCTACAAAGCTAGCCCAGTCATTTTCGATTACAAGGGATTTGCAATCTATATAGTGGCGATTCGACACACGCAAGCTGAACGTAAATACCGAGCGTTTTCTGCACCCGATAAATTATTCGCTACGGATAGAGCGGCGCAAAGGTTTTGGATAGCCTCCGGCTCAAGCTGGGAAGTCCGATAGAATAAAAGTGATTAATCGACGTTCTCGGCGCTAAAATGCACGGCGCGAAGTTTTCAAATTCCAGGCGGTAATCTGATTGCCTGTCGTTTTGAAGGAAACAGATTTTTAGCTTCAATTATTCTCCTTTCCTCAATCAGTTCATTTTCCTCTTTAGATCGGACAATTTCCAAACAAGTAAATTATCGAAAGTCTTCACTTATAGAGGCATTGAGGAACAAGGAAGTAGAGATAATTGGGAAGAAAATAAGGCAGAGAACTTTGGGATCACAGTACAAATTTTTCATTTTCCCGGACTATTAATATTCAAAGGACAGAATTTTGATCTTGTATCATTTCTAACACACTTTCTTTTATGAATTGAATAAAACAATAAATTAGTTTAATTTTCGACCAAAATAGTTAAATTTTGAACAAAATAAGTGACTTTTTTATTAAAATCTTTCATTTTTAACCTATAAAGAAGAATTGTCTACCAAAAACTCGAATTTTCAAACAAAAAAGATTAAACTTGAACAAAAAACATTTTCATACAAAATTACATATATTAATATTATTATATATTAGGTATACAAAATTTGTACCACATTGTTGAGTTTTCAACCATTTTTGATTGAAAATTCATCTTTTTAGTTAAAAAGTCTACTATTTTGTCGAGGATTCAACTTTTTTGTTGAAAATGCGTCTTTTTGGATCAATTCAACGGTTTTGAAGATACTTTTTGTAAAAAATACATATTAATCATTTTACTTGAAAAACCAATTTTTTTGAGAATTCATATTTTTCTATTGAAAATTTTACTACTTGGTTGGAAGTTAAAGTACTTTGTTATAAATTCATTTTTTTGTTACAGATTCATAATTTCACTTGAAAATTTACTTTTTGGTTAAAAATTATTTTGTTGAATTTTGTTGTTTTCAAACTGATCTTTTTTATGTAAAATGGTCAACATATTGGATCATTAAAAATAACTGATTTGATCAGTGAATCAAATTGATTGATTTGACAGTCGTTGAATCCACATCATTTGAATAAGCCAAAATTGATTTCGCATCAGTCACTTTTGACAGTTTTAAATTAAGAGATTAATACGATCAACATTTCATCCTGTTCCCTTAAAGCTATGAATTTCAATAAGGTTCTTTGGCGATTCTTTGCATTGAAGTAAAAATGGTACAATTCCGCGAAAAGACAAATAAAGAAGAAAGAAAGAATAAAGAAGAAAAGTGTTTGAAAGGAGCTAAAAGTACAAACGAATAAG
>JAWWLR010000004.1:25198113-25213135 GCA_035041075.1 Acraspis erinacei | reverse complement strand
AACGGAAATTGTAAAAGGTTGTGTCGCACCGAGTCAACGTTTCGATACTTTTCCTTTTTCAAATTCCTTGTGGAATGCTTCCTGTTTGAAACATATGTATACTAAAAGCGTTTTATCAATCGTGGAACACCTAATTGATACCTAAATGGCACTAATTAGTTTTTCACTAAAACCCGTATAAGATAAGAAAGAAGTTTTAGTAATCGAGTTGTAGCGAGAATTAGTTGCGAAGCTTTAGACAGCAAGAAGATAAATATCCCTTTCAGGAGAATTCTCGTTAGAGCATTTAGAGATGGATTAACTGAGACATTGAATGCTTCTTTTAATTACATGCAGCATTTTAAGAGAGTAGTCTACTTTAGACGATGAGAAGTCTTGTCAAGGCTGTATAGATGGCCTTTAATATTTATTATGAAAAACTGAAAATTCAGTTGTCTGTAAGGTACTTTTTTTTATAATTTCAGATTAGCAGTCAGTGTGACATGGATGTGAGCTACACGAACGTGTTGGAGGTCTCTCGCCAGTACTTCCAGGGACTGCCCGTACCGAGTACGGCAGATGCTACCTTGACGGAGAATGTTGCAACCTCGACGTCAACGTCCTTCAACAATGGAACGTCAACAACATACTCATCTACCACGACGCCTTCGGTGGCATCGACACCCGCGACTAACAATATCAGTGAAAATCAGAGATACTCGGAATCAAAACTTGATGAGACAGGGTCGTCTAGTTCCTATTGGAATCCACCCGGTCCGAATGAGTTGCGACCAGTCGAACCTTATCCCCCTCAGCTCACCAGAGTTGAAGTACCAGATACCAGGCCTGAAGATTCTGCCATGGAGCCAGGACACGGATCCTCCACTTTAACCGAAATGCAACCGTCAAAACCACGATCGACGGAGCAGAAGCAAGAACCCTCGTCGACGGTTCAACCTAGTGAACACCCTATACTGTCACCACAGTTGCATCAAATGCAGCCACCAAATTCACATTCTCCAGCGCCTGTCTATCAACAGTTGAGTAGTGTCACCAGGACACCATATTCTTCTGCAGAGTCACTTGCATCGCATACAACTTATCAGGGAGAAAGAGCATCGCCAAGTGCGTCTATCGTGGCCCAAAGGGTTCAGTACTATCCGCGGTACCATCACCCAGATATTAGGAAAAGCGCACCTGTACCCTTTTCGCAGAGCTCAATGTATCAGCCCAACAACGTCCCGCCATCGGCCTCGCCGTCAGGCACTGTACCGATAAGACCTGCTTCCGCCGAACAAGGAAACTCCCTCTCGATTCCACCCTCGAGTCATCATCAACAAGATCAGCAACGAGTTCCTACAGCCTATTCGCCAGCGCAGAGCCTTGTAGGAGGATCATCGGTTTACGGAACATCGCCGCAGAATCATCATCCCTCCACCTACCTCGGCTCTCAGCGTCGAATGGGATCGTCCAATCTTACTGGCTTAGGGGTCCAGCATTCCGACGGACATTCCTCCTCTTCGTCCAGCTCGTCGGTAAATCCATGCAGTCCACGACTTGGCTCTAGTAGTACCACTGCCGGTAGTTCAAGTCACATTCCTTCGCCATACAATATGCCGGCGCACATTCCGTCACCGCATCTACCATCAGGCTCATCATCAGCTTCGACGTCACTGCCTCCTCATCAACATCCTAGTCGAAACGTACCTAGTTCGCACACGCTTATCTCTAATACGTATCCGGGCCGAACGGTACTCACCTCATCGGGGAATCAACAAATGGGTCATCCGCAAAGTTCGACGGCGTATCATCCAATACCCTCTCCACACGAACTCGGCCAACATACTTCACCTTCGCCTCAGAGACAGTCACCACATGTTTCTCTGCATAATCCTCACGCCTCTCCTCATCATACTCCCTCGCCACACAATAATTACCATCAACCTCATTCGCCGCCCTATCCACCACCTCCTTCAAGATCAACACCTCAGTCCTACAGCAGTGTCCCTCCTACTTCGCAACAGTATCAAGTTGCACCCAGATTCTCGAACCCTTACCACTCAACGCCTCAGTCTTCGCACCATTCCTTTCAGAAGAGTCCCCAACCGCCGCACTCGAGTTATTATCCGCAGCCTGGAAGACCTCACTATCCGCAGCACATAGGAGTTCCTGCGCAAACCTCGCTCGCTTGTTCGACACCAGGAAGCAATGGAGCAGTCTACCAGAGTTCGCAAGTCAAACCTGTCACCTACAATGGAGTTGACCCCAAGAAAGGTCCAGCTGATGTGACAACCTACGGTTCCTACCGCCCGCCTCCGGCTCCTATTCAACGAACTGCAAATACGCACAACCTGCCGCCTATTGCATCTCTCTCCTTTCCGAATAGAAACTCGAGGGAACCACTTGTGAAATCTCAAGCGGTTCAGCGACAACGAACGCATTCCATGAGCACCGTTACCAATGCTCCCTTGGCACAAACTGGACCATCGATGGCAGCTCCTCGTAGAGTTGCGGACTATCCTGTTAATCATGCGCCAATGAGTCATGCACTACCGATCAACGGAAGGATAACGACTGTACCGAGTTCCTCCTACAGCAGGTACAAACAACAAGGAGGATATCCACCTTATGCAACGACTGTCGCTCCAAGCCATTATGGCAGCAACTCTTCCAGTAGCACAACAGTCACATCGGTCAGTCTTCCTTCTAGACCCACCGTTCCGACTCAAGCTAACCATCAGTATCCGACAGCTGATCCAAGTCGACCCACAGCGCCTTACTCCGGTGTTGCTCGAGCTCCGGAGAACTACGGTTTCAAAGACTACTATCCAAATTCGTCAACTTACTCAAGTAATTCTGCTGCTCCTACACCAGCAGCAGCAACAGCACCACCACCTCCACCACCACAGAGCAATGGTCTGCCCGTCAGAAAAAGAGAATCTCCTCTCGATTTGTCGGTGAAGACTGTCAAAACATCTGCAGAGTCCACCGCTCAAGACGATGAAGCTGGCAATATGGATAGACATGTCAGTAGTAGCAACTCTGTCTCTTCCAGGAGTAGCAGTGGGAGCAGGAACATGCTCCCTCCTGCACAACCACCACCTGCTAGCTTGTTCACATTTAACGCAGGGAGTACCAACGGAGCGAGAAGCTCCAGTGTAAGTAGCGTAAGGGCCTCGACTCCTCGCACAGTTTGTGCGCCGAAAGTAGAATTCTACCCAGATTTCAATACAGCACCTTTGCGACCACATACCCAGAGTCGTGAGAACTCGTTAAGAAGAAGTACGGCACAGCAGCTCTATGCGCCACCCCAGCAAAGTACAATTTCTTTGCCACATATGTCCAGTTTCAAGAAGAGCTCATTGCCCTCTACACCACTTTATGATGGCAAGTCCATGCCTCAGTCTCCCTACCATCCAAACGATCCTTCCTTGGCGAGAACATCAAGATATCCATCTGTAATTGACCCAGCCAGAACTGCACATGCACTGCCTCATCAAGAGACGTCCGAGCCAAGCAAGTATTATCTCGATAGTAGAAACAAGTTTACTCCGCCCGCCAATCAATCAACAGAGAAGCTTCCAATGAAAAGACCATCGGAACCAACATATAGCGGCGCTTCTCCTAACAAACAGCCTAGAGTGGACGCGTGGCGCATGGCTATAGATGAGCAGATTCAGCAGAAACTTTCCTCTGCGCGTGCACTTCTTGAGCAACAGAAGAGACAGGAAATGAATCTACCACCTCCTTTGCCTAACGGTTCGATGGTTGCGCCTGGTGCTTACGACCAGAGGACCGACATACGTTACTCGTCAGACCCTGCGAGATATCAAGCATACTGTGATAAAAAAAGCTACCAGGATCTAAAACTCCCGCGTAGTTCGCCCTCCTACATGCAACCGATCTCGAAACCATCAAATGTCCACTCTATGCCTCAACCGTCCGGAAGTCAAATGAGCTACCACGGTTACCGGCCTGGGCAAAGGATGCCTTATGGTAGTGGCGTCGGTCAACCTGGAGGTCAACCGAGCAATACTGGTGCTGATAAGAGGGTGCTTAGTCTTCTCAGGAATAGCCTCGAGAACAAACAACAGCGGGAGGAGCAGTTAAACAGTCAGCAACCAATTCTTGTCAATCATAGCCAGCAGAGCTTCCAGAATAAGGTCGTTACACCAGTCGAGCCAAAAACGAACATCGGCAGACATAATCTCTCGCCGTTCACTGCAGCAAGTCTGTTGGAACGTAACAGCAATACTCCTCCCCATTACAAGTTCCATGTGCCAAAAGCAGTGGATTCGATCACTCAGGATGGCCCTCGCGGAATGTACGGATCGAGGATGAATTTATCAGCGACACTACCTGGAAAGGAGTCTCTATTGAATCCGCGTGGAATGGATAATCAGATGCTTCGGGAGAAGGATGATGGCTTGGCTGCTAAGTTCAGGACCAAGGGCGAATTGAAGCAGGTTGGAACGGGACAGTTTGCCTCGAAACCACCAGCGTTATTGGCGCAAGAAACAACAGCGATTTCTAAAGGTAAGCGACTCTTGAAACATTCACTCTTTCTTAGCGCCATACCCTATTTTAGAAACATAAGAGGGTGTCTACCCTAGCTGGAAACCCTGGAATTGTCAGGGAATTTTTATATACCTGAAAATAGTAGGGCATTTTTTAAAAGTAAGAACATGTTTTTCAAAACTGCGCCTAATTTTTATTTTCATTGCAAAATTTAATTTTTTCTGAAAAAACATCTCCATCGCTCCACTGGGAATCGAACCGCGGAACGTCCGATTGATTAAGTGGAGCAATGGGGATAATCTTTTTTTCAGAAAAATTTAATTTTCAACTTTATTAAAATTTATCTTTCCATCTTGTCTAAGAAAAGACTTTAAGTATTTTCTTTTATTTAAAGAGTTAAATTTATCGATAGTATTGATTTATATTTGCACGGTTAGTAGAATGATATCTACACTGATTGATGGTAACTATCTCTGATGGTAATACAGATTCCTTTAAATATTAAATTGAATAAAAATGGTTGTTCGGTTGTAAAAATGAATTTTTTAAAGTGAAAATTCAAGTATCTGTTTGAAAATTCTTTCTTTTTGGATGAATTCCAATGTTTTCGATTGAACATTTTTTTTCTTTTTTAGTTAAAATATCAAATCGTAAATTTTTTGTTCTGAATTCATATTTTTCGAATGAAGATTTAACTGCTTTCTTGAGAGTTACTCTTTTTTTTAAAAAGGAATTTGCTGTTGCTGTTAAAGAGTCATCATTTGAATTGGAAATTAATTTCCTTGATTAAAAAATGAGATATTTTGTTGAATAACCATCTTTTTTAGTTGAAAGTTAAAAAAATTTGGTACAAATTAATGTTCTGGATTGGAAATTAATCGTTTTGTTTGAAAATTAATGATTCTAGTTAACTGAAAATTTAACTATTCCATTGTTGGTTGACAATTTTTCATTTTAATTGGAAATTCGTCTTCTTTGGAAAAAGTGTATCCTTTTGGTTGAAAACCCAACTATTCCAGTTAAAGATTGATAATTTCGGTTGAAAATTCATATTTTTCTTTAAAATTGAACTATTTCATTTTAGGTTGAAAATTGATCTTTTTTATATCAAAATTATAATATTGTATTCAAAATTTGTCTTTTTCATCTATTTTTTCATCTATTTTCTTGAAAAATCGTCTTTGTGGTAGAAAATTAATCTTTTTAGTTGAAATTTTAAGTATTTCGGATAAACATTCATCATTTTGGTTAAAAATTCATCTTTTTGGTTGAAAATAAAACTACTTAGTTAAAATTTAAATTAGTTTTTTAACTTAAAATTTAATTGTTTTATTTTTATTTGAAAACTGATATTTTTTATTCAAAAATTCAGATATTTGTGTGAAAATTGATTATTTTTGTTGAAAATTCAACTTTTTGAATTATTTAAAAAAAAATCATTTTTTCGTAGAAAATTATTCTTTGTGGTAGAAAATTCATATTTTTGGTTGAAAACTCAAGTATTCCCGTGAAATAGTCATCATTTTAGTTTTAAATTATTATTTTAGGTTGAAAATAAAACTGCTTAGTTGACAGTTAAATTGAATTTGTTTTTAAAATAAATCTGTTTTTTTTTATGGAAAATTAATTTTTCAACTGGAAACTGAACCATTTCATTTTTGGTTCAAAATTAATCTTGCTTAGTTCAAAATTGAGCTATTTGTTTTAAAATTGATCTTTCCTGTTGAAAATTCAACTGTCTGATTCAGAATTCATATATTTTTTTAGAATAATTCTCATTTTGGTAGAAAATTCATCTTTTTGGTCGGAAATTCAAGTATTTCAGAAAATATTCATAATTTTAGTTAAAAATTGCTGTTGGTTGAAAATAAAACTAATTGGTTAAAAGTTAAATTTAATTCATTTTTAAAATATTTTTTTTTTCTGCAGAATATTAATTTTTTCCACTGAAAATTTAACTATTCTATTTTCGATTAAAAACTCTGAGAATCAATGTACTTTTTTGTATAAATCGTCTTTTTAGTAGAAAATTAATCTTTTCGTTTGAAATTTAATATATTGGCTAAAGAAATTCATTTAGCTTTATGAAAATTGAAATTTTTACTTGAAAAGTTACGAGTAGTATTATTTAGTTCTTTAATTAATCGACAGTGCCAAAATATTTAAGAATATCTTGTAATAGTAATCGAATTCCCAGAAAATGAAAAGAAACATTACTCATACTAAAATAATTTTGCGAATATTTATACATTTTATGTATCGATTGTTTCAAAATAAGCGAAATATTTTATTGGCTTGGTGCAATGAAAAATTATACCTGGAAAAAACTTGAGATACCTACACGGCGAGAAATTTCAAGAGATTAAATCCCGGAACTGCTCCTTGATTTTATCACATCTTTGGCGCGAGAACTAAGATCTCGCAACCCTTTTTTTTAAATCAAAGACCTTTGCTTTAAAATCAAGGGTGCCCTTTGCTGCGAGAACTAAGATCTCGGTACCCTTGATTTTAATGCAACGGCCTTTGATTTATTACATCTTTGACGCGAGAACTAAGATCTCGCAACCCTTGCTTTTAAATCAAATACCGTTGCTTTAAGATCAAGAGTTCCGATGTCTTAGTACTCGAACCAAAAGGAACCCTTGCTTTTAAAGCAATGGTCTTTGATTTAAAAGCAATTGTCAGGGCATTTTTTTCTAGGATTTGAGTAGACACCCTGCATCAGCATCATATTAATGTTGATTCTTCTTAATAGATCTCGAAGGTGCAGCTTCGACATCGACACCTCAAACCCCAGGTTCGTCCGCAGGCAGTCCTCCAAAACTGACTCGCGAGAAATTGGCTGGTTTACCTCCGAGAAGAAGACTCTTCTCTCGAACGGATGAGGAAAATATGCCTACATCTGCTACCGTACCTGCACCTGCCATAGCTTCGACTGTGTCTCCTAGGGCTAGTGGATTCAGAAGCTCTTCTGAGACTTCAGTATTTGACTTCAGGGAGAGCGATTCCGAGGGCGAAATGCCTGTCTTGGAAAGGCAAACCCTGGAGGAGATGAGGAGAGACCGAAAGCAACTGTCTAAAGTACAGCCACCCGTGCCGCTGAACGACGCCATGTGCATGGGAATGACGTCTTCAGCGGATCTTGTCAAGATCGAATTGAAGGTAAGTCTCTGAACATCCGAATAATAGAGTTCTTAAATACCCAAGAATTTATGTTCAAGACCAATTTTCTCGATAATATACTCAGTATTTAAGCTCAAAAGAAGAGCATTGAAGAGAATTTGAAGCATTTATTGTTTAAACCAATATATATCGTAAGTACTACATATGTTTTTACAAAAACATTCTAGAGTGAAATCAGCATATACTTATTTAAATTGAAGTGTTGCTACAGATCAGGTAATTTCAGAGAGTCAGGGAATGATAGGGAAAACTATTTTTGGTATAAAATTAAAATCCTTTTTGATGAAATTCTGAAATTAAAATGTTTTGGATTAAATATCCACTATTACATTTTCGCTGAGAAATCATTTATTTTTCGTTAAAAATTAATTTTTCTAAATGAAAATTTAAATATATCATTTTGTCTAAAAAATATTCTTCTTTTTGGCAGAGTTCAAGTCTTTTTTATTTTAAATAAAAATATGTTTTATTAAAGTTAAACTAATGTTTCAAACAATTCATTTTTTTCAGTTAAAAATTCAATAGCTTGTTTTAAAACTTGATTTTCTTTACATTAAAATTCATCTATTTGGTTGAAAATTGAACCAGTTAGTAGAAACTCCGTTTTTTTTTTGTTAAAAATGTGTATTCTTTAGTTACTGATTCAACTGTTTAGGTAAAAATTGTCTTTCATAGTTGAAAAATCATCTCTTTTTTCAAAATTTAACTATTTTGTTTAAAATTCACTTTTTTAAACATTGGTTTTTAACTTAAAAATTGAATTTTTCTATCTTCTGTTGAAAATCGATTTTTTTTTGTTTAAATTCAATTCTTATTTTTAAGAATAAAATTCATCCCTTTTTGGTAGAATTTAAGCATTTTTATATAAAATTAAAATCCTTTTTGCTTGAATTACTTAGTTGGAAGTAGAACTACTTTGTTAAAAATTCATTTATTTGGTTGTTGAATTATCGTTTTAATGGACGAACCTTTTTTTTATTCAAAATTTAATTATTTTTTTTTAAATTAGGTTTTATAGTTGAGAATTAATTCTTTTGAATAAAAATGAACTCGCACATTTTTTGTTGAAAATTTGTCTTCTTAAGTTTAAAATTAAAAGATTTGGCTTAAAATTCCTGTCTTTTATTGAAAATTCGAGTTTGCGGGAGACTATTTATGTTTCTTGGGGACTAGTTGCTCTTTTTATTTAAAAATTCCTTTTACAATTCAATTATTTAGTTGTAAATTCATCTACTTTGTTAAAAATGCGTCTATTTTGATAGAAAAATCATCTTATTAGTTGAAAATTAATTTGTTCTTATTTAGAATTATTTTTTTTAGCTAAAAATGTAACTCTTCCACTTAATGATCTTCTTGATTGAAAATTATACAATTTATTTAAAAAATTGACTTTGATTTTATTGAAACTTAAGTTTTTTTTTTTACTAAAAGTTTAATTATTCTATTTTTAGTTGAAAATTTATCTGTTTTTTGGTGCAAATTCAACTATTTGTTGAAAATCCGTCTTTTTTGGTAGAATAGTACTTTCAGTAGTTGAAATTTCATCCTTTTGGTTCAAACTTAATTTTTGCGGTTAAAAATGTAACTATTTTGTTGAAAATTCGTTTCCTTTTTGGTTGAAAATTCGTTTCCTTTTTGGTTTAAAATTTATTTTATTTACTGAAAATTTAAGAATTTGTGTGTAAAATTGACCTTTTTTGATAGAAATGTAATCTTTTTCGTTAAGAAAATGTTCTTTTTCTCTAAAAAATTAAAATTTTTTGTTGTTAAGAATTCATGTCTTTGTTTAAAAAAAATGTTTAGTTAAAAATTCGTTCTTTTTTATAGAAAATTAATTTTTATGGTTGGAAATTAATCACAGAAAATTCATTTTCTTTTTAGTTGAAAATTAATTTTTTTTTCATTGAAGATGTAACTATTCCATTTTTGATTGAAAATTTATATTTTAAGTTGAAGATTAATTAATTTTTCTAAAAACTCGTTTTTTTATTTCGAATTTAATTTTCTAAATTGAAATTGAACTACTCTAGTTTTAGTTTGTAAATTCTTTTTCAGTTTAAAGTTTATATATCTGATTGAAACAGTATTTTTTTATAGAACATTTATCTTTTGGGTTTAAAATTGAATTATTTCGTTAAGAATTCATTTTCTGGTTGAAAAGTTATGGTTTTTCGTAAAAAATTTAATTCTTCTATTTTTGGTTAAAAAATCATTTTTTTCATGCAAAAAAAATCTATTTTGTTAAAAATTCGTTTTTTTTGTAAAAACATGGTTTTTTTAACATTTAAACTATTCTAACTTTAAATATTCCATTTTTGTGGAGAATTTACATTTTGTAATAGAAATGCAATCCTTTTCGTTAAAAAATATTTTTGTTCTAGAAAGTGTAACTATTCTATTTTTTGTTGAGAATTTATTTCTTTGGTTGAAAAAAATGTATTTAGTTAAACATTGATATTTCTTTAGGTGAAAATTCGTTTACTTTGTTGAAAATGAGTCTTTTTTTCGTAGAAAATTAATCTTCTGTATTGGAAATTCATCATTTTAGTTCAAAATTCATCTCTTAGGTTCAAAATTTATCTTTTTGATTTGAAAACTCTGCTAAAAAGTGCTTAAAATGTGTTTAAAAATATATCTTTTTTACATTAATATTATTAATCTTCTATATTTTTGATTGATTGTATACTAAGAAGAATTTAGATATTGTGATACTGTAGCAACCTTAAATAAGTATGTTTTCTATTACTTTTACGTATGTTACCATTTATATTAAGCTTCCTTTCCAACTTAGAGCTATACATTTTCCGCGAAATTTCAATAATTTAATTATTATTAATAAAGATAGAAAATACGAGAGAATTTTCCCAAACCCTTAAACTCTTTGGAACACTACTGAACATAGCCAGTTGTTACTGTAATTAAACCCTCTAAAAAATATATTTCTTCCCTTGCAGGAAAATGACAAAATCACCGAAATGGATCCATTTTGGGCAGCCACCTGTGATAAGTTTATGGAACAATTGCGCAATGGAGACTCGGTGAAGAAGCGAGGTCGGAAGAAGAAGACTGAAACTCCCGTATTAAAGGTCGAAGATAATCTTGAACCCAGTGTCGCTGAAAGTGTGTCTGAGACACTGCAGCCTGTCATAAGGCCTGAAGACATCAAGCAGGAAATTCCAGATGTGGAACCTGCCATCAAGGAAGCACCATTGAAGAAGGAAGAGTCTAGCAAAGAAGTTCCTCCCGCAGAAGTCAAGACTGAGTTGAAAACCGAGGTTCTGGTGAAAGAAGAGGTGAAGGAGCCTAAAGATGCGAAAGAAACTAAGGACGACAAGGTACCTAAAGACGACAAAGTGAAAGTGAAAAGCAAAGAGAAACCTAAAGGCAAGAACTCGGGTGATGACTCGGATGAATTGCCTCTGATAAAGAGAGCAAAGAAGAAGAAATCGAAGAAGGAGGACAGCGATGTCGAAGAGGAAATAGTCTCTAGTAAAACTAGAGTCCGTCGAGGAAGTAGAATCAAGCTAGAATCTTCGAGCGGTAGTGAGTCCTCGAGTGAAGAGAGTGATGCTAGTACAGAATTCGGGCAGGGTTCTTCAGTCGCGGATAGATTGCGCGCGAGAAAACGAACCGGGAAGGAAAAGGTCGACAGCGAGGGTATGAAACTTCGCTCCAGAGGGAACACACCTCACAAAGGAAAGCAACAGGACAAGGAGACGAAATCTCTGAAGGGAACGCCCAACAAGTCGAAGCCTAAGCCACTTTTCGGCGATGGGAGTGACTTCAGACCGGGTTGGGAGGAAGAGGTCTACGTGTACAAGAAGTCACTGCGAATGCCCTCGAGATTAATAACCGTCTCGAAGCCGGCAAGATTCCACAGGTTGTCAACATCTCTTCCCGATTTGGATCCTGGCTCGCCCGCCCTTTCCGTTTCCATGGACAGTGCTGATGTCTGTCTGAGTCGGAAGCGAGCCGACAGCGATGCCGAGTCCAACTGCAGCTTCAGCATAGCGGGACTTGGAACTAAGATCGAAGATGAGGAAGCCACCTCGTCAACGACAGTCTCCTGTCCCACGAAACTCACGCGATACTCGAGGTCTGAGAATAACTCGATTGTCGACGTTCTCGCTCAGAAGGTGGGAACGAGTAAAAAGGATGCGAGGAAAATGAAGGACAAAGTTGACAAGAGTCCGGCCAAGTTTCTTCGACGAGGTAACAACGAACCGGAACTACTTCCGACGCCGAGTCTCACGCCTCTGGTGTCGGAGGAACCCAAAGTCAAGGGAAAGACACCCGTGAAGAACAGTAAGTCGTCGCCGAAACCGGTTAAGGTGTCGGACAGTCTTCTCGGATATTTCCGCAAAGAGACTATAAACAACTTCCGCGACACTTTCAAAAATAATCACGCGCTGCCCAATGCCTTCTCGACGGCAGTGCTGAAGAGTCGGACAAGAACGGAGACGAGGGTGTTGAAGAAGCAGGCGACGATTCGCGAAGTTTTTGGAGAAGACAGGCCAGCCTCGGCTCCGCCGATGCGAAATCACGGGGACACTTCGCAGGACGACGATTCGCAAAATGAGTCGCAGGTTGGTGTGGTCGAGCGATCGATGACCATGAAGCGGAAAGTGGTGTCTCGATGGAGGAATGCGGGACTGCTTCGCAGCAACAAGGCGATAATTAACTCGAAAAGACATCTGCTCACAGCTAAAAGACGGAAAGACTTGATGAAATCGATAGTTCATAATAATAAGTTGAAGCATCCGAAGGAGATAAAGAAGGAAATTGAGGATGAGGATGATGAGGAGGACGAGGACGAGGAGGCGCAGGTAGCTGAAGCGAATGAGCCGGAAGTGGATAATAATGACGATGCAGAATTACCTAGCAAAAAGAAGTTTAGAACTGGTAGGCGGAAATTCCGCTCTGGATTCGATTACTTGCGGAAGAAGAAGAAGCCCTTGAAGAAGGATGAGGCGCTTCCGAAGGAGCGAAAGAGGGTAAGAAATATTTTTTTTCTATTATTTTGACTTCCAATTACTGATTTTTCCTTGATTAATTTTTCATTTTCCTTGATTATTAATATTCAAATATCAGCAGTTTAATTTGATCATATTTTTAACACTAAATCTGTTATAAACGGAATAAAAAGGTATTATAGATAAAAATTTATTAATTTATTTTAAACGAAAAATGTATTTTTTACTATAAAAGATGGCTTTTTAACCAAATATCTGAATTTTCAGCAACATTTTTTTATTTTTCAACATTATAGTTGAATTTTGAACCTAAAATGATAAATCCCCGAAAAAAATGTCTTAGTTTATATTTAAATTAAAAAAATGAAATTTATACAAAAAAATTATTGATATATGATAATTACATTTATAACATAATAATTTAATTTTTAAGCTAAAAAGATAAATTATCCACAAAAAAAGTGTCATAGTTTAGATTAAAAAAAAAGAAATTTATAAAAAAAATTATTTTAAAACCAAAAGCATCTATTGAAAATGTTTTGGAATCTTTTAAAATGTCCTAAAATCATTAAAATCCTTTAAAATCTTTCGAAACCCATTTAAACTTTTTAAAGCTCGTGCAAATTCCTGGAAGATTGAACAAATAGGATTAAATCTTTAAAATTCTTTAAATTCTTCCAAAATATTGAAATTCGTGAAAAATTTCTTGGAATCTTTTAAAATACCTACAAATATATCGAGAATTTTCTTTTAAAAATTGTCTGATTTTTCCTTGATTATTAATATTCAAATATCAGCAGTTTCATTTTATCATATTTTTAACACAAAATCTGTTATAAACGGAATAAAAAGGTATTTTAGATACAAATTTATTAATTTATTTTAAACGAAAAATGTCTTTTTTTACTATAAAAGATGGCTTTTTAACCAAATATTTGAATTTTCAGCAAAATAATTTCATTTTTCAACATTATAGATAAATTTTGAACCTGAAAAGATAAATTTCCGACAAAAAAGTGTCATAGTTTATATTTAAATAAAAAAAACATTATACAAAAAAAATGATTTTAAAACCAAAAGGATCTATTGAAAATGTCCTGGAATATTTTAAAATGTCCTAAAATAAAATCCATTCAAACTTTTTGAAGCTCGTGAATTCTTTTGGAATATATTAAAATTATTGATATATTATAATTACATTTATAACATAATAATTGAATTTTTAAGATAAAAAAATAAATTCTCCACAAAAAAAATTCATAGTTTATATTTAAATTAAAAAATGAAATTTATACAAAGAAAAGAATTTTCAAACCAAAAGGAACTATTGAAAATATCTTGGAATCTTTTAAAATGTCCTAAAATCATTAAAATGCTTTAAAATCTTTCGAAAGCTATTGAAACTTTTTAAAGCTCGTGAAAATTCTTTGAAAGTTTAAAAAAAACCTAAAATCTTAAAACTTCCTTGAAATATTTTAAAGTGCCCTAAATTATTGTAATGTTTAAAAATATTTTAATATACCTTGAAACTTTTCAAAGCTCTTGAAAATTCCTGGAAGATTTAAAAAATAGCATTAAATCTTTAAAATTCTTTAAGTTCTTCCAAAATATTGAAATTCGTGAAAAATGTCTTGGAATCTTTTAAAATACCTAAAATATATCAAATATCCTAAAATCTTGAAAATTCATTAATTGAAATATAAAATTCCGTGAAATTACATGAAATTTGACGATATTTCTTGAAATCCAGGGCAATTCATTAAAATTCCATGAGAGCTTTGAAATCCTTTAAAATCATTTAAGTCCTCGGAAATATTATAATAATTTTAACACGAAATCTTTTATAAACGGAATAAAACAGTTCTTTGGGTAAAAATTTTTAAAAAATTTAAATTTATTGCATTTTTTTAAAACAAAAAAATTTTATTTTTTACTATAAAGTTGGCTTTTAACAAAATAATTAAATTTCAAAAATAATAGTTGAATTTTCAACCTAAAAAGATAAATTCTCGAAAAAAAAGTGTCATAGTTTATATTTCAATCAAAAAAGATGTAATTTATAAAAAAAAAATAATTTGAAAACCAATCAAACAAATTTTTAACAAACAAAGATTTTTCGCTCAATAAATAAATAGAAAATTTTCTAAATTGTTGAAAATTTCAAACCAAGAAAATTATTTTTCACTAAAAAAGGAGAATTTTTAACTAGAAATTTTCAATCTTAAAAAATGGAACAGTTACCTTTTCAGTTAAAAAATTAATGTTAAACCCAAGATATAAGCCTTCAATAAAAAAAATTAACAATGTTGTTTAACTGCTACCCAATTAGTTAAATTGAGCTGCCGGATCGAATAAGGGCACATAAAATT
>JAWWLR010000004.1:25134554-25151209 GCA_035041075.1 Acraspis erinacei | reverse complement strand
CGTGTAATATTTAAAGCAGGATTTTTACGTATAAAAATATATCTATTTATTCCTTCTCACGACTTAAGCCAATGATCATATCGCAATACTGTAAACGTTTTTCGTATGAATAATATAAAATACTCTGTGATTCCTTAGAAAATCTTATTTATTTAGTTTCGAGACTATCGAAATATAAGTGGAAGAAAAAATCTGGAGTTTTCATTTCAACCTCCATCAATTGAAAATGAAAAGCGACGAATTATGCACACAGACTTTATTATGGAATAAAATATTTTAGACATTCGTTTTTTTTTTTTTTTTAGGTAATCGAAGAATTTATTTGAAAGAAGTTGTGTGCGAAATTTTGCTAATTTTTTAAAAAGAAATACTGTCACCTCTGGTCGATTTAGCAGCAAAATTTGTAATTGGAAATTTACAAACAAGCAGCCATGAGACCGGCAACATTTTCAAAGTCGATTTTCTCAGTGATATTTTTTGTTTTGATATTTTCATCCTGATTGGCAATAAAAATAAACTTCTTTCCTCCTCTGTTCTGTTCTTGCCAGCCGTATTTGTTTATCCAGTTGCCGAGCATATTATCTGAAATAATGGAATAAAAAATGTTTCTGTAAGTTTTTTTTTGTTCTTGAGATTAGGGAAATGTTCAGAAATGAAGTTCTTCCAGGTATCCTTTATTTTTACAACAAATAATCAAATAACCGTTTGTGGTTAAATAAAAAAATAAACAATATTCAATAACAATAAACAATTTCTTAATTTGTTGCTAACATAAGTCGTCTTTGTGATATCTTTAGGAGTATGTATTCTTAAATCTTTGTAAAATCTTTGAAATCCTTCAAACTTTTTATATATTTCTGAAATTTTTTAATCTTTTGAAATCTGTGACTTCGTTGAAAAAAGCTTTGAAATGCTTGAAGAATTCTTTGACATATTTTAAAATATTTATAAAATCTTTGTGAAATTTCTAAAACATTTTTAAATCTTTGTGAATAAGTTGAAATCTTTTGAAGTATTTAAAATCTTTGTGAAATATTTTGAAATCTATTAACATTTTTGTAAAATCTTTTAAATTCTTGAAATATTTTGAAATTTTTATGAAATCTTTCTTTAATATTTGTGAAGTTTTTGTAATCTTTTAACATCTTTTGTGAATTCTTGTACATCTTTTGAATTTTTAAAAATCTTGAAACTTCTTTGAAACCTTTCAAAATTTCTGCAAAATCTTTTCAAATTCTTGAAATCTTTATGAAATATTTCTTTAATCTTTGTGAAATATTTCTTTAATCTTTGTGAAATATTTCTTTAATATTTGTGAATTATTTCTTTAATCGTTTTTTGTGTAAACTTTTTCGTTGGTTTGAAATTGTTGTAATCTTTTAAAATCTTTTGTTTCAGATAATTTGAAGTATTTAAAATTATTCGTGAAATCTTGAAATTTCTTTAAAATATTTTTAAAAATTTGCAAAATCTTTGCAATTCTTTAAATATTTGTGAAATCTTCCTTTTATCTTTGTAATACCTTTTTTTAATATTTGTTTGTGAAAACTTTTGTCTTCGCTTGATATCATTGAAGTTTTTGAAATATTTGTAAAGTTTTTGTAATCTTTTAACATCTTTTGTGAATTCTTTTAAATCTTTTGAAGTACTTAAAATCTTTGTGAAATCTTGAAACGTCTTTGCAATCTTTCAAAATTTTTGCAAAATCTTTTCAAATTCTTGTAATATTTGTGAAATCTTTCTTTAATCTTTGTGAAATTTTTAATCTTTGCGAAATATTTATTTAATCTTTGTTGGTGAAAACTTTTGTGTTTGTTTTCAATTTTTGCAATCTTTTCAACTTTCTTGAAAACTTTTGAAATTGTTTAAAACCTTTGAAATATTCCAAAATGTTTTGATATCCTTTCAAATTCTTGAAATTTTATGAAATACTTGTGAAATCGTTCCAGCATCTGGTTTTAATTATTTGAGATGACTTGAACATTTGAAACTTTTGTGAAATATTTTAAAAGTGACTTTAAAAAATTGAAACTCGTTTAAAATCTTTGAAGCTTTTTGTATTTCGGTGTACTGTACCCTTTTTGTAGTTTTTGAACTTCTTGAAATCTTTTCAAATCCTTTTTGATTCTTCGGAACATTTGTGAAATCTTTTGTATTTATTTGAAATTATTTAAAATCTTTGAAATCAGGTGTACCCTTTTTGAAATCTTTGGAATTCTTGTCTTCTTTTAACATCACTATGAAATTTTAATGAAATCTTTGAAAAATTTGTGAAATATTTTTTATTCATTTGAAATCATTAAAATATTCGAAACCTTTTGAAATCTTCTTAAAAAATGTGAAATAATTGAAAAACTTTGACATTTTATGAAATCCTAGAAATCTGATTTACTTTTTATAATTGGCCGTTTTTAAATTCTTTAAAATTCTTGTCATCTTCTGCTTCTTTTTAAATCTTCGTGAAATGTTTGGAATCTATGTAAAATCTTTGAAATCTTAGAAATTTGATTTACTTTTTAAAATTTACCGTTTTTAAAATCCTTAAAATCCCCGTAATCTTCTAAATGTTTAAAAATCTTTGTGAAATATTCGAAATCTATGTAAATTTCTTGAAATCTTTCGAAATATTCTCAGTAAATTTAAAATCTTTGAATTATAAATAATTATGAAATTTTTATGAAATATTGAACATATTTTAAATTTTAATTTATTTACTTTAAAACAAAAATCCAAATTCAAGGTTCTCGTCGCTGGACATTACGAAGAGTTGAATTTTTAACAAACAAAAAAACGAATGTTTAATTAAACAGTTAAATTTGAAACCAAAAAGGATATCTTTTTAAGAAAATTGTTCAAGTTTCAACCAAATATGAACATTTATGAGTAAAACAATCTTCAGGAGAAAGTTTTTGCGAATTTGCAAAAATTAAGTAAATGAGTGATGTACGATCACTAATTAAAATTAATAAAATAAATAATATAAGATATTTACCGTCAATGTCGCCTAAAAGCTGTGAGAGAAGAGGCTTGTCTATCGTCTGGAATGTGATTCCCACAACGTGGCACACGAATTTTCGAATTGAGTCCTGGAAACCGACGATGTTGTCGTATAAATTCGACATGGATCGAACGCGCTCCCAAAAGTGCTGGAAGTCACACTGTTCTAGGATATCTCCCAGATACATTATGTGGTTTACAGGTTCTTCTGACATCTGAAAATATAGAAAATTCATTGACATACCGAATTAATTAAAAAAAAAAAAATGGAGAGATAAGGCATTGTTTTCAAAAATAGGGGCATAAATTCTTTCAAGAGTAAAATTAATTTAAGTATTATATTAAATTCAATATGAAACGCTCTAAATTCCTAATAAATCCTACTAAGCATTTTAAACCCGACAATATAAATTTAAAAAAAAAAGTTAATTTACAACCAAGATGAACTTTCAACCAAATAGTTGAATTGTCAAGTCAAAGAGACGGACTTTTTAAATAACAGTTGAATTATTAGCCAGAAAAGCAAATCGAATTTTCAAGAAAAAAGTTCATCCGCAACCAAAAAAAAAAACAGATTGCTTTTTTACAAAAAAAGATGAACTTTTAAATTAAAAGATGAATTCTTAACGAAAAATATCATAATGCATACATTAATCAAAAAAGATTTCTGTGCTTGAAGTTCTGAACGTTCAAATGAACGAATTTTTTACTGATGATTTTGTAAACCAAAAAAAGTGCTAAAATATTTGTTTATTTATATTGGAAATAATTTATTATTGAACAAAATATAATATATAATTTAAATTTCAGTTGAAACAATATTTATGGATAAAAGAAAAATTTCGAAAAATATTTCGTTTATTTTAACGTTCAGAACTTCAGCTACATAAAAGATTTGAATTTTAAATAAAAAACAGTTGAATTGGAATTTCAACAAAAAAGAACGATTTTCTAATAAAATAAATGAATATTCTACACACAAAAAATTCATTTTCAACCAAGAAAGATGACATTTCTACAGAAAAGATGAATTTTTAACAAAAAATATAATAATAACTTATTTTTTAAAATTTTAATTTTAAATTAAAAAAAAAAAAAGATAATTCGGAATTTTAACCAAAAATTAACGAAATTTACAAAAAAATACCTGAATTTTCTAAAAAAAGTTCATTTTTAATTTAAAAAATTACTTTTTTACAAAACAGATGAATTTTTAATCCAAAAAGGATGAATTTTCAAAGAAAATATAATAATGAATAATTTAATCAACAAAGATTTAAATTTTAAATAAAAAAATTTTCGACTGGGAATTTCAACCAAAAAATAAGGAATTTTCAACAAAATAAATTACATTGTAATACAAAAGTTCATCAGCAACCAAGAAAGATGACATTTCTAAAAAAAGGATGAATTTTTAACAAAAAATATAATAATTTATTTTAAAAAAATTTAAATAAAAAAACAGATAATTCGGAATTTTAACCAAAAATTAACAACATTTACAACAAAATACATGATTTTTTTTAAAAAAAGTTCATTTTTAATGAAAAAAATAAATTTTACAAAACAGATGAATTTTTAATAAAAAAAGGATGAATTCTCAAGATTTAAATTTTAAAAAAACACAGATAATTCAAAATTTTAACAAAAAATGAACGAAATTTAAACACACAAAAATGAATTTTCTAAAAAAAAGTTCATTTTTAATGAAAAAAAGACTTTTTTACAAAACAGATGAATTTTTAATCCAAAAAGGATGAATTCTCAAAGAAAAATATAATAATGCATAATTTAATCAACGAAGATGTAAATTTTAAATAAAAAAACATTCGACTTGGAATTTCAACCAAAAAAGAACGAATTTTTAATAAAATACATGAATATTTTACACACCAAAAATTCATTTTCAACCATGAATTTTCAACATAAAAGTTGATCTGCAACCAAGAAAGCTTAGAATTCTAAAAAAATGAATTTTCAGTTAAATAAAGATGAATTTTTAATCCAAAAAGAAAATACTTATCCACAATACTTAATATAAAAAGAAAAGATTTAAATTTTAAATAAAAAAAACAGTTAAATTGGAATTTCAACTTTAAATTAACGAAATTTGCAAGAAAATACATGAATTTTCTACAAAAAAATGTCTTTTCAATTAAGAGAGATTACTTTTCTACACAAAATAACGAATTTTCAAATAAGTACATGAATTTTCGTATAAAAAATTTATCTTCGACCAAGGATGATGAACTTTGTATAAAAAACAAGATGATTTCTTTAAAAAAATTACTCATATTTGAATCAAAAAAGGTTTAAAAGATAAAAAATAGTTGAAGCGGAAGTTCCACAAAAAAGGAAGAATTTTTTACAACAAAAAAGATCCATTTCAACCAAAAAAGAACGAATTTTCAGCAAAATACACATATTTTTTAAAGTTAGTACAATTTTCAATCCAAAAAGACGAACCTTTAGCAAAATACATAAATTTTCGACCAAATAGTTGGAATTTTCAACTATAAACGATCAATTTTCAAATAAAAATATCAAACTTCATCCAAAACGGGAAGTTTAATATTCAATTAAAAAAAATTAATTTACATTAAAAAATCGAATTTTCAACAACATAGTTAAATTTTTTAACTGACTAAATGAATCTTTAACCAAATAAAAAAATGCATTAACAACGTAGTTAAATTTTAATTAAAAAAAGCACTGAATTGAAATATTATTCACTTATTTTCAAAATTGGAAACAATAGAGCTCAACCATTTAAAAAATTTCTAAATATAATTTTTTTTAAACGGATTCATTTCTTTTGTGTGTATTTTAACAAATTTTGGGGACAATAAGCATGCAAATTCGAAGAAGAAAAAATGGGGAGGTGAAGTCTGCTATTAATAATTTTTCTTAAAGGTACTTACAATCTTTTCACTCAAGAGGCATTTGCAGAGAACAAAGTCTGTGTGTGGCAAGTTGGTTAAAGCTTTGAGAAGAATTTGACTCGTGATATCCACATTATACCGTTGTGGATTGAGCTGGTAAAGTTTCAAAACTGCCAGATTTGCCTCGAGGTCATAGGCATTTTCTCTTGCCTGAATTTCGACGTATTTTTCCAAAGTTGTCAAATTCTCAGGATTGTATCTAAAGAGTAATTTAATGAATTTAATGAATTTAATGAATTTAATAAATTTTCAACAAAATAGTTCAATTTTTAATCAAGAAGACTAATTTCCTACCAAAAAAAGACTTATTTACAAAAAAAATCCACGAATTTTCAACAACAAAAAAATCAACTTTCATCCAAAGTTAGAATAGTTAGGTTTTCAGTAAGAAAAATAAACTTATATCAAATGAAATTTTTTTTAAAAGTAATGAAATTATCAAGTTTCAATTAAATAAGAAAATTTCTAGACAAAACAATAATATTCAGGAGAAAGTTTTTGTGAATTTGCAAAAATTGCGTAAATGAGTGATGTACGATATCTAATGAAAATTGCAAAAGGGTGCCCCGTTTAAAAAAAATGTAACCATTTACTTGGTTAAAAATTAAAAAAAAAGATTTTCTACAGCAAAAGATGAATTTTCAAGAAAATGCATAGATTTTCCACTAAAGAAGATAAATTATGAACCAAAGTCGGAGTAGTTAAACTTTCAAGTTCAAACATTTATTTTTTTAAATCAACAAAATAGTTGCATTTTTAAGAAAAGAAATAATTTTTCGTATAGCGGTGAATCTTCGAATAAAAAAATGTAATTTCAACCTTATAGGTTATTTTTCTAAAAAAAAGAAGAATTTTGAAGGGAAAAAATAGACTTTCAACAAAAAAATGGAACAGAGATATATAAAATTCATTAATTTTCAACTAAAAAATATAAATTATCAATCTAAAGTAAAATAGTTAAATCTTTAGTAATAGAATTAATTCTTAATTCACATCTAATTTTAAACAAAATATTTAAGTTTTCAGTCAAAAGAGAAAAAAACATTTAAAATGTGGAACTTTCGTGCCAAACAGACAAAACAAGAGTTAACATTTTTTTAAAACAGCTAAATTTTCAAGTATAAAAGTCTAATTAAAAAAAAACAGTTGAAATAAAAAATAATTAAATTTGCAACTAAAGAAATTAATTTTGAACCAACTAGATGACTTATCGACGAAAAAGTTGAATTTTCTAACTTAAAAATTAATTTTCAAAAAAACAACCAACGAATTTTCCAAAAAATACATGATTTTTTAACAAAACAGTTGTATTTTCAACCAAAAAGATTAAAATTTTTGTATTTAACAAAATTGTTTAATTTTCAACTAAAGAAGATAAATATTCAACAAAGCACGAAGTAGTGGAATTTTCAGTTCAAATAATCATTTTAAAAAAGTATTTTCAACCATATAGTTACATTTTTAAGTGACGAAATTAATTTAAAACAAAATAGTTGAATTTTTGATCAAAAAGATGAATTTTCGACATAAAAAATTATTATTTATTATTATTATTTATTATTATTTATTATTATTATTATTTATTATTATTATTATTTCTGAATAATAAAATTCCCCACAGAAAATTGTTAAATTATAAAATATCTGAACTTAGAAAATTTCTGAATTTAAACAATTAAAATGTTTATTATAAATATTATTTTTTCTTTAAATATGCAATGAACAAGTATTTCTATAAGAATAATTATTTTTAATGTTTAAAACATCTATATATTTTTTTTTAAATTTAAAATAAAAATATATGAAAAAATATATTTCTGGATGAAATATATATATTTTATAAAAAATAATATATAATATAAATATAAAATACAATATAAATCTAATTGTATTTTTAATCAATACATCATTTATTTTTAATTGTTTCAATTCTTGAATTTTCTAGTTCGGATATTTTATTATTTATTTTTATTATTATATTTTATAATTATTATTAGTCGGGAATTTTATAATTCGGTAATCTCATAATCTGTTGAGTATTTTATTATTCAGAAATTTTATAAATCGTGCATTTAAAATAACAATAATTAAAAAAATATATTTCTGGATGAATAGTTTTCAATTATTGGTATTTTAAATTAATAATCATTTTAGAAACTTTAAACATTAAAAATAATTTGTTATAATAATAGTTGATTAAAGTATTTTTAATAAGTAAATAATATTTATAAAACCAAATTTTTAACTGTTTAAATTCAGGAATTTTCTTTTTCGGATATTTTATATTTCAGCAATTTTCTTTCCTGAATGTTATTATTATTCAAAAATATTATTATTCATGAAGTTTATTATTCGGCATTTTTCAGTCGTCAATTCGGGAACTTTACAAAATTTAGGTCCGCGCAAAAAAATTGCGAATTTTTGTTTTCGAGCATGAAAAATCAGTAAATTAGGACAGCGATATAAAATCCGGACGTTTGGGGTCACCCTATAGGTACAAATGATCGAAATATGGAAACTTGATTCTTACCTTACTTGTAAACAAAAATTGTTTACTGAAATAGTCCAATCCTCGAAATATCATAAAGTAAAAGTTCGGTATTTTTTTCGAGTAATAAATTAAAATTAAGTTTAATAAACCCCGAACTTCAGAAAACAGAAGAAAGTGAGGTTATAAAACTGAAAACGTGTTGAAGAATATAAGACCTAAAATTACCTTTCTATTCCCTTCAGCATATCTGCAACGGTTTGTCTCATCGCTTCTGCCATTATGTCGTTGATTTAAACTCGAAAATTTTCAATAAAACATGAAAAATTGTAACAAAATGTATAGGACAGATTTCCTCTACTTTATAGGTTATGCTACGCGACAAGCCGAAACGCATGCGCCTGTCAGTAAATTGTAATTACAACTTTTTTCACCAGAGGTCCAGGAATATTTTCACGAAGTGAAAACAAAAAAAATTTATAAAGAAATAGTGTAATAAAATTACACCATACTTGTGAGAAATGTGCTGAATTTGTACATAAAAATGGATTTAATTGATAATAAGTACGAACCTGTGGATGAAAGGTAATTAATTTTGAAATCTGGATATTTTTCTCGTTTTCTACACCTAGTTTTGGGGTATCATGCGTTGTAAGAAAAGTCAATATATTTCTCTTCTTGTAAAGCAAATATCATAGCAATTTAAAAATTAAAATGCTGTCAATTTATATCTGTCCGAAAAATTTGGTTTTCAGTCTTATTAGAATAAAATTAGGTTTTTATCATTAAACATGAAGAGCATTTTGTTCTTCTATGCAAATAATTTAATAACTTTCTTTTAATTTTCTTATAATAAAATAAAAATTTGTAATGTTAATTAGTTTTAACTTTCAATTAAATTAACTGAGATATTGCGTCTTTATTCAATATGGATCTACAAGGATATTTCAATTATTAGTATATAGAATAAAAAAATTTGGCAGGTTATGTTTTGTTCAATTTTTATAAAATATGTAAATTAACATGCCCATTTTTATATTTAATGAAAAATAAGCATTCCATTAAGAATTATTTTGAATATTTTGAAATTTAGAATTTTATTCAAGGATGTTCTAGATATAAATGTCAAAATGATTTTATCTTTAACTTGATTTTTAAGTTAAAAAAATTAGTTTTTAATACAAAAAAGAAATCTTCAACAAAATACCTACATTTTTAACAAAATAGTGGATTTTCAAGAAACTATGTAATTTTGCAACCAAATAGTTGCATTTCTACATTAAAAATTCAATTTTTAACCAAAAATAGATTAGTTTAATTTTCATTTTTTAAATTAATTTTCTACAAAACATTTGAATTTTATACCAAATTGTTGATTTTTCATGGCAAAAATACGAATTTTCTGTACAGAACAGTTAAATTTTAAATACAAAAATATGAAGGTGCGTGAATAAAGTTAATTTTCAATTAAATGGTTAAATTTGAGGTTAGGAAAATAGTTTTTACCCAAAAAATACATTTTTAACAAAACACATAATTTTTTTACCAAATATGTAATTGAATTTTTAACAAAAAGTATTTATTTTCTACCAAAAAAGACGAATCTTCAACAAACTACATATAATTTGAACCAAATAGTTAAATTACTCAATTAACAAAATTAAATTATTAAATGATTAAAAAGTAAATGTTTTTACGATTTTCAAACAAAGAGATGAATTTTGGTCTCGAAAATATGAAATTTCAACAAATTAGATCAATTTTCTACTTAGGAGATAAATTTTCTACTAAAATTTTGAATCTTTAACCGAAAAAATTATTATTTAAAAAAGTAATTCATATTGCAACGAAGCAGTTGAATTTTCAACCCATAAATTTTAACTTCAATCAAAATATAATTGATTATTGAAAATAAAAAAGATTTTAATTGAAAATAATATCTAAACAATTTAACAAACAAAAAACATATTCTCACAAAATAAATCAATTCTTAACCTCATAGTTGAATATTCAATCCTAAAATATGAAATTTCAACAAAAAAGTTCATTTTCCACCAATCAGTTAAATTTTCCGTTAACAAAATTATTTTTTAAGAGATATTTCTACTGAAATTATGAATCTTTAACCAGAAAAAAATTAATTTTAAGAAAGTAGTTTAACTTTGAACCAAGGAGTTGAATTTTCAACCTAAAAAGATTAATTTTGAATGCCAAAGATTTCACAAAGATTGCAATCATTTCTCAAAGATTGGATGAAGATTTTAATAATCTCACAAATATTACCGAATATTTCAAATATTTTGCAAATATTTAAAAATAATTAACAAAGATTTCAGATAGATTGAAAAGATTTCAAAAACTTCGGATAGATTTAAAAGACTTCACAAAGACTAGAATCATTTCTCAAATATTTCAGAATTAATTAAAAAATATGTCAAATCTTTTGCAAATATTTTCAAGTAATTCACAAAGATTTCGGAAGTATTTAAAAGACTTCGCAAAGACTTCAGTCATTTCTCAAAGATTTCACAAAGACTTAAATAATTACACAAATATTACCGAATATTTAAGAAATATGTCAAATCTTTTGTAAAGATTTTGAAGTAATTCACAAAGATTTCACAGAGACTTCAAAAATATTTCAATGATTTCACAAACATTTCAAAAATATTTAAGAGTTCACAAAGGCTTCAATCATTTCTCAAAGATTTCCATTATTTCAAAAATATTACTGAATGTTTAAAAACATTTCACAATGATTTTTACAGAATTTATGAAGATTTAACAAATATTTCAATGATTTTCCAAATATTTTGTAAAGATTTGAGATAGATTTAAAAGATTGAACGAAGATTTTGGAAATATTTATCATTTCTCAAATATTTCAGAAGTATTGCGAAATATTTAAAAAATATGTCAAATCTTTTGCAAAGATTTTTAAGTAATTCACAAAGATTTAAAAGATTTCGGAAATATTTAAGAGACTTCAATCATTTCTCAAAGATTTCCATAATTTCAAAAATATTACCGAATATTAAATAAATATTTCGCAATGATTTTTAAAGAATTCATGAAGATTTAACAAATATTTCAATGATTTTCCAAATATTTTGCAAAGATTTTAGATAGATTTAAGAGATGGAACGAAGATTTGGGAAATATTTAAAAGACTTCACAAAGATTTAAATGATTTCTCAAATATTTCACAAAGATTTAAATAGTTTTACAATTATTACCGAATATTTAAAAAATATGTCAAATCTATCGCAAAGATTTTTAAGTAATTCACAAAGATTTCATAGAGACTTCACAAAGATTTCGGAAATATTTAAAAGATTTCACAAAGACTTAAATCATTTCTCAAATATTTCAGAATAATTACGAAATATTTCAAAAATATGTCAAATCTTTTGCAACGATTTTTAAGTAATTCACAAAGATTTCAATGATTTCACGAAGATTTCGGAAATATTTAAACGACTTCGCAAATACTTCAGTCATTTCTCAAAGATTTAAATAATTTCAAAAATATTACTAAATATTTTAAAAATATTTCGCAATTATTTTTAAAAAATTTACAAAGATTTAACGAATATTTCAATGATTATCTAAATATTTTGCAAATATTTTAGATATATTTAAGAGATGGAACGAAGATTTCGGAAATATTTCAAAGACTTCACAAAGACTTAAATCATTTCTCAAATAGTTCAGAAATATTACTAAATATTTCAAAGGTATGTCCAATCTTTCGCAAAGATTTTTATGTAATTCTCAAACATTTCAAAGATTTCTTAAATATTTAAAAGACTTCGCAAAGACTTCAATCACTTCTAAAAGATTTCACAAAGATTTTAATTATTGACCAAAGATTTCCGAAAGATTTCAAAGATTGAACAAAGATTTCAGGTACAAAGATTCAATAATTTCATAAACATTACCAAATATTTTTAAGATATTTCAAATATTTTTTAAAGACTTTTAAAGAATTCACAAAGATTTTACAAATATTTCAATGATTTCCTAAAGGTTTCACTAAGATTTTAAATATTTCGCAAATATTTTAAATATATTTTAAAGCTTGAACAAAGATTTTTTAAGCAATTCCCAAATATTTTCCAAAGATTTAAAAGATTTCACAAAGATTTAAATAATTTCACATATGTTCCAAAATATTTAAAATATTTATCAAAATTTTAATTATTTCAAGAAGAATTCATAAATATTTTTAAATATTTTTCAAAGATTTCGGATAGAATTATGGGATTTCGATGATTTCCTAAAGCTTCAAATAATTTCACAAATATTATAAAATATTTCAACTATTTTGGAAAGATTTGAACAAGGTGAAAATTATATATCAAAGATTTTACAAATATTTGAAATATTTCGCAAAGATTTGAAAAATTTCACACAAACTTAAATCATTTCTCAAATATTTCAGAAATACGTCCAATCTTACGCACAGATTTTTATGTAATTCACAAAGATTTCGGAAATACTTAAAAGAACTCACAAAGACTTCAATCATTTCTCAAAGATATCACAATGGTTTTAATATTTTCACAAATATTACCGAATATTAAAAAAATATGTCAAATCTTTCGCAATGATTTCGCAGACTTCACAAAGATTTCAAAAATATTTAAGACTTCACAAGGACATCAATCATTTCTCAAAGATTTCCATAATTTTACAAATATTACCGAATATTTAAAAAATATTTCGCAAATTATTTTTAAATAATTTATAAAGATTTCATTTATTTTTCAAATATTTTGCAAATATTTTAGAAAGATTTAAAAGATGGAACAAAAATTTTGGAAATATTTCAAGGACATCACAAAGACTTAAATCATTTCTCAAATATTTTAGAAATATTACGAAATATTTCAAAAATATGTCAAATATTTTGCAATGATTTTAAAGTAATTCAGGAAGATTTCAAAGATTTCTGAAATATTTAAAAGACTTCGCAAAGACTTCAATAATTTCTCAAAGATTTCACAAAGATTTTAATAATTTCATAAATATTACCGAATATTTCAAATATATATGTCAAATCCTTTGCAAATATTTTTAAATAATCCATCAAGATTTCACAAAGATTTTAATTATTCACCAAAGATTTCCGAAATATTTCAAATATTGAACGAAGATTTTCTAATGATTGTACAATGATTCAATAATTTCATAAACATTACCAAATATTAGAAAAATATTTCAAATATTTCGCAGAGACATTTAAAGAACTCACAAACATTTTAAAAATATTTCAATCATTTCCTAAAGGTTTCGCTAAGATTTTAAATCGCAAATATTTTAGATATATGTTAAACATTGAACAAAGATTTTTAAAGGAATTCCCAAAGATTTAAAAGATTTCACATACTTTACCAAATATTTGTCAAAATTTTAATGATTTCATGAAGATTTCAAATATTTTGCAAAGATTTCGGATAGAATTAAAAGATTTCGATGATTTCCTAAAGCTTCAAATAATTTCACAAATATTAGAAAATATTTAAACTATTTTGGAAAGATTTGACCAAGGTCACAATTATATATCAAAGATTTTACAAAGATTTGAAATATTTCGCAAAGCTTTCGGATAGATTTCAAAAATTTCACACAAACTCAAATAATTTCTCAAATATTTCAGAAATATCAGAATGATTTTAATAATTTCAAAAATATTAGCGAATATTTCAAAAATATTTCAAATCCTTCGCAAATATTTTTAAATGATCCATAAAGATTTCACAAAGATTTTAATTATTGACCAAAGATTTCCGAAATATTTCAAAGATTGAACAAAGATTTCAGATAGATTTCCTAATGACTGTACACATATTCAATAATTTCATAAACATGACCAATATTTGAAAAATATTTCAAATAGTTCGTAAAGATTTTTAAAGAATTCACAAAGATTTTACAATTATTTCAATGATTTCCTAAAGGTTTCACTAAGATTTTAAATATTTCGCAAATATTTTAGATTCCTTTTAAAGATTTCACAAAGATTTTCATTATTGACAAAAGATTTCCGAAAGATTTCAACGATTGAACAAAGATTTCAGATAGATTTCCTAATGACTGTACACAGATTCAATAATTTCATAAACATGACCAAATATTTCAAATATTTCGCAAAGATTTTTAAAGAATTCACAAAGATTTTAAAGTATTTTAACGATTTTATAAAGGTTTCACTAAGATTTTAAATACTTCGCAAATATTTTAGATATATTTTAAACATTGAACAAAGATTTTTTTAGGAATTGCCAAAGATTTAAAAGAGTTCACAAAGATTTAAATAATTTCACATATGTTCTCAAATATTTAAAATATTTGACAAAATTTTAATGATTCAAAAAGATTTCATAAATATTTCAAATATTTTGCAAAGATTTCGGATAGAATTAAAAGATTTCGATGATTTCCTAAAGCTTTAAATAATTTCACAAGTATTAGAAGATATTTCAACTTTTTGGAAAGATATGACCAAGGTTTCAATGATTTCACAAAGGTTTCAAAAATATTTAAGACTTCACAAGGACTTGAATCATTTCTCAAAGATTTCCATAATTTCACAAATATTACCGAATATTTAAAAAATATTTCGCAAATTATTTTTAAAGATTTCAATTATTTTCCAAATATTTTGCAAAGATTTTAGACAGATTTAAAAGATTGAACGAAGATTTTGGAAATATTTAAAATACATCACAAAGATTTAATTCATTTCTCAAATATTTCAGAAATATTACGAAATATTTCTAAAATATGTCAAATCTTTTGCAAAGATTTTAAAGTAATTCACACAGATTTCAAAGATTTCTGAAATATTTAAAAGACTTCGCAAAGACTACAATCATTTCTCAAAGATTTAAATAATTGAACAAATATGGTCAAATATTTTTGAAATATGTCAAATCTTTTGCAAAGATTTTTATGTAATTCACAAAGATTTCAAAGAATTCGGAAATATTTAAAAGACTTTACAAAGACTTCAATAATTTCTCAAAGATTTCACAATGGTTTTAATAATTTCACAAATATTACCGAATATTTAAAAAATATTTCGCAATCATTCTTAAAGAATTTATAAAGATTTAACAAATATTTCAATGCTATTTCAAATATTTTGCAAAGATTTTAGGCAGATTTAAAAGATTGAACGAATATTTTGGAAATATTTCAAAGACCTCACAAAGATTTAAATCATTTCTCAAATATTTCAGAAATATTAAAAAAATTTCAAAAGTATGTCAAATCTTTTGCAACGATTTTGAAGTAATT
This sequence comes from Acraspis erinacei, assembly GCA_035041075.1. NCBI lineage: Eukaryota > Metazoa > Arthropoda > Insecta > Hymenoptera > Cynipidae > Acraspis > Acraspis erinacei. The sequence continues at coordinate 25,135,477 of JAWWLR010000004.1, read as the reverse complement.
CACAAATATTTCAAAGATTTCGGAAATATTTAAGACTTCGCAAAGATTTAAATAATTTAACAAATATGGGTAAATATTTTTAAAATATGTAAAATCTTTTGCAAAGATTTTATTGTAATTCAAAAAGATTTCAAAGATTTCGGAAATATTTAATAGACTTCACAAAGACTTCAATCACTTCTCAAAGATTTCACAATGATTTTAATAATTTTAAAAATATTGCCGAATATTTAAAAAATATTTCAAATCCTTCGCAAGCATTTTTAAATAATCCATAAAGATTTCACAAAGATTTTAATTATTGACCAAAGATTTCCGAAAGATTTCAAAGATTGAACAAAGATTTCAGATAGATTTCCTACTGACTGTACACAGATTCAATAATTTCATAAACATTACCAAATATTTCGCAAAGATTTTTAAAGAATTCACGAAGATTTTACAATTATTTCAATGATTTCCTAAAGGTTTCACTAATATTTTAAATATTTCACAAAGATTTTTTAAGGAATTCCCAAATATTTTCCAAAGACTTAAAAGATTTCACAAAGATTTAAATAATTTCACATATGTTGCCAAATATTAAAAATATTTGACATAATTTTAATGATTTCAAGAAGACTTCATAAAATTTAAAAATATTTTTCAAAGATTTCGGATAGAATTAAAAGATTTCGACGATTTCCTAAAGCTTTAAATAATTTCACAAATATTAGAACATATTTAAAATATTTTGGCAAGATTTGACCAAGTTCACAATTATATATCAAAGATTTTACAAATATTTGAAATATTTCGCAATGATTTGAACATTTTCACACAAACTTAAATCATTTCTCAAAGATTTCACAATGGTTTTAATATTTTCACAAATATTACCGAATATTAAAAAAATATGTCAAATCTTTCGCAAAGAGTTAGAA
>JAWWLR010000004.1:25122844-25134454 GCA_035041075.1 Acraspis erinacei | reverse complement strand
AAGTTATTTCCAATATAAATTAACAAAAATTTGAGCACTTTTTCTGGTTTACAAAGTCATCAATAAGAAATTTCGTTCATTTGAACGTTCGGAACTTCAAGTACATAGCATTACCAAATATTTGAAAAATATTTCAAGTATTTCGCAGACTTTTAAAGAATGCACAAAGATTTTACTAATATTTCAATGATTTCCTAAAGGTTTCACTAAGATTTTAAATACTTTAAGGAATTCCCAAATATTTTCCAAAAATTTAAATAATTTCACATATGTTACCAAATATTTGACAAAATTTAAAATGATTTCACGAAGACTTCATAAATATTACAAAATATTTCAACTATTTCGGACAGATTTGACCAAGGTTACAATTATATATCAAAGATCTTACAAAAAATTGAAATATTTCGCAAAGATTTCGGATAGATTAAAAAAATTGCACACAGACTTCCATTATTTCACAAAAATTTCAGCTAGATTTCAAAGATTGAACAAATCAATAAAGAATTGAAAGATTTCCAGTTCCGACTTTCCGATGAATTTAATCATTCGATTTCCCCAGGGCTCCGCCGCCTCTGTCACTTTAATATATTCTAATTTCGAATGATTAAATTGATTTGGAAATTAAATCCATAATTTTCAGTTCCGAGGAGAATGGAGAAGAAAACGTGGGTTTAGTATTGGAAGAATCAGAGTTCATAGGCTGCGATGCAGACGATGAAGCAACAGCTGAGGAAGGTCTTCATTATCAATATGAACCAAAGATTTTTGGTAATGATAGGGCTGGAGAAACGGTAGCTTATCAATTACTTCATATTGACGAGGGCGATTCAAGAGAAATGGAATTAGGGCTTCCCAATTCTATAAAGCAACCAATGCAGCTCTTGGCCTCGCCCGTTAATGGCCAATATTACGTGATCAGCAACGAAACTGACCCTTTTGCAACCCAAACTCTTAAATCTTTCACTCCTCGTGTCTCTCAACTTCAAGTCAACAATAAGTCCTCCCATTCCTCGGGCGAACCTATGCCGAAAAAGGTATTTATTCCACAATAAACACATTTCAAGAATAATACAAATTGAAGACATGCAATTCCCTTTTTTTTAGATTTTCTATAATCTTGACTAGGAAATTGTATTCTTTTGTCGAGCAAATGATCACATCTTTTTCCAGATTAAAAAAAGATGTATTTAGGTTCGCTTTGGGGATTTTAAATTCTCACAATTTTCATTTCCATTATTTTAAGTGTCCTGTCTCGTTAAAAAAATTCTTTATCAGGTTCGCAGACATTTTTCACGGTCAATTAAATTTAAAAATTCGAACTTTAAAGATAAGCATTTTTCAATTTGAATTAATGACTAATGAATTGCAAATTAAAGCACTGAAGGTAGAATTCTTAAATTTAAAACTCTTAACGTTGAAGTATAAAAGTTTTACAATTCAAAAATGTTGCATTTAAATGTTGAATAATTTATAACTATAAAATGGAAATTGCTAACATTTTCCATTGAACAATTTTAAATTAAATGCATTTAAACGGGAAAATTTAGAATTGTTAACTTTTATAAATTGTATTTTAACTAATTTTAAGTTAGAAAAATTAAAATTTTAACGATACAAGTTTTATAAACTGAACAATTTTTACGTTGGAAGTTGAATTATTTTTATTTTATACTATTCAGAAATTAATAATCGACCAGATTTGCAGTTTTACCAAAGATTGAAATCCGAAACATCTCCTTGTATTACAGTTTTAAAATTCTTAAAAAGCTTCAAATTTTTATTTCCAAGTCTTGCAAAATCCGCATGTTGTTTTCAAATTTTAAATTATTATTCAAAGTTTTTCATAACTCCCAAATATATTTTAAAATGATTCGAATTTCAAATAATCTATCAAAATAAAAAATCATTTTCAATTTTCCTAGTAGTATTAAGAAAATGTTTTTATTCTTTTGAAGCCTTTCACAATTCTTAAAAAGCTTATTCATTTGTTTAAACCCTGCAAAAAGCTACATTTTGTTTTTAATTAAGGACACTTAACACACACTCAAGTTTTTAATGAATTTTGAATTTTTTCAAAACCTCTAAATATCTCTAAAAAATTAATCGAATCGTTCTATAAACAATACGTCTTCATTTGTTATTTATACATTAAAAATTAAAACAAGGTCACTTACAAATAAATAATTTTTTAAGAATAACAATTAAAATAGTTGTACCAGTTTAAATTTTAACGTTGAACTCCGGTAATTCTTAAATTTTAAACGGATTTAGAATCGTTCTAACAAATCAACTATTTTTCACTTTTTTATAAGTATAGTTCAATTTTTTAAATAATTAATTAACTTATATTGACAGTTGAACAAATAAAAATATTTTTATCAACAAATTTCAATGTCAAACACTTTTAATTTTCAATTGTTTAGCTCTTCCAGGATTGCATTTTTAAATTCTTTGAATTAAACAAGTACGCTCAAAAATAAAAATCTAAAATGGAAAATTTTGTTAAGGAAAATATTTTTGAATTACGCGCTATCAACTGGACGATATCATAATTAAAGAAGATAAAAATTCAAGGAATTATTTTTAAAAAATGGTTCAAATCGAGCTTGGACAGACTTTTTCTTCTAAAATTTGAAAAAATTCCCGGTTAAAAAAAATAAATTCACTGTCATTTTTCGGCTTTTCCTGGTCTCAAAAAATTCCCAATCATTTTCCGACTTTATGATGTTGAAATTAAGAATTCCAATTCATCCCTACATTATTTTGTTAATTTATGACACTTTCAGGAAATTTTACTTAATTTACTAAAAATTTCTACTAATTGGAAAAAAATACAAGGAGTACTTGTCCTACAAAAATATCGATAAAAAAGAGCTTTTTAAGAATTTTAAAATGTTTCAAGGGGATAAATAGATATTCTTAAGATTCCTGAGAAAACTTAAAATGATTTTTTAGTTTGAAAAATGAAAATTTCGAATAAGTTTAAGAGATATTTCAAAGTTTAGAAAAGATTAAAAACTAATATTAAACTTAAAAAATTGAAATAAATTTAAAACGTATATTTTTCAAGATTTCGGACAAAAACTTTCGAAGCTTTGTAAGAATTGTGAATGGTTTTTTATTTTAAAATTTGAAGAGATTATTCAACAATATTTTAAAAACTTTCAACACATTTTCAAAAAAAGATTTTGGAACATTTTTTACAATTTTTATCAATTAAAAAAAATTTTAGGTAATACTTGAATTTTTTTAATGATATTTAAAAATTTGAAAAAATGTCATAAGAAAATAATTAAAACTTGAAAAGATTTCGAAAAATTAAAAATCATAATTTTCTAGGGTAATAATAAACATTTTTTTAAAGTGACTATTTAAACAAATTTTCAAAAAGAAGCTCGAAGATTTTAAGGAAACTTCAAATCATTTTGAAAGATATTTTGAAGTTTTGCAAAAATTTAATAAAATAATTTAAAAATGGAAAAGGTTTCAAAAAATGTAAATCAATATTTTCGAAGATTCTGAAATAAAATTGTTGTGTCTTTTATTTCTCGAAATTCCAGTTGAAATTTGTGACGATTTTCTATGTCGAAAAATTGAAGTTAAGATTACTCAAATAGATATTTAGAAATTATATAAGTTTTTAAGATATTAAAAATATCTTAAAACTGTAAAGTAAAAAACTTTCATAAAAATGTTCTTGATACTTTTTCGACATATCGGAAATGTTCAAAAATATTTTTGAATTTTCTCAGGAATCTTATGAGATTTATATTTATAAAACCTTAAAAAATAAAACATTCATTTACTTGAAATTTTTATTTTGTATTAAAAGTTTGTTTGCGTCAAATCATACTTTGGTTGCAGTTTTTTTCTGTCTGGACTGAAAAATCTTTTTTTGGATAAAAATTAAATTACTTTAGTGAAAAATTTCGTCTTCTAGCTATATTTTTTATTGAGAATTCATATTTTTGGTTGAAAATTGAAGCAGTCAATTGTTTGGTTAAAAATTAATTTTTTTGTTGAAATTTTGTTTTTCCACGTATGAAGTCTTAAAAATCTTTTTGAGCTTTCTCAAACATCTTAAGAAAATTATAATATATAACTTTACGCAGAAATAGATAAATAAACTTTAAAAAAAAGAAAATCCAACATAATCCAAGAATTAAAAATTCTAAATCTTGTTCAAATTATAATGATTTTTATTTTGAAGTACCAATTATTGGCCTTAACCGATAAACGCTAAATTTAAACAAAAATTATTAACCTTGAAAGTCTAATGATTTAGATCCAAAAATGTTAAATATACACCAACATAACCCAAAATTGTTAGAATTTGTGAATTTGATTTAAAATCCATTTTTTTTTATTAAAAAAAAAACTAATTTCCACCGAAAGACACAAAACTTAACCCATAATTGATCAAACATTCTTAATCTGGCTCCAATAATAATTTGCGCTTTGAAATACCAAAAATTTGTGTAAAACGCCAACATAACCTAAAATTGTCGAAAATGGGGAAGCCTTAAGATTTTATATCAAACTTTTTTTTTTAAATACTTAATTCTAGCTAAAAGCATTATCATAAAACATGTATTATATTTAGAATAATTTATTAGATACTCTGAAGATTTTTAAAATTTAAATTTTAAATGAAAATCTCAATTCGTAAAAGGTTTTCTACCAATTTTTAAAAATAGGATTACTAATATTTTTTTTAGAGGGACGACAAAAGAAGAGAAACGCACAATGAAGTGGAGCGGCGACGAAGGGATAAAATTAACACTTGGATTACAGTTTTGGGAAAACTTTTGCCGGAATATAAAGTTAGTGCAAGTGATGGAGGGGATGGCAAACAGAATTTTGAATCTCAGGTGAGATAAAGAATCATTAACAATCTTATTTTATCAATAAATTACGTTTTCGATTGGCGAAATTGCTGCTCTTGAAAGAAAAAAGAAATTAGGGCTCTCAGAAATCCTATTAATTTCCCTTAAATCTGATGACATTCTATGAAATCTGATATTTTCTGAAATTGTGAAAAAATTTAAATACATTGAGAGCTCTTAAAATTCCTTAGTCTCTTTGATTTTTTTAAATATCGTAAAATCTTAATGGTCCTGTTAAATCCATCCAAATCTTGTAAAATTGAAATACATTCTTTAAAACCGCATTTTTTTTAATTCCTTAAAATCCTTCAAATTCATGGAAATTACTTGACAGTTTTTAAAGAAAAAGTGATTGGAAATCTTTTTAAATATTTCAAATCATTCAACAAATCTTGTAAATAATTTATATGGAAATCCATTCAAATATTTCATAAAATCCCTTGAAATTACATGAAATCTGATAAAATCTTTAGTTAGTCCCTTAAAAATATCTTGGAATCTTTTAAAATATTCTAAAACCTAATAGACCATAATTATAAAATTCTTCCAAATCTTGCGAAATTCAATGAAATTTAAAAAATGCATTATATTCTTTTAAATCCCTTAAGAACATTAAAATTATGCAAGATTTATTGAAATTTTGTAAAGCTGTTGAAAATTCCTTAGAATCTTGTAAAATACACTAAAATTATTATATAAATTTATATTTTTAAAATTACCCGCTTTGATAAAAAATTAAAATATATTGGAAAAAACTTGTATTATTTAAAAATCTTATAAGATCTTTGAAAAATTATTTAAAATATCCTAAAATCTTAAAAATTATTTGAAATATCTTGAAATGATTGAAATCTATAGTAAATTTCTTGGAATATTTTTAAATATCTTAACGAATATCCTAAAATCTTGGAAATTCTTTAAAAATTCTGGAAATACCTTCAAATATTTAAAAAACTTTGAAATCCTACAAAATCTCTCAATTCTTAAAAATAAATTCTTTCAAATTCTGTTAAATTTAAGTAAATGTTCCTGAAATCCTGAAAAAATTAAAAAGCCCTTGGGAGCTTTTGAAATCCCTTGAAAGCATCGAAATCCTCGGAAATCTTTTAAAATAGCTTGAAACTTTTTAATGCTTCGGAATCTTTCAAAATATCTTCTCGAATATCTCAAAAATCTTTGAAATCCGACGAAATCCCTCAATTCTCGGGTATAAATTCTTTGAAGTCCATTAAAATTTTATAAAATTCCTGAAAAAGCTCGTGAGATTCTATGAAATTTTATATTTCCTTAAATCCTCAAAAAATAACATACCTTGAGAACTTTCGAAATCCCATAAAATAATTGAAATCCACAGAAATATCTTGAAATATCTTGATTAATTACTGAAATATTTGAAAATCTCTTCAAATCTTTGAAATCTTTCAATTCAAATGAATAAATTCTTAGAAGTCCATTAAAATATTATAAAATCTCTTGAAATTACATGATCCATGGAAATTTCTTTAAAATATTTTGCAATATTTTAGATTTTTGCAGATTTTAGAATCTTTGGAAATACCTTGAAATATTTTTTAATATATTGAAATCTTTAAAATCCATTAAAGTATTATAAAATTAGATGAAATCTGATTATATAACCTGAAAGCCCTTAAAATCCATTAAAATGATTGAAATCCTCAGAAATTTGATAAAATCTCTTGCAATTCGTTAATATTTCTTAAAAATTCTTTGCAATATTTTTAAATCGTCTGAAAACGCTTTGGATTTTTTTTAATATCCTAAAATGTTATAAAGGCTATGCAATTTTTCCATATCTTTCGAAAATCTTAAAAATCGCATTAAATCTTTTGAAATTCTTTAAAACCGCATTACATTTTTGAAATCCCTACAAATATTTTCAAAATCTTTTCAAATCTATGAAATTCCACGAAATCCCTTAATTCGTGTGAAATATTTTGAAATTTTTTAAAGTTCTTGAATATCTCGTGAATAAATTATTTGAAATCCGTTAAATTATTATGAAATCCCCGGAAATTACATTAAATTTCTCTGTCAATCATCGTAAATCTGATGAAATCCTTTGACATTTCTTAAAAATCATTTGACATATTTGTGAATTCTCTGAAATACTTTGTTTTGAAATTTATAGAAATATTATGAAATGTTTGGAAATTTTTTATATCTATTTTTATATCTATTAAAAATTCTTAGGAAGTTTATAAAATGCATTGCAATTCCATTACATTTTTTTTAAATCACTTAACATTCCATTAAATAATTAAGATCTTCGGAAATCCCATATGAATTTCCTTGAAAGCCATTAAAATTTCTTGCGATTCTTTTTTAAATTACTTTAAATCCTTCGAAATATTTGGAAATCTTTCAAATGAAAACACAATTAGGGACACAACCCTTTTTATTTTAATTATTTTTTATTTATTACTGAACCTGGAAAAAAACACAGTATAAATAAGAAATTATTTTCTAGCCAATGATAACGTAGTTTATGGACTTAGTCCAAGAAGTTCTCCGAAAATTCAAATTCAATACATCAAAAATAGCATTTTTTAAATAAAAATTGTTAATAAAAGTCTGCTATTCTGCTTGAAAAGAAAAAATTTCATATTTTAAGTAGGGTCAGTTTTTCTTGCATAGTTTTGAATTTCACAAAACATTGTTTTCTGAGAGAGCTTTTAAAAGCACATATTTTCAAAAGTTTTCTTTTTTTTATAGCGAAAAATAAAAAAAACATATTTTCAAATTAAAAAAAAACTATTTTAGAGAAAAATCGTCTTCTTTTTTTTATTCCAACTGGTTTTGATTTAAATTTGATCGGTTGAAGTTTCTTCTTGTTGGTTGAAAATTGAACCATTTTGTTAAAAATTTGTCTTTTATTCGTTTTTGTTTTATTTTTGGTTATAAACGGATCTTTTCTATTTAAAATGTTACATGCTTCTTTGAAAAATCGCCCTTTTTTATTCAATTCAACGCTTTTAATTAAAAATAAACTTTTTGGGGAGAAATAAATTTTTTCATCAAAAATTGATTAACTGAGCACTTAACTTGTCCATTTTTTGTTAAATACTCGCCACTTTTAGTTTAAAAATCAATCATTTAAATAAAAATTAACGTATTTTATTGAAAATTCGTCTATTTTGACTGAAAATTAATGTTAATGCTCCACAATTAATGTTTTTGGTGGAAAAATCATTTTTCGGTTACAAATTTAAGTAGTTTTTTTTAAAAATTCGTATTTCTTTTCTCGAAAATTTATTTCTTTGGTTAAAAATTCATTATTTTTGGTTAAAAATGCAATTATTTTGTTCAAACCTTCTTTTTTTGGTTCAAAATTATTTTTTTCAAGTGAAAAATGAACTATTTCATTTTTGGTTAAAAATCATTATTTTTTTATTTGTAAAATTCGTCTCTGTCGGTAAAAATTTAACTATTTTATTGAAAAATTCGCTTTTTTGGTTGAAAATTAAATTCTTTTAACAGAATTTTGATTCTTAATTTAACAATTTTGTTGCAAAATCGTTTTCTTTCAGTAGGAAAATGTACCTTTCTGATTAATAACTTTGAATATTTAGTTTGAAATTTATAAATTTTGTTGAGAAAATAGAAAATTCGTCTATTTTTTTATTTTTGAAAATTCATTTCTATGGCTGAAAATTTAAGTATTCTGTTAAAAAATTTGCTTTTTTTGTTAAAAATTATTTTTTTGAAGAGAAAATTTAACTATTCTATTTTTGGTTCCAAATACATTTTTTTTAGTTGAAAATCTAACAATGTTGTGGTTTCTACAAACTAAACGACTTACTCTTTTAATTTATTCTACAAATAAACTATAAACTTTTATTAATAGTTTGTATAAAAAAAGCTATTTTTCACATATTTAATTTAAATTTTCGCAGAACTCGGACCGGATTTTGTTTCATTGGCCAAAAAAGTATAATTTGTTTGTTTTTTCTGTTTAAATTTTTGCAGAGCAAAGGAGGAATTTTATCCCGCGCATGTGACTATATACTAGAATTAAAAGAGACAAACAAGACTCTTGACCGCTGTTCCGAGGAAAATAAGGAATTAGTGCAAGAATTGAAAAATCTGAGACAACTCGTCAGTCACTTAAAAAAACAGAACTCTCACTTAAAAATGCAAATCTCCGATGGTACTTAATACTTGAAATTTGGCGACTGCCTTCGAATATTAAATCTTAAATCCATATTTAAATTATGGTACTTTTTCATGTTTACGAATACTTTTTCAAGTACGTTACCGTGTTGACTAGAAATAAATGTATTTTATGATATTTAGCCTTGCTTTTATTTGTTATAAAAAAATGCAGGCTTCGGACCCACTTCAGAGATCAAAAATAATGTAAATAGTGTCTCAAATTTGGAAAAAAAACACTGTAAAAAGAGTTTCACAACATTTTTCGAGTATTAAACTTATGTGCAGTACGAATTTAAAAGTGTATAGTCCGAAAAAAATGTGCAATGGAAAATTAACTTTATTTTTTAAGCAAAATTTCGAGGTTTCTGAACCTACTATTTGAAAAGCATTAAAAATGAACTTGAAGTTTTATTTAAAATGTTATTCTTTATTTTTTTTAATTTAGAAAAATTCCTATTCATTTGCGGCTTTCATAGTCTTGTCCATATTTTCCCTATTCCTCTCTTTTGTCTACATAAATTCTAACTCAATGAATAGAATCCATTAGGAAAATTCAGCAATTTTTGGTTAATATTTCATTCTTTATTTTGTTAAAAAGTGAATTACTTTGTTGAAAAATCAACAATTTTGTTAAATTCATACTTCTTGTTAGAAAATTCAACGTTAATTAATTGATTAATTAATTATCATTAATTTATTTATATTATTAATTCAATTTTAGAAATTTATTCAATTTTATTATTTATTTTGTATTAATTTGAATTAATAATTGAATAATAATAATAATAATTTGCTTAAAAAGTGAATTATTTTGTTGAAAAATCAACAACTTATTTAATTTATTTCAATTAATTAATCAATTCAAAACCAGTTGAAATAAAAAAAAGAATTAATCATAAAAAAATAATAAAATTCAAATTAATTAATTCAATAAATTAAATTAATTTAATAAATTTCTAAAATTGAATTTATTAATACTGAATTAATAATATAAATAAATTCATAATTATTAATTTATAGAATATATATATATATATATATAATTATTATTCAACTATTAATTCAAATTAATAAAAAATAAATAATAAAATTGAATAAATTTCTAAAATTGAATTTATTAAAATTGAAATAATAATATAAATAAATTAATAATAATAAATTAATTTAATTAATGAATTATTAATAAATTATTAAATTTAGTAAAAATAAATAAATTCAAATAAATTTTTAAATGAATTTGTAATTAATTAATTCAAGAATTAATCATAAAAAATAAATAATAAAATTCAAATTCTTGTTGAAAATCGTCTTTTTTATTTGATAGTTCAACAATTGGATTGAAAATTGGTTACTTTCTTGACTAAACAATTTTATTAAATCAAAAATTAAACTATTTCGTTTATTTATTTTTTTTCGTTTGAAAATTTTTATGTTTGGTTTGAAAATATTTCTGTAGAAATTTGATAATTTTTTTGGGAAAAATGCAACTGTCTGATTAAAAATCAATTTGTTTTAGTTGAAAATTAACTTTCTGTTGAAAATTTATATTTTTAAGATGAAAATTCACCTTTTTTGTAGAAATTTCCTATTTTCGACACAAAACTTAAACAATTTTGCAGAAAATTTAAATGTTTGTTGTAAATGATGTCTTCTGTTGAAAATTCGTTTTTGGCGAAAAATCCAGTTTTTTGCTGTTAAAAATCCAACTGCTTGGTTGAAGGTTTTTCTTTATTATTTAAATCTCACTTTTTTCTTTTTTAAATTAAAATAAAGAAATAAAATTATTGTTAAAATATCAAAATTTGTTGAAAATTCGTCTTTTGGGCTAAAAAATTCAACTATTTTGTTAAAAATTTATGTATTAAATTCTACCGCTGTTAACAATGTAACTGTTATATAGATAATTAAATGATTAGATTTTGGATTAAAAATTTATTTTGTTTTTATTTGAAAATTCAACTGTTTTGATGAAAATTAATTTGTTTTCTTAAAAACCTGCTTTGTATAGAAAATTAATACTCTTGGTTTAATACTCAACTATTTGGTAGAAAATATATGTATTTTGTTAATTACGCGTCTTTTTTGATAGAAAAGACTTTTTGCTTGTCAAAAATGCAACTGCTAGGTTCGAAATTTTTTTTGATAGTTAAATCCAACTATTTTTATTTTTTAAATTAAAATAAATAACATTATCGTTAAAATATCAAAATTTTTATTTTGTTGAAAATTAGTCTTTTTGGCAAAAAAATTCAACTATTTTGTTAAAAATGTATGTATTTTGTTGAAGATTCGTCTTTCTGGTAAAAAGTTAAACTATTTCGTAAAAAATTCATCTTTTTGATTGTATTTAACTGTTTTTCTTATTTGAAATTGAAATATTTTTTGTTTTAAATATTAAATTCTTCCATTGTTGTTGGAATCTAATGTTTCCAGGTCGATTTTTGATTAAAAATTTATTTTTTTTTATTTGAAAATTCAACTGTTTTTATAAAGATTCGTGTATTAATAAAATCGTGTTTCGTACAGAAAATTAATCCTCTTTTTATAA
>JAWWLR010000004.1:25079149-25089218 GCA_035041075.1 Acraspis erinacei | reverse complement strand
ATTAAACTTAAGTGGAACCCAATTATTATTTACAAAAATAATTATCTAAAGAATTTATTATTGTTGTTAACAATCTTCAATTTGAATACTGCTAGAAAGTTGCGGTTTTTCTGAAATTTTCAACTATTTGTCCAATTTCCAATTAAAGTGAGGTGGATAATTAATTAATGTTGAAAAGTTAATTGTTTAAATAATTTAATATTATTTTTAATGATACTTAATTTGAATAATGGTGGAAATTTGCGGGTTTTCTTAAATATTTAGTTTTGCTTTGACGTTGTAGTTATAAAAATAATAATAAGAGAACCTCAATATGACTTTTGAAAGTTTTGTTTCGAATTACAATAAGCGGTTTTTACAAAGCGAAATAGAAAAATTTAGTATTGCATATATTTCGTTGTCAGCACCCCCCCCCCTCCGCCCGGAGAATCCCGGGGATCCATGTAGAAAATTTGAAGCATATTTCAAATATCCGTTTTATTTCAGAAAGAATAAATAGCCAAATTTAAAATTAAAAAAAAAACAGTAATTCCAGTATTACCTGACTCTGAATATGAAGTGGACAAAAAGTTTAAAATTTCGGGGAAAACCCGAAACTTTCCAGTATTATGCAAATTGAGTATCATAACAATGATAATAAATTATTTAAACAATTAATTTTTGAGATTTAATTAAGTATCACCGAAGTTAACTTGAAAATTGGACAAAAAGTGGCAAAGTTTTGAAAAAGCCACAACTTTGTACATCTATTTGAAGAAAAAATTTCAAAAAACAATGATAAATTGTATAATCAATATTCGTATTCAACTAATTAAATGTATGAAGTAGTATTTCATCCATTAGCAACAATTGACATTAAATGAAACCTAAAAAATTATAATTAGCTCCCAAAAATCGCAAAACTCATTTTTTCAGTTATAGAGTTTTTTCAGGACCCGATAAAACAGACTTATGGTGGCGACATGTTGAAAATAATACTTTATTCATATTCTATAGCTTATTGTGAAGAGCAGTGTTGAGTTTCAATACTTTCAGCTGATGTTAAGTCTCTTTCTGTATTTTTTCTTGAGATAAAAATTCACAAAGCTGAAATGGCCAACTTTTTCACTTTATCTGCTTATAAATAATTGCTCCACGACAAAAATTTAAAAATCAAAAAACCAAAGTTCCCTTTAAAATTTAATGCTGAGCATTTCTAAAAAACGAACTTAAAAATCGGTTAAAAATACGAGCTGTGGGCTATTATAAACAGAAAATTCCTATTCTAGACGACTGTGGTCGGTACGAGGGCGTCGGTCGACTGGAGTCTAGTGCGCGCGCGGCAATAAAAAATCGCTTATTTCTTTTAAACAAAAAGAACGATTTAGCTCAAATTTTGTCAAAGTTTTCTTTCAACATTGAGGAATAACTGAGGAAACAATTCCTGGAAGTAATGGTTTGCAATATTTTTAATGTTACAAATATAAAAAACAAATCTACGTTTAAAAAGTCATTGATTTCGGTACAATGAAAATTTCCGATTTTCAATGTTTAGTAAAAAATCTATCAATTTGATTAAAAGATTTCTTCGTAAAAGTTCTGCAGCTCATCCAGCCTCATATAGTTATATTTTTTGCCCAGTGAATTTTTCAAGTTGGGAATTTTCGGAAATGTTTTGCGTTTCCGCAAGGCACAGGGAACTGGGAGCGCGAGTACGAGCGCTAAGGATGTTATGGAATTAACATGCTCAATTTTGCTTGTCTTCTTTCGAATTTTTTTGTTTAATTATTCTCACTAATTTCCGACGAGAAACACTAACATAATGTAAAATTGTTCAACAGTTCTAAACATTATTATTTAATATATAATGACTGTTTTTTACTATAAATTTTTGGTATAAATTTCGCACGTAACCTGAAATTGTTTAAAAGTTATAAACCTTTAAAATATAATGATTTGTCTCTAAAAACCGCTTTTCTGTGAAAACGGTTAATAGAATCTGAATCTGTTAAAAAATTGCAAATCTTGTTTGAACTGTAAGGATTTTTTTATATAACAATTATCGTTGTAAAGCGCTAACATAACCTAAAATTGTTCAAAGTTGAGATTATGTTTTTAATCTATTTTTTTTGTTAAAAATGACAAAAAAACATTAGCAAAGCCGAAGAACGGAAATTGACGAAAAACTGTTAATCCTTGAAATATAATAACTTTGGAATAAAAATATCAATTTCGCTATAATGCTTAGAAATAACTTAGAATTGTTGAAAATTCGAAATCTCCATGATGATTTTTGTCTAAAAATACCAATTTCACACAATTTAAATTTTTAACAAATTTTAATTCTTTGAAACTTTGTGATTTTATATTAAAATTCCTTTAAAAAATACTAATTATTAGCGAAAAACACTAATATAAAACATGTATAATATGCTAAATAATTTATTAGGTAATTGAAATGTTTTAATTTTTTAACCCAATATTATTTAAAGAGTTCAACTATTTCACAACTCGCATAAGGTTTTTTTTTTATTAAAAGGTATTATTTGTAGATTTAGTTTTAAAAATATCAAATTGAAGATGTAAGACAACTTCAAGTAATGAAAATCCAATCATGTTTTCAATAATAATGATATTACAAATCGTTACAACCTTTTCTTTGATATATTATTGGGCATTTATATGTGTTCCAAAGTTTTCGATAAAAATATATTTATATATATATTTTAAAACAAAAGTGGAATTAAACAAATCATTAAAAATTATTAAAATATATTTTAATTTAGTTGTATATTTTGAGGTATGCATATCATCTTAATAGTAAAAATATATTTAAAATGGTTACATAATGGCGTTTTTATCATCCAATTCAGTAAAATTTTTCTGAATATGGAAATAATGAGGTAATAGATTTTAAACAAATATTGCTGAATTTAAGGTAAGCATGAAGTGAAAACTTCAGCTTTGTTTAAAACTATCTCTTGAAACACCAGTTATCGTTTTTTTTTAATTTTGGTTTTTTAATTGTTTTTCTCGTCGACAAACGTTTGTTGTCCTTATACCTCTGATAGTTGTAATAAGTAAGATACCAACCATTTTTCAATTATTAATTTAAAAAAACGTTTCAAATAAATTACTTACAAAAAGAAAAAAGAAAATGCAAATTCGAATATTTGTTCAACAGAGTTCTATTCTTTTTCCGTCAGGGATTCAAATCATTTTTATAATAAAGAGATGAATGTTATTGATTGCGTATAAGGAGAAGCTATATATATATATTATGACACATAAAACCTTAAAAACTACATAAATCTTAATGCTCCCATAAAAATTGATTTCTTACGTGTAAATTGCTTCGTAATGTTCGGCACAACGTTTAACACGTTCTTGTAAACTTTCCTCAAAGTATTCTGCTTCAGAGAATGAAAACTTTGATGGATTTGTGGCGCTCAGATGTTTCTGACATTGCAATTTTGTTTGAGAAACTAAGTGATCCTTTCCTTTCTGGCCAGAAGTTAATTTCTTATTATTGGTTTCTGTCCTTTCCGAATATTTTACATTGGACAGTTTGCCGACCACAACAGTATCTGCGATTGATCTAAAGTCTTGCTTTAATATTTCAATTTGCCCGACCATCAGAACGTAAAAATTTGTGACCAACATGTCCATCATCGAAGCCATAGAAGCTGTTGTTAATAATAATAATGTTTGAAAGGCGTATGTGTATCCATAAATTGGACTTTTTGATGCGTCGAAAGGATACCATGCTGCAAAGAGTAACACTTTTTCCTAAACAGATTAATGAAATATTTGACTAAGAAATGTTAATAAACATTAAATATGTAATGCAGAAGAGTGGAGAGATTCTTAAATTGTCAAAAATCATGCTCCTTTGTCAAAATAACAGACATGCCTGTTTGCTATCCACAAAAGGATACATGATCCACCATATACAAGTGAATATGCACAATGCAAGATAAACTATAGAGTTAGATTTTGCAGTCTTATTTGAAGATTTCAACACTACAAGATGTTCCTTTCTTCTAGGTGCAAATATAGGATTGTGAAGTCTCTCGAAAAATTCTTCTATCTGCTTACGATTTAAAAGAAACAAACATAATTTCGTTGCATATCCAGCACATGTTAATGTGAAGAAGGAACTTTCGACCAATTTTTGCAGATTGCCCCGCATTAAATAAATATTGATAAGTTGGGTCGGAAGAAGCGAAATGATATATAATGACTGGTAAATAAATCCATAGATTCTGTAAGCAATACTGAAAAAAAGAATTTTAAAGGATAATTTATTTGTTTGCTTACCTAATAAGAGTCGTCACAAATACAAGCTTTTCTCTATCAATGTCTCAAATGCAAAAATACCTGGATTTCGGGAATCTTGTTTACCACAAGGTTTGGCTTCTTACACTTTACATATATTTTTAACATCTTGATTTGTATATAAAATGTACTTTGTCACAACTCTCTATAGATAAAAAATCGTGGGTTCTGATAACCTTAGTATTGGATGTCTTACTGCAGAAGGCCAAAGACCGAATAAAGTGAATGTTGCTAGGGTCGTGACAAAAGCTTCTTCCGGGTCATAGGCATATTCCATTGCTCGTGGAACAATTTTCTTCTTATGATTATGGTCCGATCTTGAGGATACCTTATTATGCTGATAGTTCGACTGAGATTCAATTGATTGGCAGTTGGAGAAAGCGGAAGTAGATGGCAACATTCGAACATGAAAAATAATGACAATTGGTGCCACGCCCCTTGCCATTACCTACCTCGCAATCGGGAAACTGCCTCAGTAATTTAGACAAGTTCCTCCCTTTTATCGATCATCGAATGCGATTTCGATCAGTTTTACTCTTTGTTGTCTCATTTATTCCTTTTCTGTTATCCGTATCACTTCGTCAGTGTCACGTTTAATTTGCAATATTAGAGAATTAGTGAAATTAACAATAATTTTTTTGAAGAGGGTTATAAGGACAAAAACTTAAGATTTTTTGAAAATTATAGAGCATTGTTGATGTTTATTATTACATTCTTTGGTCTCGTTTTCTGTTAAACGCATCATTGAATTGTGCGGCGCTTATTGTGTAATATTAGAGAATTAGTGGAATGTACGATAATTTTGCTGTCGAGAGGAATTCTTCGGACGAAAACATAAGATTTTACGAAAACTACAAACAATTTTGTTGATGTTTAATAACTGTTTCTGCCTTTTTGTGGTTTCGTTAATCCATTATCTATCCTCCGCATCACATAATAAAGCCAGTTTCGTTGTGAAATATTAGAGCATCAGTGGAATTAAAATTATTTTGTTGTCGAGACGATTTTTTAGGACAGTAAATTAATATTTTTCAAAATTAGAAAACATTATTGGTGCCTATTATCTACTTCTTCGCGTTTTTCTGTCTCATTTATTTATTTGATGTTATCTGATTTATTGAATAGTGTCACATTTGTTGTGTCATATTAGAGCATTACTGAGATGAAATTTTTTTTGTCCAGAGTTTTTTGCGAGTAAAACATAAGATTTTTGGAAAATTATAAAAGATTGTTGGTGCTTGTTATTTGTTTCTAGTTTCTACCTGTTTTGTTATCTCAGTTATTAATTTTTATTTATCCGTATGATTGAATGGTGCCACATTTTTTTTCAGTGATAGAGTAATAAGAGAATGAAAGATAATTTTTGTCCAGATGATTTTTTAGGACGTAAACTTAATATTTTTCAAAATTATAAAGCATTGTTGGTGCCTATTATCTGCTCCTACGCTTTTTGCTGTCTCGTTTATTCGTATTCTGTTATCTGATTTATTGAATAGTGTCACATTTGTTGTGGCATATTAGAGCATTATTAGAAT
This sequence comes from Acraspis erinacei, assembly GCA_035041075.1. NCBI lineage: Eukaryota > Metazoa > Arthropoda > Insecta > Hymenoptera > Cynipidae > Acraspis > Acraspis erinacei. The sequence goes on along the minus strand of JAWWLR010000004.1, from coordinate 25,083,366 downwards.
GAAAGATATTTTCTTTTGCATTGAGAGGATTTTTTGCGAGTAAAACCTAAGATTTTTCGAAAATTATACAACATTGTTGATGTTATTATCTGTTTCTAGTTTCTAATTTTTTCATTTTCTCATTTATTAATTTTACGTTACCCGTATCTTCGAATGACGCCATGTTCGTTGTGCAATATTAAAGCAATAATGGAATGAAGGATTATTTTTTATCGAGACGATTTTTCAGGACAAAAGAGTAAGATTTCTCAAAAATTATAAAACATTGATGACGATTGTTTTTCTGCTTCTATGGTTTTTGCTGTCTCTTTTATTCATTTTCTGTTACCTGATTCATATAAAAACTATAAAACATTCTTGGAGTTTGTTATCTTCTTCTAGTTTCTATTTTTGTTTTCTCATTAATTAATTTTCCGTTATCCGTATCATTGAATATAGCCACGTTGGTTGTGCAATATTAGAGAATTAGTGAAATGAACGATAAATTTTTCTTTCTAGCCGGTTTTTTACAATATAATCCTATGATTCTACGAAAATTATAGAGTTTTGTTCATTTTTATTAGCCACGTCTACGCTTTTTATCGTTACATTTATTAATTTTCTGTTATCCGTGCCATTATACGGTACCAAGTTTGTAGTGGAATATTGTAGAGTTAGGGAAATGGTCGATAATTTTTATTTCTGGAGTGTCTTTTTAGGACAAAAACAAAGATTTTATGAAAACTGTCAAACATTGTCAGTGCTTACTATTACCTTTTATGTTTTACCACTTATACATTTTTGTAATGCGTACCATATAATAGAGCCACTTTTATTTATAAATATTAGATAATAAGTGAAATGAACGATCATTTTTTTAGGATAAAACCCTAAGATTTTTACGAAAATTAGAAAATTTATTTGGTGTTTATTATCTGCTTCTACGATTTTTCTTGTCTGCATTATTTATTTTGTGTTATCCTTACTATTGAATGGTGTTACTTTTGATGTGCAATATTAGAGAATCAATGGAATGAATGATAATTATTTTTATGGTACAAAAACCTAAGATTTTATAAATATTGTGAACATTATTTTGTTTTTATTAGTTTATTATTACAGTTTTGTTGTTTCGTTTATTCATTTTCTGTTTTATGTGCCATTGAATGGTCCAAAGTTTGTTAGACAATATTCAAGAATTAGTAGAATGAATGATATTTTTTATTGTGAAGAGGTTTTTTCATACAAAAACCTAAGATTTTACGAAAATTATAAATTTTTTTTGGTATTTCTTATATGCTTCTACGCTTTTTTTGGCCTTATTTATTCAGTTTCTTTTATTCGAATCATTAAATAATGCCACGTTTGCTGTATAATATGGTAGAAGAGTGTTGTTTTATGGAAAAACCCTAAGATTTTATAAAAATTATAATCTGCCTGTACGATTTTTATTGTCTCATTCCTTTATTTTTTATATCCGTATTATTGAATAACGCTATACTTGATAGGTATTATAAGAAAATTAATCGAATGGATAAACTTTCTTGTGGTGACTAAAACCTTAGATTTTATCAATGTTATAGGAACTTGTTCGTAGGTATTTGTTTATTATTACATTTTTTGTCTCATTAATTCATTTATGTTGTCTGTAGTATTGAGTGATTCAACCTTTGTTCTACAATGTTAGAGAATTAGTAGAGTGTACAATAATTTTTTATCGAGAGGACTTTTTTTAGGACAAAAACTTAACATTTTACAAATATTAAAAAATTTTTGATTGTATTTATTATCTGCTTCTACGGTTTTTGGTTCTCTCATTTATTCATTTGCTGTTAACCGTACTATTGAATGGTGACACGTTTGTTGTGAAATATTAGAGAATTAGTGAAATCAAAGATAATTTATTCGTGTAGAGTATTTTTTTAATGACAAAGCGTAAAATTTTATGGTAATAATAAAGCATTATTGATGTTTATTATTACCTTTTTCAACGTCCGATTAATCCATTTTCTGTATGTTTATCATTTATTGAAGCCATTTTTTTACAATATTATACAGTTAGCGGAATAAACGATTATATTTTTAGGATAAAAACTTCAGATTCTCTAAAAATTATAACATTTACTTTGTGTTTATTGTTTGCTTCTACGATTTTTATTGTCTCATTAATTTATTTTCTGTTGTCCGTATTATTAAATGACGCTATACTTGCTGTGCATTTTAAGAGAATTAATTCAATGAATTATAATTTTGTTGTCGAGAGGGTTTATCAGTACAAAAACCTAAGATTTTACGAAAATTATAGAATTTCCTTGGTGTTTCATATCTGCTTCTACGCTTTTTGTAAGAAATACAAACTTCAGAAAAGATTTACAAATTTTACAAAAATGTAAATAAATATATAACTTGTAATTCATAATTGTTCAATTTTATTCGTAATATTAATCGTAAATTTTTTTCTGTTCTAGGTGAGGCCATATAATCTATATATTTCATAAAGATTGATTATATATATCTATGTAAGTACATATATTGATATAAATGCACCTATTTGCGTCGAAACCTGATCATAGCCTCTGAAGAGCGGACGCAAATAGGGTCCTACAAATTCTGTCTCTATTTGCGATCGAACCATTGCGATCGAACCAGACGCAAAATGGTGCTGTCGCATCAAGTACTAGTTTGCGTCCTGACGCAAATAGGGGCAACAAGGTGGACGCAAATACATCCAAAAGCGAATCAGACGGACCCAACTACGTACAATGACATCTTTGCGTGATTTTCAGATTTTCCGGTGCAATTTGTGTCAATTTGTCAAAACAAAAATTGTGTCTATAAAATAATATATATTCTTAGATCAGTAACAGTTTTTTTAGCGAATCGGAAGGAATTACACTTTTTTATTGGTCTTAAGTTCTGGCATAACCCTTACACGGACGCAAATAGGTGCATTCACCTTAATGAGAAAATTTATTTTTATGATTTCAGAATTGCTCTTTGAATCGTCTAGTAATACAAGCTTCTGCTGTAGTGGTCGAGTTTTGGATGCTACAGAGTATTCATCAGTTGACTTTGGTTTCTTGTCGGAAAAGATCATGAGTGATGCAAAATATATGGATTACCTCAATATCGGATTCCAAACATAAACATTCCAGGGCTTTGCTTCTACTTGGTGATTGGTTTCACAGAACTATATAAATAAATAAAAATGTACTCAAATTTAAAATCATAGGTTCTTGAATCACCTAAAACGTATTTTCTAATAGAGTAAATAATGATTCTAAATCCCCTATCCCTGGATTTCGCTGATTCCGTCTTCTGTTATTAGCCGCAGAAATAACGTCAGTTGTAACCCTAACTGTATCCAATGTTTTCTACTCTGAACCGTCAACTAGCAAGATGGCTGATTTTGAGGATCAAACAGTAGCATTAAGCAACTGAGAGTAAAATTAATTTTCTAATATATTTTCCGGCAATGTAGGCTCTATCCTTAAAATTTGTTTTCAATCTTTAAAATATTTTCTCGGTTGGATATTTTCATTATTTTCCATAAAAAATTGCAATTATTTCGCAAACTTGGTACAAATTATTTGATTTGAAGCAGCATCAGCTTGAATAATTATGAAATTGAGGAAAATGAGGCAAATGAGCGAATAAATTTCGGAATTGTGTGGGTCGCCTATACAATGTGTTTGGGACTAAAATGTGCCTTTATAGATTCAGCATCTGAGGATATGTGGTGGTGCTGTACTTCGAGTGTAATTCGGTTCAGTTTCTCAATTTAAAACTTTAAACTGTTATGTTTTGAGTACTAACTGCTGTGACTCTGTCTTGGCGCGGGGCATATAAAATCTGATACAGTAACTATTAGTCTCTGTACTCATCTAGGCGGTGGTACCCGTGCAACCACTCTTGAGAAGGGTGCTTTCTAGCTGGCGATAAGCCTGAGTTAAATCAGGCGTCTACTAGTGTTAGGTCGCTTTCATCCAAATTTGACACTTACTCTACCAAAATTGACCACGTTGTTTTAGGGATTGACAAAACGGAGAAACTATTAGAACATCTCAACTCCAGATTGACTGAAGCTGAAGGTAAGTTTATCAGATTCTCACCAAACAAAGTCGCGAATAGAGTACACGGGAGTAGCCCAAAAAGCGCTGAAGTTTTTAAACCCTAAATATCTGATAAAAAGTAAAAAACTTTTTCGCACAAAAAATAGTCATAAAAAAACTCAAACA
>JAWWLR010000004.1:25048944-25059629 GCA_035041075.1 Acraspis erinacei | reverse complement strand
AATGCGATAGTGACCACCTCCTCAAACCCTTTAGCTGAGAAGAGATTCTTGGTGGTGGATCTGAGACATCTGGCTTACGAGTAATTTCGGCCGTATTTCTCCTCGCTGAAGACCCCTGTACTATATATTACCTTGTTGAATGAACAACATTTTGTTATGTCAACAAAAGCTTTTTTTGGAATAACCATAATTTTGTTGAGGCAAACAGAAAAATGTGTCTCCTATCATAAAAAACAGTGTGCAATTCAACTGCTTTACTAACCTGAAGAGATGCTTCAGAAGGCGAGCATTCTAGACTTCCGGTCGGCAGAAAATCGCCCTGTTCTGCCATTACTGCTGACCTGATGTACCCGTTATTACCCTCTGACATCATCTTCAATTTCAAGTCCTTTCCTTCCCTTTCTCTTACTTCCTCTCCTTCTCCACCTTCGATTTCTCCTTTTTCTTTAAGTTTTACGATGTCTGACACTTACACACACCTTCATGGGGGTCACACCAATATTAGTTATTTTTCTTCTCAACTTTTTCCCACCAAAGCCTAGTTTTCAATCCTTAAACAATAGCATCATATCGAGGGAAAATATTTCCGTCTCCGAGGGTGAGAAAATAACAGACCGACTACTTTAAGCCCTCTTGATCCACGTGTTTGATGGCCGAGCGATTCCACACACAAGAACCTACACGAAGCGAGGGGAAGTTTACTGGATCTATAAAGGGGATCTGCCGGAAAATGAAGCCTTGACAAATCGAGGTTGCACGTGGAATAGTAGACAGAAAAATTACGTGCAAACGGAGAAATGCATTCTTTGACTTTTTTGCCCTGTTTGTGTTGAAACTGATAGTAATATTTTTAGTTCTTTCTCGAAATGCATCATTGAGCGAAGGGACTGATTCTCCAGTGAGAGAAACAATACTCCTCGTTCGCGTTTAAGATTCTTTTCTTTGGCTTATTGTTTGTTTAAAGTTTAATCATGTATATAAATTATATGTGTTGATTTTGATAAAATTAAAAAAAATAAACCTGTGTGTAGTTAGTTTATTATTTTTCTTTCGGCTCACTTATTATTCTTTTTCTTGCGACTCACTCGCTGGCTGAATCTTTTGCTCCGATTCACCCACTTTACGAGCTGGTATCACGGTTCGTTGACTGAACCGATTTTCGAACCAATCACGAACTACGAGACCTCTTACATCCCGTTAAGATGCGAACCTGGTCTGCTGATCAAGGGTTTGAGTTTTGACACAACTTCCCTGGTAGCTTAGTGTCCATGAGCAAGATACAACCATCGTAAAAAAATGTTCAAACACGGACTTTAGGTGCAGATAAGAGGAGGGCCCAATCTTTGTCTTAATGTATCAAACTTATCTCAACGTATCTCTCGTATCCAAGGTCCTCTAATTCAAGGAGTAAGTGAATTCAAAACGAAATGTGGATCATGCTTCACGTTAGAAGATGATCCAAAATAAGAAGTTACTCGAACTTATTAGATGTTGGAGTTGATATTATGTAGTTTCCTCTTTGCTTGTGGGTTCTCTAATTCTGTTTGGTATTTTTCTCTATTTTTATTTCCTGTTGATCTTACGCGAGATTTTGCGTAAATAAGTAACGATTGCCCGTGGTGGCGGTGGTCGGTGCCGGACTGAACATTAGCACGTTGCTGTCGCACAGTCTCTACCACCACCATCGCCATCACAAACATCAACATCAGGGAGTAGCACACTTCTGCTTCTTTCCCCATGCAATATACCCATTTCTGGTACCTGCAGGTCGATAACACGCATGCGCTTGGGGGGATGAAACCAGTGTTCGGCGGATTTATTAGAATTTTCTGGTTTAGGGAACGAGTTTCCATGTTCGTGAATCCACCTCTAGATGAGCGCTTCTAATCTTATCATTCATTCCTTTGTATTATTCTTCGAAAAATGCATTAACTGAATACGTGTTACGTAATAAAATATTAAACATAGGTCCACGAAAAGTCTTTTGGAACCTTCTGGTTTTTTAAATAGGCCCACGTTTAGTAAGGAAGAAACACGTTATATTAACTCATGTTACTTGCAAATTTACTATTTTTTAAATTAAAGTAATATTAAGGCGTATGGAATGTTTGAACATTATTTGCCTGATCTTAATTACAATTTTTGTAATCTTTTAATTTAATAAGAAATATGTGTTAAGGGGGCATAATACTTCAGAATGTAGGTAAATATGCATTTTTTATTTTTGCAAAAAGTGGCAAAAAAAACCCCTTTTAGGTTTAAATAATTTGGAACTGAATTACATAACAAATGATAGCTATGATAAGATATCAATCATCAAAAATAAGTGGTGTGCATAGGTTGAATTGAACTAACTGTAATACGATTCGATTCATTTGAGAATTGAATGGATGAAATCTAACGCGACTCAACACGTGAGTTATGAGTCGAACTTTTCGACAGCGACTCAAGACGTGTACGAATAAAAAAAATGTGAATCGACTCAGCGCGTGAATCATGAGTCGAATTTTCTAACACCAACTCAGGTTTCGATTGAGCCGAATTTTCCGAAACAGATTTCAGTTGGGATTAAGTAGTTTTATTTATACCTTAATATAATATAATATTATTTTCAAAGCTCCTAAACTAACTGAATATATCATAATCTATGGTTCATAATTAAATTCATTTATTATTATTAAAATCAGATCTGTTAAAAAAATATTCTTTATATCATGCATACTGCTTACTGAATAGGTTTAAATTAAAAAGAGTTATCCAACATTTTATATTATGCACATATACTGCCGTCCAAACTAAAAAGATGCATAAGTGACATTTTGATCAGAAATGAGTTTTTGGTATTGTTGGATTCGTAAGAGAATGCTGCATCTAACTGTTATAATACAAATTATCGAATATTAATATTTATTGCAACAAAAGATTGTTTATAAATGAAGAAAGTCGACAAAGTTGAAAAATACATAAGAAAAGGATACGCAGAGCACTTTGCGTGTCTCAAAAGTTGTACAAGTTGAATAAGTTGAACAAGCGCCAGTAAATGATTAATACTTTTTTACATAATTGCAAAATATCTTAAGCAACAAATATTAATTTTAGCATTCGTTAATTGTGACATTAATTTCAGAAAAGAATAAAGTTTTACGATTTACAGAGAAAACATCGTTTAAACAGATAAAAATTGTTTAAACAAATTAAAATTGTTTGAAAAATTGCTGAATATCCTTTAGAAAAAATATTACTCTCAACATCCGCTAACTGTGTCATTAATTTCAGAAAATAATATTTTTTCACGCTTCACAAGGGGAAAAAATTCTTTAAACAAATCAAAATTGTTTAAATAATTACCAAACATCCATCTAAAATATATTGCTTACAACATTCTTTAATTGTGTCATTATTTCGAGAAAATAATAACTTTTTACGGCTTTAGGGAGAAAAAATGGTTTAAACAAATAACAATTGTTTAAACAAATACCAAATAACTTCAATAAGCACTACTCTTCTGGACATTCATCAACTTTGTACGATTTATTCCGAAAGATAATAACTTTTCACGATTTACAGGGGTAAAAAATTGTTTAAACAAATAATAATTGTTTCAAAATTTTAAAGTTACTAAAAATAAATTTTAAAACTCGTGAATTATCGATTAAAAATAAATAATGTTGAAGAAATTAAAAAAATACCGTCTTTAGCATGAATTCGATAGAAAACTGCTATTTTGCAGTTTTTGGGGCATTTTCCGGTCACAATTTAAGGGGTTTGAGTATGTTAAAATTAAAAGCTATTGGGTGGAAAATATTCCTTAAATACCCCTTAAGAGGTAGCAATACTTTAATTCACAACAAATTTGTAACAAGTACTTCTTTTTTTCATTTTTTTGAAAATCGAGCTTATCCCATTTAAAAACCCATGTTAATTGCAAAAGTCCGGGAGCACGGGTTAACGTTGAAAAAAAAAAGTACGGAATTTTCGGACCACCCTAATACACAGTGTCCCTTACGTATGTTTTTTGTTATATTTTGAGGTTGCGATCGAGCTCTTTGACAAAGGCATCATCCGCAAGTGACTTTGTGTTCTTTTTACCTTGTATTTTTTACTTTCCGCGACTAGTAAAACATCGCAAGTCCATTTTCCAATAGAAATTGTTTAAAAAATCCATTTTTTATTGCAAAATATGAAAAGACATTAGTTTTATCCAAATAGCTTATATTAATTACGCAACATTTTATTCGATATTAGAGTTCTGTAGGCAAACAGGTTTTTCCGATTGTCTCACATCGAGTGAAATTTGACTTGTGTATCTTTTAGTTTGTACAGGCAGTATACCTGTAAGACAAACCATTCTTTCCCCGAAAAAAATATTAAGTATAATTTTTTCTTGATATGAAATTTCGGTAATTTTTAATTTCGGAAATTGACTACATGAATTAAATTTAATTTAATTTCAACAAGTTACTAATTTCGAAAATGTTGTTTTAGTAGCGGAACTTTATTTCGTTACATGTAGAAGAAAATTTTTTTTCTAAATTTAAAGTAAATTTGCGAATTTTCATGGTTTTTTTTTCAAAGTTTTTTCATGGTTTTATGAAAAATTTAGGAAAATTCAGATACACGTGTTCTCTAATGCGCGGTTACATGTAAAAGTATCAAAAAGTTCGTAAAATTTTGCGTAACTTTGGTAAAGTTATAACTTCGTAATTTTCAGAATATTGCTATCAGTGCATATTTACAGGGTATGTATACGGAATATGGGATATATTATGACTTTTTCAGGTCTGTTTTGATTCATTTTACTTATTTACTAGTTTTGCCTTTTCGGTTTTTTCACAAAACAGAATCGGAAAAATCATAGTTTCATCATTTTTGAAATTTAGAATTGAAATTATTTGATATTTCTAAATTTTGTAACTGTATATTTGATAAAAAATTGATTTTCTATATTATGAAGGAATACTTGAGGGAGAACAAACAATATTAATAAACTAACAATAAACTCACTGCATATTTCCCTCACAACACTAGAAACCTAAAAGATGTTGATACCAGATGATTCATACTCATGAGAATCATAATTTGTTATCAATAATATTATTTGATAACAATAGAACGGCCTATTCATCCTATCCTCTTGTCAATAGTGTACCCTCCTGGTGAACTCTTATTTAATCATTCGAAAAGACTATGGAGGGTGAGGGAGCGGCATTTTCGCAACTGCCTAGGTTATGAGTCGAGTCGAATTAATGTGTCCACCAATACCGAAAAGTCTTTTCCACCTTAGCACTAGTGGGTTAATAGTATATTATGACACAATTGCAGAAGGCAGGCAGTTCTAAACGGGTGTACGAGGCAGAGTATAGAAAGTCGAAAATCGAACGGACCTCTATTTTGATATCACTACACAAAACGTCAAAAAAGGGGGGCTGTTCGATTTTCGACTTTCAACCTGGCCCCGGAGTCACACTATTGTTACACACGATATACAGAGAATTGAAAACTGCATCTTTTCTTCGGAAGAGGCTTTTTGGTTGCATTGCTTGTTTTGTTTAAAAACATTTAAATGTTTATTTTTTTCGCACTTTTTTTTCTTTTAAAAACCGTGTTTTTTTAGACTCAACTCATAATAATTTGGCCAATTCTTAATAAAATTGGAAAAATTTTTTTTCAACGTGTATACCGTGTTTTCCGAGCTTCTGCTCTTAAAATTTTTCGTATGAATTGGAATATGAAAAACTTGTAAAGACAGATACGTGAAGGAATGTTGGGAGAATTTTTTTGTGTAAAATTCGATACATTTTCTAAAAGCTTTCAGGGGCCAACAAAACCGAGCGCAAAAATTCTATAACCGATTACTGCACGGAACGCATTAATCGCTTCGAATGGCGAGCGCTCTTGATTTCAACTCTTCCTATTTTTTTAAATTTTCGACCAAACAAAATATTTCTTGACGAAAAACTTCTCTCAGCATTTCTTTACGTATCTCTCTTTACGATTTTTTCGTACTCCAATCCATACGAAAAATGTTAAGAGCAGAAGCTCGGAAAACATGGTATTTTTTCGGATTAAATTATTATAAACAATTACTATGTTTATGAAATGTTCACCTACATCAACGGAAGCCGAAAAGACTCCCCTACACGTTGAAAAAATAAAAATTCCAATTTTATTAAGAACTGGCTACTTTATTGCGAGTTGATTCCAAAAAAACGCGGTTTTTCAAAGGAAGAAGTGCGAAAAAAAAGTAAAACTTGAATTTTTTTAAACAAAAAAAGGAATGCTATCAAAAAACCTCTTCTGAAGAAAAGATGCAGTTTTCAATTCTCTATATTGTCAAATTTTTTGAACAAGGATTTTCGAAAACAAATTTCCCATCCCCACTTTCTTGACTTGGACAATAGTTTTACCCGTTTCGAGCGTTCGCCCGGTTCTTGCATCCCGGCCGTCAATTTTGAAAGCAATAGTTAAGTTTTAAACCCAACAGATGAAGTTGCTACAAAATAAGAAGAATTTTTAACGAAATAGTTACATTTTCAATCAAAGATATGCAACTAAAATTATGAATCTTTAACCAAAAAGATTAATTAAAAGAAATAGTTTAACTTTTAACCAAATTGAAAAAACAGAGAATTTTTAAACAAAACAGTTGAATCCACCTCCAAAACAGCCTAATTTTCAATTGAACTGTTGCATTTTAGATAAACTTCAAAACAAAAGATTCTAATATCAATTTAGTTTTTACGATTATTTTTTTACTTACTTTTAACGTTGTATACATATAATATTTTTAAGATTCTTAAGAAAATGCAAAAACACTTTTGAAACTTTTAGATCTGTCGATTTATTTTTTATTTTACAGGATATTTCAAAATTTTCTGAAAAATTTGAGTTGAAAATCTGAAAATCTTTGAAAGTTGAAAATATTTTTAATCACTTCAAAACTGCCAAAATTCCTAAATATATTTTTAACTGACTCGAATTATTCCTAAAATTGTCTTATAATATTCCACATTCTGTACCGCAATTAAAAAAAATTAATTGAAATCTTTTAAAAGCTTTTTCAGTTTTCTCCTAAAATTTATATTTCATAATAAAAAATCATTAAAAATCATCCCACAAAACTTAAGACATTTTTTTATTCTCTTGAAACCTGTCAGCATTATTTAAAAGCATATTTTTTCGAAATGTTAAAAAATCTATATTTTTATATAATTTTTGTTAGTCTTCTCATGACTTAGATTATTTCTGAATCTTCAAAAAATTACTAAAACTAAAAGTTGTTTTCTAAAATAATGTAAGCGTTTCCTAAACATTTTTTAAACCTTACAAAATTAAAAAAATTGTTCCCCATTATTAGAAACCCTCTTAATTTTTGGTGCGTAACCTTAAAAAATCTACATGTATTAATTTCATAAGTTAAAACTGATTTTCATATCTTTTTAAAACTTCTAAATGTTTCTTAAACTTACTGGATTTTTTCTAAAAATGTTGTAATCTTGCAAAATTGAAAAATGTTGCTTTAAAATTGTCTACATTATTTTCCGGACTTTTAGGAAATCATTCAAAATATTTATGAATATTTTTCAATTTTCTTATAAAATTGATTCTTACTAATAAAAAATCATGTCAGATTATCCCAGGAATCTTACGAAAAAAATTTAGTTCTCTTGGGACTTTTCAAAATTTTTTAAAAACTTTTTTTGATTTCTGAAAAGATTTTGCATTTTCTTTTAAGTTTTTCTTAATATTAAGACTATTTACATTATTTTCAAACATTTTCAAAACTTCTAAAATTTTAAAATATCTTTTAAAATAATGCAGTTTTAGAAAAACAATGTTAATCATTCAAAATAAAAAAAATGGTCTTAAAATGTTCTGAGTCCCTAATTTCATTGTTTCATCGTTTTATCGTTTAAACAATGGTGCATAAAATTATTTATCGTATTTTTTATTTATTTGTATTTTAGTATTTTTATTGTACAACAATTTATGTGAGATTTTGCGAATATGATTTTTTTAGAAAGGATATTAAATCTTAAACATTTCTTTTGAAATGGTGAGGATTTTTGTGCAGTAATTTTAGGTGAGGATTTTTGTGCGGTAATTTTAAAAATTAAAATTCTATTTTGATTATAACTAAAAATTATTTACTAATATTTTTAATTATATTTAATTATTGATCTGCATTATAAAATTAAACAAAAGGGTAAGTTACCTGCTGATTTTTAATTTGTACTTTTTTGGTTATAAGTTATCTATAGAGAATTACCGACAGTAGATATCAGAAATTTTGCAAGCTCTAGAAATCTCGGTTGGTAATTTCTAGGAATCTTTCTTACCGACCTTATCAGAAAAGCTCGAATGTATCCACCATAGGATGAGCTTGCAAGCTTGTAGAAATTATCAATCCAGATGATAACACACACTTGATAAGGTAGATTTCTTTCTTTGAATCTGTACTTGCTTAAGTTGCTGTAGACTATCACCCTTCCCTATGTTGGTAAGAGACAAATTTCCAAATAGTCATTGATATTTTATTTTTATTATTTAGAACAAATGTAATAATAAAAAAATATTGACATCTCATTATAAGCAGATTAATTAAGAATGATTGCTTTTAAAATAAATAATAAATAAATAAATAGTAAGTTAAAGTTTATCTACCTCTTGAGAAATATTCAAGGAATAATTTCAACTCACTAAATTTTAATTTTGACCACCATATATTACGCCCGGAAAATGCCCCAAAAATTCAAAAAATATAAAGGCGCTATTTTTTGGAACTTGTTCCACAAAAAGTTATTTTGTATCTAATTTTGAATTGTTTAACCAATTATTATTTGTTTATGAAATATTTTTCGTATCTTAAATCTCGAAAAGTTTCCGGCTAAAGAATACAGTTAATGCATTTCAAGAGTAATATATCTTTTTTAACATATTGGGTAATTATGTAAATAATTTTCAATTGTTTAAACAGTTTTCCCCTGTTAATTGTAAAGATGGTTATTCTTTTCTGATAATAATGACGTTCTTCATGTATATTAACAGTGATACTTATTGTGCAAGACATTTTTCAATTATTGACACAATGGATAATCATTCTAATAATAATTTATAAACAATAATATTTGTTTAACAATTTTTGTTCTGTTGCGTTATGGGTAGTTTTTTTCAATCATCTTTTTGTCTTAAGGAAATACTTATAAATAAGCTACATATAGTGTAAACGATTCGATAAAACTAAAATTGTCTCCAAGTTTCCTGTGAAAACAGGAAGTGATGTAATTGTTTGAATAATTGACAAAATTTCTCTAAAAAAATATCACCATGAACATTTATTACTTCCATCATTACTTTCAGAAAATACTAAGTTTTCACGATTTTCAGGGGCACAAAATTATTAAAGCAAATGAAAATTGCATAAATAATTTCCAAATATAAAAAAAAAAATATATTAATTTTAAAATGTGTTAATTGTGTTCTTAATTTTAGAAAATAATACATTTTCACCATTTTGTCGAAGATTTATATAATTATAATTATATAATTATTAATTGTTTAAATAATTGCAGATTTCCCCAAAAGTAATAACTTTTCACGATATACTGGAACGAATATTTATTTAAACATTACAAAATTAGTTTAAAAATACTTGGAAACTTATATTATTTATTGAATAAAAATAAATATGCGAAAAAGAATTTAAAAGAATACTTTTTTTTTGAAACCCAATAATTTGTATCGGCAACAACAAAATGGGCATAATTTTTTTGTATTAACAGAAGTTTCTTAGAAGTATTGGACAAAAATAAAAAGGTTGGCTTTTCCTTAAAATTTTATTTTTATTTTCCAATTTTGAATTTCAATTTAATTTCTCATTTTTTCGCGTAACCGAAGCAAGATATCACAAAATGGCAAGAGTATTTTTTGTAGAATTTGCCTACATGCATAGATGCTTATGTAAACATTTTTTGTACCTCTCTTTGTTTCCGAGAAAAATGCAATTTTTCTAAAATAATTTGTTTCAGTGTGGCAATGGTTTACCAAAAACGAAACTATAAATATGTGTAGTATATGTTATCATATATTCCTAGAAGAAAAATTGAAATTTCATAAAATGTAGTTTTTGAGAAAGTTCACTTAGAAGAATTTTAGAAACTCAGCGAACATTTGTATGTAATAATAGAATTATTGTAACAAGTAAAAAAAATTTTGTTATAAAACTGTGAAAAGCATGTTCCTCTCTTTAAACCATAGAATAATATGAAATGATTTGAATCGAAATTAGACTTGATTAATAAGTTTTTTTTTTTTTATAAATATTGAATATTTTTTTGTTATCTTTATTTAAATAATATTTTTGAATATTCATCAACTATTATAAAATGAAATTATTATTAAATAATGTTGCTTTATAATAGTGCCAATGGAAATACGTTTTGACTTTCGAAAGTTCATTCATCGATCATCAGTTTATTCAACTTAATTCCAGTTGTAGCTATCAACCTGTCAGCCTTGTTCATCAATCATATTACCATCTACTTTCTTGCATTAATATACATCAAAAGTAATGGTACGACTAGATTTTCCTGTTACTGATACGTTTATTGTTTTTATTTTTTTATAAAAATACAATCGTACGAAAAATACGGAGTGATATTATTAGTTTTACGTAAATATATAAA
>JAWWLR010000004.1:25032851-25046297 GCA_035041075.1 Acraspis erinacei | reverse complement strand
CAGGAGCTGCGCGGGGTGAGCGGAATCTGCGGTTGTCACTCAGTCAAGTACTTAGGCGTGAAAAAAAACAAAAGTGAAGCGGGCTCTAATGAGTTAGTTCTCACCCACCGGTATCCCAAAATCGGCGCTATAGAAGAGTTTCACTGCAGATAAATCCTCAAACAAATATATCATCTTTCAAAGAAAAATATGAATATAAAATCAAAGAATTGAACCTTAAACTAAAAACTATTTTTTAACTACGAATGAAAATATCAAATTTTAGTTTAAACATTAATTTTCAACAACACAAAAATTAATTTACAAGCAAATAGTTGATTCGTCAACCAAAAAATGAGTTTTAAAAAAACAAGATTTGTTTTCTAAACAACGAAAAATAAAATAGTTCAATTTTCACATAAATCAGTTATTTGTTGAAAATAAAACGAGTTTTCCACCGTTTTAATTCCGTAAAAAGACGAATTTGTAACCAAGTACATCAACTTTTTACCAAATATGTGACCCTCGTAACTTATAAAGGATACGTTTTGAACGAAGAATGAAAGAGTTTAATTTTAAGATAAAGAAATTAATTTTTGACCTGTAAATCCAAATTTACAACCAGTTGAATTCAACCAAAGAAGACGAATTTTTAACTAAATAGTTGAATTCTTAACTAAATAGATAAATCTTAATCGAAAAAGATGCAGATTAAAATAAATAATTGCACTTTTAATTGAAAATTTATTTCTTTAACTACAAATGAATGTTCCAATTTTCAGTTTCAAAAAGAATTTTTAACTATTTTAATTCCATCCAAAAGGCAATTTTGCAATCAAATAGTTGAATCTTTAACTAAAAGATGAATTTTCAACATACAAGATTCATTTTCTAACTAACTAAAAACGAAGTAGTTCAATTTTCAGATAAATCAGTTCTTTTTTGAAAAGTTAGATTTTTTAACCATTCGAATTCCATGAAAAGATGTGTTTTTAACACATACATGACATTTTTACAAAATATTAATTTCTTACATAAAAAACAATTTGCAACTAGTTTAATTTATCCAAAAAAGACGAATATTTAACTAAATATTCGAATCCTCCAACAAATAGATAATTTTTGATTAAAAAAGATGGAGATTATTTTAAATAATTGAAATTTCAACTAAAACCTATTTTGTAGCTGCAAAAGGAATTTTAGTTAAGAACAATAAACTTTCAATCATTTGAATTTCAATCGAGGAGACGATTTTTTAACCAAATAGCTAAATCCTCAAACAAAAGGATGAATTTTGAAATACAAGATTTATTTTGTAAACCACCAACAATAGAATAGAGTTCAATTTGAAGATAAATAAAATAATTTTTGATAAAGAAACGAATTTTGAAACCTTGAATTTTTAATTCAGAAGTAGGCAATTTAATTCCTTACAAAAAAATGGATATTCAACAAAAAGTTACATTTACAACGAAAGAGGCGAATCTTGAAAAAATGAGTTTTCGAATGAAGTAATGAGTTTTTAAACAAATATTTGATTGTTTTTAACAATAATAGTTTAGTTCGCAAACAAAAAGATGAATTGTCAGTGAAAGATTTAAATATTTCAACAAGAAACGAATTTTTGAACAAGTGAGATGCATTTTCCACTAAAAAATATACATTTTTAGCTTAAAAAATGTTTTTTAAAATAATAATTTCCAACTGGTCGAATGAAACTAAAAAACACTAGTTCTTTACAAAGTAGTTAAATCCTCAACCGAAATGATAATTTTCCAAAAAAGAAGATTAATTTTCTGCTCAAAGAGACGAAGTTTCAAAGAAATAAATGAATTTACCACAAAACATCAAATTTTCAACAAGAAAGTAAGCTTTCCACGAAGTAGTTAATTTTCATATAAATAGTTTAATTTTTAACTAAATAGTTAAAATGTCTACGAAAATATTTGAATTTCAAATCAAATAATTTAATTAAAAAAAGTTTTCAACTAAAAAGAGAATAGTTACGTTTTAGTTTCAGTAATTAATTTAAAGAAAAATAATTATTATTTTCAATGAGTTTAATTGAACCAGAAAAGAGAAATTTGTAATAAAATAGTTAAATCCACCGCCAAAAAGACCAATTTTCGAAAAAGAAAATTAATTTTATACCCAAAATAATGATTTTTCAAACACATTTTTTAAATTTTCAACCAAAGAATTTAAATTTACCATAGGACACAATGGATTTTCAATAAAAATATCATTTTCCACCAAGTAGTTATTTTTTTGGAATAAAAAGTTTAATTTTGAATGAAATACTTCAATTTTAAACCTAACAAGATAAGTTTTTACTGAAAAATGGAATGTTAACATTTTTAGTTTGAAAAAATTCTAACAAATTTTCAACAAAAAAATTACTTTTATTCTAGTTAAATTGAACCAAAAAGGCGAATTTTTAATAATGTAGTTGCATTCACAGCCAAAAAGATGAATTTTTAAAAAAGATTAATTTTCTACCTAAAAGAATGATTTTTCTACAAAATGCATCAATTTTTTACAATTTAGTTGAATTTTTCAACCGACAATATGAATTTTCATTCAAAAGAATAATTTTTCACCAAGTAGTTCCATTTTTCACCAAAACATACTGTATATAGGAAAATATGAATTCTAAAACAAAAATATGTATTTTCTACAAAACAATTAATTTTCAATCCGAAAATAACAGTTTTCAACAGAAAGGTTCATTTTTAACTGCCTTATAATTTTATTATACATAAAAGATGAATTCTTAAGGAACCCTATAACACTTGATATTTCAACAAAAAACTATTTTAATTTGAAATAAAAAACAGTTAGATTCCATCAAATACGAATTTTCAACAAAATATTTGAATCCGCAACAAAATAAATGAATTTCGAAATAAAGAAATGAATTTTTAATTAAAAATATTAATTTTCAACCAATAATGGAATATTTATATTTCCAGTTAAAAAGAAACTGGTTAAATTTCCCACTCTTAAAATGAATTTTCAACTAAAATTATGAATCCTCACAAAAAAATTATTTTTAGGAAAGCATTTCAACGTTCAACTAAGAAGTTAAAATTTTAGTAAAAAATATGAATTCTCAATAAAAAGTGTAATTGATGATATGTTAACGAAAAATTATTTTAATTTGAATGAAAATTAGTAGAATGCAATACAAAAAGAATTTAATTTTCAACAAAAAAGATTAAATTTTAACTAAGAAAATTAATTTTATTACAAAAAATACGATTTTTCAACAGAATACATGAATTTTCAACTAAAAAACATAAATTTTAACAAAATATTTTAATTTTTAACAAAACAAAAAAATTTCATTTACAAATGTAATAGTTAAAATTTCGGTTAAAAAATGGTAATTATCAACCAAAAAGGAAACTAATTTTGAAGAAAGTAGTACAATTTTCAACTAAGTTGTTGAATTTTTGACAAAAAAGAGATAAATTTTTAACACCATAGTTGCATTTTCAAAAAAAGAGTTAAATTTAAAAAAAATAGAATTTTTAACCTAAGAAAATGTTACCAAAAAATCTAGAAAAAGGGAAAATGGGAAATAGTTCGAAGTCTGAAATATGAAAGTAGTTTTGAAACTTTCGTTATTATTTAACTGTACCTTTTCAGGGACATCTTTCACAAAAGTCGCAAACTTTGTTAAAATTTATCACCAAGAAACGTACTAAACGCTATTTAAGTTCGTGAAGTTCCTTCTACTGAAGTCCACCCTCTCCTATAACCAAACGTAGTTTTTGGCGTACACCCCCCCTCCCTCAAATTGGTAACGTAGTTTACGCACGATTTATCGATCCCGATTATAAATCATAAACAAATTTTTTCGTCTTTTTAAAGCAATTTTATTTTTTCCTTGATTTCATTTATTTATTTCTGTGCTTCCTCTTTCGTAAGATTATTTCCTTTTAAAGAAGATCCCGTCTTTGATCTTCGAAAAATATAAAAGAAATACTCGTCTGCTTTTCGAGTGATGTAAGATAAGATGCTAACAATACCATTCAACCTCTTTTCCATATTTCAATTGATGGTTTTCTTTGAGTCTCTATATGAATGAGAGCTTTGACTCCCTATGTTATTATTTTTTTAAATAGCTCAAAACATAAAATATAATACAATATTTTTCCAAATATTAAGTTATTTTTCCCGTTTTTATGGTGCGGTCTAGTTTGTTATTAATTAAAAAATAATAATAACCGTTTGTGAATATTCAAAAGGAACAAATTAAAAGTAGCTCAAAATGCTCTCAAAACACGTTATTTATTGCAACTTCAACAGGATAGTGGAACTTTGAAGGAAAAAAGATTTTTTACTAAAAGAGATAAATTTGCGACACAGAAAGGAGAATTTTCAACAACAAAAAATTAGCTTTCCACGGAACAGTTGAATTAATAACCAAACAGTTGAACTCTCATGAAAAAGAGACAAATTTTCTACCAATTAGTTGAAATTTTAACTAAATAGTTCAATTATCAATCTTAGCAGACGAATTTTTCGAAGGCAGTTACATTTTTAAGAAAAATGTTAATTTTCAACCCCGAAATATGGGTTTTCTATCATAAGGGAAGAATTTTCAACAAAGTTGCTTTTTTAAACGAAAAAGACCCATTTTTTAAAAAGACAATTGAATTTTGAACCTGAAAAGTTTAATTTTTGACTAAAAAGTTCAATTTGAACCAAAAAAGATGACTTTTCTACTATAAAATATGAATCTTTTTCTCCAAGAAGATTTTTCAGCTAGTTGAATAAAAAGGGAAACCAAACGATTTAAAAAAAAATAGTTGAATACTTAACTAAATAAATAAGTTTTTAATCTAAAAAGATAAATATTTAAAAAATTAACTTAATTTTCAATTAAAAATGATTTTTTAAATTACAAATGGAATCGGCAAAATTCTAAACGGCAAAAATCTAATCAAGAAGACGAATTTGTAATCTGATATTTTTTGATAACTTAATAAATAAATCATGTAAACAAATAGACAGTGTGGACATTTGAAGACAGAAAGAAATAGTTTTTCTCTTAATTTTTCTTAAATGATGTAATCAGTGATGGGAAGTGACGAAAGATTGTTATTTAATACTTTTTTACTTGCGTGAACAAATTATATAAAAAATGCCCAATGTGGATGCATCCAGGGAGAAAGGATTCGTTTTTTCTCTCTATTTCAACAACTTTCACTTTAAACGTCTAAATTCGGAATTTGTTTATACAATTCGTTTACAAAAAAAATCGAATCACAAAATACCATTAACGACGTAATTTTTTAAAAAAGAAGAAAAGGCGAATTTTTTCTGCCATTTAAAGTCAACACTAGGGATTTGTTTATATAATTTGTTTATAAAATAATTTAAGAATATCGAATATCCAATTATGAATTTTCATTATTAACAATCACTGAAAACATAATTTTAACAAAATTAATAAAAAAGACTATTTCTCTCTGCCTTCAAGTGTCTACACTGGACAATTATTTATATAATTTATTTATAAAATAAATAAAAAATCTTGGGTGAAAAAAATTTATGATCGAGTATTATTTTGTCAAGAAAAACAAGTAATTATAACGAAAAAATGTAATTTGATAACGAAAAATTCATAATGTAGCCCATTCGTTGATTTAATTTATTTATAATATTTATCTTTCACAAATAATTTTCTTTTCATTTTCGAACATCTCTGCGCATCTATTCCAGTGATCCCGAACACAGGAAAAAATTTTCCACGAGAGTAAAAAATAAAAACCAAAAAATAAACTTTTTTGCTATTTGTATTAACATAAATGTTTCAAGATACAAATTTGAAAAATGTGACCACATAAATCCTTTCGAAACGAAATATCTTATTTAAAAAAAAATCAAAAGTCGGTTAAGAATTTCATTCTACAAGTTATTTTGCACCTCATTTTTAGGGTTTCGAAGTCCCGGACTGAAACACTTGTGGCTCACTTCTCTACCTCTCATTTCTCCTTCACTCCCCTCACTTCCACTCCCCGAATTTTTTTTTTAAGGTCAACCCCTTTTCCAGATTGTTTTAAAATACATATTTTCAAGATTAATTTGAAAACCTACGAAATTAACCGCTTTTTCAGATTAAAAAAAATATATATAAATAGTATAAAAGTCGAAATATTGATCTCCGGAAAATTTTGCCGTATTTAAAGCTTCTAGTCCGATTTTTCTGCGTTGAAAATTGTGCAATATTTTAATATTTTATCATAAAATCATCCCTATTTCTCGATTTTCTTTCGTTTTATGAGATTTGGAAAAGGGGTTTGAACTTTGTCAATATTTTTTAAAGCAATGCGTACCAACATATAAGAATGTCGGAGTAGAAATTTAAAATACAGCAAGAAATTCCGTATTTGTATACACTATGTAAGATAAATATGAAATAAAAATAACAGAGGAAAGAAGATAAAAAACACAATAACTAAAAATTGTTAAAGAAACGTAAAATGAAATGGTGCGCTCCGCCTACTTTTAATATTTTTTTTATTTCCTCCTAATGTGCGATGCTAGAAGCATACAGAGTTAGGAGCAAGTGAGAGGATTGGACCAATGAGAAAAAAGCGAAATGTTACAAACTAATTCTAGATTCACATCGACGGATGGCAAGCAACGGAAAATTTTATATCACAGAAGCAACGTTTCTGCAATTTGAACAATTACCTTCCAACGGAAATGTGCTCTCGTCCCTCCTGTTATATTTTTCACTCACTTTTATTGTGAATAATTCTCATCAAGAGGGGAGAAAAAAGATAAATTGCGGAAGTACGAGTAGTAGACTGCATCTCCATTAAAAATATTAGGTGCAATGTTCATATCTTTCTTGTCTTTATCTTGTTCTTCTTTTGTTTCTTTCTCTCGCTGTTCTTTTTTCATCTACATTCTTTATGTCTAACATTTCGAATTGTTTGTTAGCTTATTCTTGAGTTATTTCTCTTTATTTTAAAAAGATCTGGTTGGATTTCCATGGCCACGCCCCTTCACCAAACTCTAGGCCACGCCCATTTTTATTTACCGCTCGTCTTTTTCTTTAGTCTAGGGTCACTTTAATTGACCATGCAACTATTTCTTATGACCACGTTTTCAATCGCAGCTTAGGACACGCCTAAATTAATTAGCCACGCCTTCTACACACACCTAATCTCTTCGATCACACCCATAATCCACTCTTATTTTGATTGACCATGCCATTGACAACTTACTTTGGCCGTCTTTACCGAACACGCACTTTTTATTGAATTGCGTCCCTTAATAACATCCTTCAGCACTTTATTTCGTATTGCTTAATATGCCATCCCCCTTTTTAAATACGCTTATTAGCCACGCCCATTTTCTAACACGCGTGTTAGCCACGCCCATTTTATAACACGCGTATTAGCCACGCCCATTTTTCACAGTCGCTTTTGTAAAGGATTTGAAATATTTTAAGATATTTTCAAAAGGTTCCAACGAATTTTCAATTGATTTTGTAATTAATTGGAATTTGAAAGATTTTAAGGTATTTTTAAAAATTCCAAGAAGTTTTCAATAATTGTAAAGTTTTAAAGGATTTCCAAAAATCAAAGTATTTCAAAAATTTTATTGTATTTAAAACAATGATGAGAAATTTGTAAACAATTGTAGGGTATTTGGAGTAGAATTCAATAATTTGACGGTACTCCGAAGGATTTTTAAGATTTTTGGGAATTTTTAAAACTTTTAGAGAATTCCAAAGAAAGAAAAAAAGCTTTAAGGGATTTCAAAGTATTTTATATATTTTGGGGTATTTAAAAAGATTTCAAGGAATTTGTAATTGATTTTAGTAATTTGCTCAATTACAAAGGATTAAAACTATTTCAAAGATTTTAGGGTATTTTAAAAGATTTCAAGGAATTTTCAAGAACTTCACAAAGTTCCAAAGGATTTCTAAAGATTTCAAAGGATTTAAAACATTTTAGTGTATTTAAAAAATACCAAGGAATTTTAGTTAGATTTAGAAAACTTGAATGTTTTCTAAATTATTTTAAAGATTTTAGAGCATTTTTAAGCTTTCAAGAACTTTAAAGTGGTAATAAAGATTTCAAGGGATTTGAAAGTTACAAAAAAATTGAAACATTTTAGGGTGTTTTAAGAGATTTGAAGGCCTTTTAATTAGATTTTAATAAATTTTGAAGAAATTTCTCATGTTTCGTAAGATTTGAAGAGATTTGAAAAGATTTTAAGTTATTTTAATTAAATTTACAGGATTTCAGGCGGTATCATTATTTCATGCAATTTCACTGAAGTGTATAATATTTTAATGGTTTTCAAATAATTTTTCACGATAATTGAGGGATTTTGTAGAATTTCAAGTATTTTTAAATATTTCAATGTATTACGAAATATTTAAAAGAATTTCTAGGGCTGGATCTTTAAAAGATTCCAAGAAATTTGCAATTGATTTTAATAACTTAAAGGGATTTCACACAATTTAAAAGATTTAAGACTACTTGAAAATATTTCAAGGTATTTTTAAAGGTTTAGAGAATTACAGCAGATTTTAAATGATTTCGATCGATTTAAAATACTTAGGGAATTTTCAATAGGTTCAAATTATTTTATGTGATTCCAAACCATTTAAAAAATTTCAAAAAATTTCCATGAGCTTCAGAAAGTTTAAAAAAATCGTAGGTGATCTCAAATGATTAGAAAAATTTTGTTTAAATCCAAGGTATTTTCGAGAGCTGTAAAAAATTGCAAGGGAATCCAAACGATTTAAAAGGATTTGAAATATTTTACGGTACTCAAAAAGATTCCAAAGAATTTTTAATTGATTTTTATTTATATTTGAAAAATTTACAAGATACTTCCAAATCTGTAATTAGTTTTACGTGATTTCAAGATATTTCCAAGAATTTTCAATATTGTAGAGAATTTGAAAAGATTCCAAGGAATTTTAAACTAGCTTCATTAATTTGAACGGATTTTAAATTATTTTAAATATTTTTGTTAAATCTTTTTTAAAAATCAAACTGGATTATTTTAAATCGTTTAGAATCCTCTTGATTTTTTTCATTAACTTGCATTCTCCTAAATTCATTCAATTCTACCTAATCCAATAAATTTATTATTTTATTTTTTAGATTATTTTTAATTCATCTTGAACTCTTTAAAACTCATCTTGATTTTTTGGGCATTTGATTAAATTCTATCGAATTCCCTTTAAATTTTTCTAAACTTGTTTTAAACTTACTAAACTCAATGAATAGTTTTCAATTCACTTTCAATTTTTTTTATTTCATCATAAATGTGTATGCGTTTCATGGATTTTGTTCTCATATTCCTTAAATTTCTTTGATTTTGTTCCAGATTTACTGAAATCAATTCAGTTTTTTCTTATATTGAATTAACTTAAATTTAACTTGAATTGTTTTGATTTTTTATTAATTGAATTCTTTTACTGTTTGTGTCAGTAACGTGTGGTAACTTTTTTGGTTCAAATAGGCGAGATCGAAAGGAGAATCCTTTTTCCAAAATATACGCATTATTTAGCCAGGTGTTACAATTGAAAATCTTCAAGGAATCTGTATTATCATCAGAGAATAAGAAAAATTCTTAACGTCTTTTGAGACTAGACGGAACTATGGATTTAAAAAAATTTTAATTAAATTTTTTTCTGAAAAAAGATCTTCGCTCCACTGGAAATCGAACCGCGGAACTGCCATCTACTCTGAAAAGGCGTGAAGAATTTCTAAAATTATATTTTTCTGCATAAGGAACTTCTAAAAGTTGCTCGACTTCTGATTGCCGGTCGGGTGCTCTCTGATTAAGCTATTTGAGAGATCGAAAGAAAAATCCTTTTTCAGAAATATGCGCTTTCTCAAGCAAGGTGTTTTTATGATACGAGTAATTTGAAAGAAAATCTGTATTATCATCAAAGTAGTTACTATCGATCAGTATAGATGGCAGTCCACAATCTGTGGAAATAGAAATAAAAAATATTGATCAAGTTAACTCTTTAAACAACAAAAAAATAATTAACGTCATTTTTGACAAGATAGAAAATAAAATTAAAAAAACCTTTTATTTTGTTTTTCTGAAAAAACATCTACTAACAATCGCTCCACTGGGAATCGAACCACGGAACTTACGATCGCCCGTCGGTTGCTTTCCCAATTAAGCTATTAGAGAGATCGAAAGTAAAATCCTTTTTCAGAAATATACGCTATCTCAAGCGATATAGACTGATCGATGGTAACTGCTCTGCTGATAATACAGATTTTCTTCCAAATTACTCGTATCATAAAAACACCTAGCTTGAGATAGCGTAAATTTCTGAAAAAGGATTTTTCTTTCGATCTCTCAAATAGCTTAATTGGGAAAGCACCCAACCGGCAATCGGATGTTCTGTGGTTCGATTCCCAGTGAAGCGTTTGTTACAAGATCTTTTTTCATAAAAATATAATTAAAATTTTTTTTGAATTTATATTTCATCTTATCAAAAATGAAGTTAATTATTTTTCTGTTATTTAAGGTGTTAACCTGATCGATAGTATTGATTCCTATTTCCACCGATTTTGAAGTGCCATCTATACTAATCGATAGTAACTACTCTGCGGATAATACAGATTTCCTTTAAGAATTTCTGTTATTCTCTGTTGATAATACAGATTCCTTGAAAATTTTGACTTGTAACACGTGGCAAAATAATGTGTGTATTTCTAAAAAAGGATTCTTCTTTCGATTCCTCTAGTAGCTTAAGGGAAAAGCCCCCCGCCGGCAATCGGAAGTTCTGTGGCTCGATTCCCAGCGGAGCGAAGTTGAAGATATTTTTTCAAGAAGAAAATTTCAGTTTAAAAATTAAAAATTTTTAAATAAAATTGTTTGTAAAACGTTCGTAAAATATGTCGTATTACAAATATAACATGAGAATTTTGGTCTTGAATTATTGATGGTAAGGGAAAATGATAAAGTAGTTAGGAAAAGGTCAGGGAACAGTCAGGGAAAAATCGTTGAATTTTGAAAATGAAACTTTTCGGCCAATTTGATAATATTTATTATAAATAATAAGCTACTTTAGTTTGAAAATGTATACGTGTAATTAATGGAATAAAAAAATCTCTGTAGTGGGATTAAGTAAATCGCGTGGTTGAAGACAATAAATGGATTGCGGATATCCGCCGAGGTAGAATCTAGCTCATTGATTCGAACGACAAACAAGGAACTGAAACTGAGAAGAAAGAAGAGTGAGGACATGGAAAAAGACGAAATGCAGTGGAAAAGCGGTGGTAAGAAAAAGGCAGGAACAATGCACTTGAATACCATAATGGCTGACAAAGAATGGCTCGCGGAAGAAAACTCCTGCGTCCGAAGGAAAGCTCGTCTTCGAAGAAAGCAATTATCATATAAATTGCGCCATCACAGTCTTCACTCCCCAAGATACCGCCCATTTCTCACGGAGCATAGATAGACATGGAGACAAAATAGTTATATAAGGAATTAATTAATTAAACTTATGGTATTTAATTTGCCCTTCGAGATTTGTCAGGTAGCTAATGAAGCTCTCATTAAAAAAGATCTCCGTGATTGAGGATTATGCAAACGAAGACAGTAACAATAAGTAAAACTAAGAGGAAAAATTAATAATAATAATTTTTTGATGAAGTTCTGACCCGGGGAGAGCTGGAAAAGAACACTTTGATACTTAGGGGTAAAGTTTTTGCCTGAGGATGGTTTTAAATGTAAGACTTTAACCCTTTGATGGTTAAACCTTAATCTCGTTAATTAAAAATTCTAAAAAAATTCAGGAAAACTGCATGGTCGTTTTATAATCGATATTTGCAAAAAATGATTTTTTAACATTTTTTAACATTTTTTATCGTTTTATCGGATTCTATTAAGTGCAAGTTAACTCACGACCACCTTTTGAGATGCGGAATATTCAACTTTGATCTGATGCACGCATTGCTTTTGCGAAATTCTAAGCTTTTTACTTGAAAATAAGGAAAATCGAAAATAGTGAATGTTGCTCAGCTGTAACATTTGCCGTTAAAGACTTAACCTTAAATTCGTTAATTCTGAAAGTTTCTATTTAGAAAAGAAATAATTTTTCAGGTAGATAATAAAGCGCTTATTCAAAAAGAGTACTTTGATTAAGAATTATGCAGATGAAGATAGTAATAATAAGTATAAATAAGAGGAGAAATTAATAATAATCTTTGGTTGGAGTGTGTGCTTGGGAAGAGATGGAAAAGGGACAATCTGAAATTTAGGGTTAAATTTTGGGGCCGGAGAGAGCTGCAAAGAGGCAGAATCAGGAACAATTTGAAAGTCCCCTATTATAAATTTGAGATAAAGAAAGTACTCCAAGCAGTTTTCAGAGCCGAAGTAGAATTTCAAATACCAAATATTTCCAAATTATAATAGAAATTTTTTTACATTGTTCGTTGCGAATCCATCTTTTTTGTAAAATATTCAAATATTTGGTTGAAAGTTAAACTCTTTTTTCAAAAATTGATTTGTTTCGTTGAATATTTATCATTGAAATTTAAAATTCATCGCCCGTTGAAAATGTAACTACTTTGTTTAAAATCAGTTTATCTCCTTTTGCCTAAATACAACTATTTTGTTGAAAATTGATATTTTGCATTTGAAAATGAAACTTTTTGTTTAAAAATTTATTTACTTTGTGGAAAGTTGAACTGAAAATTAAACTATTCCATTATTAGTTAAAAATTCATCTTTTATTCTTCAAAATTCAATAATTTGGATGAATATTTGTCTTCTTTAATTGAAATTTAACTCTTTCGTTGAAAATTCACGTATTTTGCTGAAAACTCTATTTTAATAGGAAATTATATTTTTTTTTTAAAGTTAATCTTTTTCTTTAAAAACTATTCACATCCGATACAAATTCGAGTATTTCAGATAAACGTGCATCATTTTAGTTAAAAAAAATTCATTTTCTAGGCTGGGCACAATATTATTTGGTTAAAAGTTAAACTATTTTATTTTTTTTTGCCGTGAAAATTTATCGTTCTAATTAAAAAATAATTTATTTGGTTGAAAAAAGATCTGCTTGTTTGGAATTTTGTTTTTGTCTTGTTTCTATTTTCGGTTCAATTTTTGGTTAAAAAACTGTATTTCTTACTAGAAGCTTTGTCTTTTTTAGTAAAAATTAATCTTCTTGATGGAAAATTAATCTTTTTGGTCAAAATTCAATTATTCTAGTTAAAGATTCATCATTTCAGTTAAAAATTTATCTTTCTGGTTTAAAATTCAACTATTCCAGATAAATATTTACAATTTCACTTGAAAATTCATCATATTGTTAAAAAATGTAAATATTTTGAAAGTTAGTTTTTGTTTTAAATATAAATTTTTTAAACTAAAAATTTTTTTAAGGCAAATGCACCTATTCGCGTCCGCGTAAGGGTTACGACAGAATTTAAGATCAATAAAAAA
>JAWWLR010000004.1:24983820-24994894 GCA_035041075.1 Acraspis erinacei | reverse complement strand
CCAAACAGTTGCAATTTTAACAAAAAAGGATGAATTTTTATCCTAATATAGTTGTTTTTTTAACTAGAAAAGATCAACTTTCCATGAAAAGGAAAGTGGAACAGTTGAAAAAATTAATTAACAACAATCATGGATTTTAAAATGAAATGATGAATCTCCAAAATAAAAATAAAATAATTTTTAACAAAATAGTAAATTTTTCAATAAATTAATAAATTCTCAAATAAATATTTAGTTTTTAACCAAAAGAGATGAATTACAAACCAAAAATATAGCAGTCGAAATTTAAAACAAATGTAATATAAATAATTAATGCTTTTTTACAAATGACTTTGTCATAATTTTTTTTTATTATAGTTTGACCTAATTTTATTTTTTGATTTTCGAATTACGTTTTGTCCTGGTTTAAATTGATTCTTGAATTGCCATTTGTCATAATTTATTTAAGATTCCGAATTACTATTTGTCCAAAATTGAGCAGAAGTTTTACCTTAGTATTTAGATTTTTGCTTTAACATTGCCCATAAATTTAATTCGGATTACAGTTAGCCCTCATTTTGTTTATTTTGTCGAATCGCGATTTGAACTGATTTTAATTTATGTTTTATCAGCATTTGTCCGCGTTTGTACTTTTCCAAATTACCATTTGCCATAAATTTGTTTCAAATTGGAATTTGCCCACATTTTTTTCTCGCCAATTGACATTAATCTAGTTAAGCAATTTTTATTTTTATTTTTTTATTTTTTTATGTCTTTTTCAGTAATCAGAAGCATTTTTTGGAAAAAAATTTTACCATTAAAAATAAAGATCAAAAACTTATTTTTATATTTGTGGAAAAAAGGAATATTTTTTATCTTAAAAGAAAGCTTAGCTTTATTCTTCTAAAAAGACAAAAATTTTGCCTGCTACAATTCCAATAGGGCTTCTTACGCTCTTTTCATTTGTCATAACCATTATAAAAAATATTTTTTTTACAGAAGGGCAGCCCTTTTTTACAAAATTGTTTGGTCTTGATGTAGGCGATTTCATTTTTATTAATATTAAAAGAATCAAAATTTCCCTAATAGATGTTATATTATTAAAATGAAAACTGCTTATCTTAATAAATTAGTAATTAAAATACCTTTTTTCAACCTCAAAATTTCTAAAATCCAAACCCTAAGTTTTTCTATATAAAAATGATGAAAAAATACTTTTTCGGACCTGCAGTCTATACTCTTCAACAGGACAGTAAAATATACTGTTCCTAGTAAATTACAAAAATAATTTTTAATCAGAAACAGAATAGAATTTTCAATCAGAAATGTCGTAAGAAATCGCTAAAAAAAATTTTTTTCTAAACATTTTATTTACTACATCCCAGACGTAAAAAAACTTGAAATAACATATGTACAAACTCTCATTTTAAATTTGACTTTTTCTACAAATTTACCAAATTTGGAAATTTGTATTTATCAATCTTTGAATTATAGAGTTTTCACTTGTCAATCGTCAAAATTGATAAGAATTTTAAATTCTAAAGTGTTAAAAATGAAGGATTTTCTTTTATAAATATTTAAAATTGAAATATTCGAAAAAAATGTTCCACATTATATACCTCTAACATTTTAAAATGCAAAC
Source organism: Acraspis erinacei (assembly GCA_035041075.1). Classification (NCBI taxonomy): domain Eukaryota; kingdom Metazoa; phylum Arthropoda; class Insecta; order Hymenoptera; family Cynipidae; genus Acraspis; species Acraspis erinacei. Next base: position 24,993,273 of record JAWWLR010000004.1, on the reverse strand, counting down.
CTTGAGTGTTCAAGAAATTGTGATTCTATATTTTTAAAATTTAAGAATTTTTATTTGTAACTATTAGAAGTTGCTACTTTCCAATAGGTCAGTAAATTCACGTTTCCGAGTAAATTATGAAAATTAGGTTCAGCAAGTAGTGGAAATTAATAACGTTAAGAACTTTATTAAATTGTAAATTATTTTATGGTTTTCATTACCGGCTTGGTTGTACCTGAAATGCGTTAATGGTTCTTTAGTCTAGGCCATGGAACTTATATGAACCATTGTCTCTTGCGTGGCAGGTCGTAAACCAGAATTGTATACCCGTGAATGCACAGTGCACACACATTCCAGAAATTGCATCAAAATCAAATTCCAAAAGAAACTGCATCGATGCAGAGTCAATGTGTTATTTAAAAAAATTAGAATGAAAACGAGATAATGATCCATTTTTCGAAATTCTGCTTTTAATGATTTAAAAATAGATTAATTCGCCTAAATTAGACTCAATCAAATTTTGAACCGAAAATGATTGCTTTTTAACAAAATTGTTGAATCCTCAACCAAAAAGATAAATTTTCAACAAAAAAAGTTGGCCTTTCAACCTAAAATAATACTTTTTAAAAAATTTGCTTATTTTTTACAAATTAAATTAATTTTTTCAAATTAGTTTCTTGCTTGTAAGTTTGAGCACGGGCATTTTAAAGTGATAGGTCAACAAATCAATAACTGTAAGTTGACGATTGCGAATTCTCTTTTGTTAAAGCTCCTTCGGCTTTAACGAAGACTTCCGATCACGTATCTCGTGCTTCGCACTCAATTTTGTCCAAAGTACCAACTTGTCTATACTATTTTCAACTTCATTAAATCAAATAAAAATTTCGTTTTTTTTAATGCACAATTTTTTGTCATTTATGTGTTTTCGTATCTTGCATCATTTTTGCAAAGACTTGATCTTTTTAATTGTCAATGTTATTTTCCACGATTAAAAGAAAAATTACGCATTTTATTGAAAAATGATTAATAAGGAATTTTAGATCTTTTTTAGGTGACAAAATGTTGCCTCATTATTTTTTTCATAGAGGTCGTGCCATTTGCGTACAAATTTAATTTTTCTATTTTTCATGTTAGTTTGTACGGATAAAGTAAAAACTGCGCGTCCTATCAAAAAGTAAATAATAAAAAATTTGTAGATGTTTTTTGTGTACACAATTTTTATCCATTCGTCATTTGTAGTATCATATTTTGACCGAACAATTGAATTTTTCATTATTTTTTGTGCGTTCAAAATTTGAATGTTCAATTTTTCGAAAAAATTCCAAAAGTTGTTATGATAATCATGTAGGGCCTTCAAAAAGTAACGTTTTTCTTTTATTTCCTTTTTTCATAGCGTGAGTTATTTAGCTTAAAATTGTCATTTTCGTTTTTCTTAAATTTTGTAATTGTTATCACTCTGATAATTTTTTTGATCCAACAGAGTAATTAGGATAAAATGTTTGTATTTTCAATGGCTACGAATAACCGTCCGGAGAATTGTTGAATTTCAAAAAGAATTTGAATCAAAAATTTTTAAAATGCGCTCACTTTTTTATTTTTTTTTAATCTAAAATGGCTGACTACCGAACTTGACCTTGAGTTTTCGAAACTAAAAGAGTATACCAAAGGCCAATCTATTATATTAGTTTTTTCAAAACGTATCTTGCTCACAGACAGACACACAGACGGGCACATTCGTAAAAACCTGTTTTTCGGATTCAGAGGGTCTCAAAACGTGGAAATTTGACAATTTTACACCAATCTAATACCTTCTGTGATAAGCATGTACAAATATTCATTTTTAACGTAAAATATTAATTTTTAACAATTTAGTTAATTTATTTATTTAAATTTTGAACTAAAGAAGATGAATTTACACTAAAAATGGAAATGTTTAAAAAAATTGTTTAATTTTCAGGAATGTAAATAATTTTGAGCCAAATAGTGGAATTTTCTTTAAGAAGATTAATTATCTACCAAAATAATACGAATTTTCAATTAAATAAATTAGCTTTTAACCAACTAGTTTAATTTTCAAGCATGGATATCAATCAATAATATTTATACAAATTTTCAACTAAATAGTTAAATTTTCAAGCAAGATGGTTAATTTTCTACCCAAAACGACGAATTATTAATAGGCTGAAAAAAACTGAAAAAATAAAATAAAAAAATTTACAATTAAAATGAAATAGGTACATTTTTATGTAAAAAAATTAATTTTTTAAACAAAAAATTCTGAAGAAATACATCAATTTTCAACCAAAAAGATACCTTTTTTAGCAATAATCTTAATTTGTCAAAATGTTGGCACACCGTCATATATATTGCACATATTTTAGCGGCCTGAAAAAGTTATACTATATTTTCGCAATTTTGTAATAAAGAAATAAGCATTTTTTTAATTTATATGAAGGAAAACTGAATAAGGAGCATTTTGGTTCTCCCGCCTTCTACATAGAAAAAAATATTCTTAATCCTTTGCAAATTTTTTCAGCTCTTGAAAATTCCTTGGAATGGGAAAAAGTACCCTAAAGTCTTTAAAGTTTTTTGAAAACCCTTTAGATTACTAAAATCATTTGAAAATTATTTAGAGTCTTCGAAAATACCTTAAGATATTTATTTGAAATCATTTATTATCTTTTGAATTCCCTTAAAATTCATTAATGCTCTTCGCAATTTTTTTAAATACACTAAATTATTTCCAATCCTGTGAAATCACTCGAATTTTTCTTAAAGCTCTTGAAAATTTCCTTGAATCTTCTGAAATATGCTCAAATATTTCTAGTTCTTTAAAAGATTTTGCAAGACCTTCAAATATTTCAAATTCTTTATAATCCTACAAAATATGTTAATTCTTATAAATAAATTCTTGTAAATCTATTAAAATAGTGTGACATCCCGTGAAATTGCATACATTCTAAATATATTTCTTCAAATCCGAAGAAAGTATTGAAATCCTTAGGAAAACTGATAAAATCACTTGGAATCTTTAGAAACATTCTATTATATGAATCGGAGGAAAAACAAAATGGTCCATATTTACATATCTTTCTCTTTCCCCCCTTGCAAATAGAAAAAAATATATTCTTGACGTTTTTACGTCTTCATTGTGGAGTGCTTAAAGAGTGCTTCGAAAACATTATCAAGATTTTTTATTTGAAAATCTATCGCCTAAAACTTTTTGGGTCCATCGTATAAAGTTTGTAGTTTAAGGAGAATCCGACAATTATTTCCAGGTTCAAACGAAGCCATGCTCGTCTGCTCTAATAAAGTTAGGACTGGGAGAACCCAAGCCTGGTACAGATTTCGGGTAATAGTCTACCGACGAATCTCATGTGCTGAAGTACTCATATACTTTTTAGTACGCTGGCTGAAAGTTTCCAGACGTACTCTTACAGAGTAGCCGCAGATCAGGGAAAACCAGAAAATCAGGAAAAAACAAGGAACTTTGTTGGTCAGAAAAATTCAGAAATGTTCGAGTCTCCGTCCATCTTTTGTACTTTTTTGCAAGGATGAAGAATGAGGGGAAGTGAGGGAAAATTATATGAGGGAAAATAGGGGAGATGATTAGTGAATAAATGAGGAGGAATGAAGGGTGGTAAATGGTGGGTAGATGAGGGATGGGAAGAGGTGTGGAACCAAGGCCTAGGGAAGTAGGGAAAAAGAGAATTAATGAGAAGAGGGTTATTAAGGGAACTGAGTGAGAATAGGGGATGGAGGAGTAGCAAGGGTGAGGAAAGAGGATGAGGTCGGATCAGGGAAAGTATTGTGGAGAAGAAGCAGGGGAAGTGAGAGAACGTGAAGGGATGGTAAATAGGCGTAGAAAGAAATAGTGAGAGGAAGTAATGGAAGTGAGACAAGAAGGTGTTGGAGGAGTGAGAAAAGATGATGAGATGGGAGCAGGGAAAGTGTTTTGGAGAAGTGAGAGACCGTAACGTGCTGGTAAATAGGGGTAGGAAGGAATGGGGAGAGGAAGTAGTCGAAGTAAGGAAAGGGAAACTAGCGGGAGTTAGGTGAAAATATTAGAGGGGAGTAGAAAATGGACGGTGAGTAAAGGGAGGGGAAGTAGGAAAAGTGCGAGGAAGTGATAGGAAGTGAGGTGATGGGAAGCAGGTGAGGGAAGTGTTAGTGTAAGAAAGTAGTGGAAGTGAAGTGAAATTATGAAAGGGGAGCAGCAGAAGTGATGGTGAGTAAAAGGAGATCAAGTAGGGAAAGTGACAGGAATTCAGGTGATGATAAGTAGGGGAGGAAAGTGTTTGTGTGAGAAAATAGTGAATTTCAGGGGAGGGAAAGTAGGAAGATGAGGGAGATTATAGAAAACAAGAGATAATGAGGGGTAGTGAGGGAAAATGAGGGGAGGAAAAGTGGTGGAAGTAAGGAAAAATGACGGGCAGCAAGGCAAATAATTAGAAATCAGCAGAAGGTTTCTTAGCTGCTTCGGAAATAGCTTCCAGGATATCTAATTTGCCAAGTAAGGTTTCCTAATTACGTTGTGTCCAAACATCTAAGAAAGAAGTCAAGAAAAAAAATGAGTCCAACTATCTACTAGATATTCAAGTATCCTGAAAGCTTCATGATTCTCAACCGCTGTATTAAAAAAACTCCTTTAAATTAGCTGTTATTTCATTCTTGAAAGGTTTCAAAAGATACAAGTGAAGTAAATAAAAATTGATAAGAATTATCTTGTTCTGATAAAGCTTTTTTAAAAGATACCAAGCTCTTTGATAGCTCTTTGACAATCATTTTGTCAATTTTATTTCAAAAAATGGATTTATCACGTTTTATTCGCTTACTCCTCATGTATCCTAACTTGAACAGGAAATTTTAGAAAATACTTCTCGTTTTTATTTTAGGATAGGGAGTTTCCGTAAGGAAATATAATTTCACTTGAAACAGGAAATTTTTTACGTGAAGCGGGAATTTTTTAACGAATTATAATTCGTATTTAGAAGTAAGGGTTTTAAGAAATCCTTGTTCCGAATCAGAATTTAATATATAAAAGTTGCTTTTTCCACATTTTAGAACAAAGAAGTACTTCAAGTAGTTTTTAGAATACATTTTTTCAAAAAGGAAATATTTCTAATGTATAGCAAATTTGGTTATATTTTTCATTGCGAATTTATCTTTGCTTTAGTTAAAAATTCGTAATTTTAATTGAAAATTCAAAATTTAACTGCTTTCTTGAAAATAAATTTTTTTAATAAAAATTCAATTATGGGTAAAAATTCCTCCTCTTCATACAAATGTCAACTATCCCATTTGAAGATTCATAATTTTATTTGAAAAATCATCAGTTTGGTTGAAAATTATTCTTTCTTCAACTGAAAATTTAACTGTTCCATTTTTGGTTGGAAATTGATCTTTTCTAGTTTAAACTTCACGTATTTTGTTAAAAAATATACTTTTTTGGGCGAAAATTATCTTTTTATTTAAAAGTAAATCTGCTTGTTTAAAGATTCTTTTTTTTTGGTTAAAAATTCAAGTAATTTTTAGTTAAATATTTATCATTTAATTTGAAGATTTATCTTTTAGGTTGGATTTAAAATTAATTGTTTGGAAGTTAAACAATTTTTTTAAATAATTCTTTCTGGTTAAAGATTCATCATTTTAATGAAATATTCATTTCTTGTTAAGAAAAATCAGCTTTTTGATTAAAAACTGGTTTATTTATTTAACTTTTGGTTGAAAATTTCTCTTTTATAGTAAAAATTATTTTTTTCTTGAAACTTCAACTATTTTAGTTGAAGATTCATTGTTTTAGTTTAAAACTCTTTTTTTTTAATTCAACTATCCCAATTTAGGATTCATAATTTTAGTTCATAATTAGTCAGTTAGATTGAAAATTAATTTTTTCAACTAAAAATATAAATATTCCAGTTTTTGTTGAAAATATTTTTTTTCGTTCAAAATTCAACTATTTGGTTGAAATTTTATCTTTTTTAATTGAATATTGAACTTTCTTGTTAAAAATGTATGTATTCTGTTAAAAAAATTTATTTATAAAATTAATATTTTCGTTTGAAAATTAATCTTATTGTTCAAATATTCATCTTTTTGGTTTAAAATTTAGCTTTCCCAAATGAAGAGTTATAATTTTATTTGAAAATTCATTTATTTTGCAAAATTACTCTCTATCAGAATGAACCTTCGTGAAAGTAATAAATTTATTATTAAAATTTAATTATTTCTGTTTTGATAGGTCCGTTTATCTTGCTTACTGAAAATTAATTTGATGTTGTTGAAAATTAAAGTAATTCAGTTAAAAATTCATTCTTTTAGTTGAAAACTCGTCTTTTTGGTCTTAATACAACTTTTCCAGTTGAAGATTCATCATTTTAGTTGAAAATTCATCACTTAAGTCGAAAATTGAACTATTTTGATGAATATCCGTTTTTTTCTTTGTTAAAAATTAATTTTGCACCTAAAAATGTAACTATTCCATTTCTTGCTGAAAAATTAATATTTTTAGTGGAAAATTGAAGTATTTGTTTCGAAATTAATTTATTTTCAATTTTTTGCTCTGTTGTGATTAAGGATGTGTAGAATGAACGTCATGAATTAGAAAAATGTTTTCGTTTTGCGAAAAATATAACAATGTTATTTTTGGTTAACCCGGACAATTTAAAAACTCGACCGGGAAAATCGGGAAATGACTAGGAATTTAAAATCGCCGAAGAATCGCAGAAATACTTTACTGGTTAAGGAACAATTAAAAATAGTTATAGAATAATCAGGGAAAAGTCAGTGGGATTTAAAAATTAATAATAAAAATAATTTGGTAATGATAAATTTTCAAACATTTTTTTTCTTAATCTTGGACGGAAAATTGATTTTTAAGACTCAGATGACACGCCATTATGAAGAAAAAGTGATATGTATAAGAGTTTTGAACAAGAAATGCATTTAAGAAGTGTCCTAGCGCAAATCGCCTCCTCATGCATAATTTCTACGATTATGCTGCTGTGCCATCTGCTTCCGGATTGTACACCATCGCTATGTAAATTTTCGAGCCTGGGAAATAAATAGCGTGCAAAATGAAACGGCTAAAATTGCGAAACTCATATTTACGTAGAAGCATTCTGGCATTGTCATCATACTGATCATTTGCGATCCTACCAAAAATTTCATAAAGCGAAACAACGAACATAAATAACTCCCACCACAATTTCATTATCAGTCCCTTCTTTATTATTCCACTTGTTTATTTATTTATGCCAGTAACTCTGACTATAGTTTCGATAACTTTTTTTTAAATATTTATTTTTAAAATTAGTCTACAATTTTTTAAATTATAAAATATTACACTCTTGTTTCTATTTTCATAAATTTCTCCCTAAGGCAATTATTTTTTCACTTTGTCTACAAAATTTTTTTCAATCTTCTGCGCTGATCGGCTAAAATTACATATACGCTACCTCGAAAATCGAAATTTAAAAAGGTTAGGAAGCATGTCAAAGTTTTCGCAATTTTTGAGGATATTTTAAAAGATATTACGAATTTCAAGATAATTTGTGGCAAATTTTAAATAAAAATATACAATTAAGAAATACTCTATTTTGTATGTGTTAGTATCTATTATTTAAAATAATAGAGGAGAAAAAGAGGCCAATATTTTTGATGATTGTTAAAAATTTATATCTGAAACGATAAATTTTCAACGTCAAAAAAACTAATTTTTATCAAAGTTGTTTAACTTTTAACCAACAAGTTAAATTTTCAATCTAAATAGATGAATCTTTAAAAAAATTAACGTTTATCAAAGTAATTCGACTCACAAGCAAGTATTTTGATTTTCATGAAAAAATTGTAATTCTTAATAAAAAGTCTAATAGTTGACCCCACAATCAAAAAAGACTTTAATTTAAAACAAAAGAATTGAACCAAAAAAAGGCGAATTTTTAACAAAATAATTAAATCTTCTACGAGCACAGATTAATTTTTCATCTAACAGTTGCATTTTTAACTAAAAGAGATTAAATTTCTACAAAAAACGTTAATTCTAAACCAAAAAATGATGAATTTTCAAAAAAGTAAATGAGTTTGCAATAAATTAATCTAATTTTTAACTAGGAAAGATGAATCTCGAACCTAAACAAAATAGTTAAATTTTTTAGTTAAAACAGTTAATTTTTAACTAAAAAAACATGAATTTTCATCCAAAGAGATGAATTTTTAACTAAAATGATGAATCTTTAATTAAAAAATAAAATTTTAACAACGTAGTTCAACTTTCACTTTAGTATTTGGTTTGCTTAAACAAATTGCATGCATTTGTACCCGATTAGTTGAATTTTTAAATAAAAAATCATAGAATTTGTACAAAAAATAGAATATATTTTTTGATGTTATGGTTTTGACCAGATAAAACTTATTAAATATTTTGATGTAATTGTTTTTTATTTATTGATCTTAAATTAATATTTGTTTAATATTAATTTTTATTGCAGAATTTAAAATATAAATTTAGAATTTAGAAATAAAAGACAATATTCAAAAAATATTTATTTTAGACCAGTAGACAAAAACAATTAAGATCAAATTATTTTAAAATGGAATAATTTAATTTTTAGTTTAAAACATTAATTTTCGAGTAAAAAAAGAATTTTCAACAAAATAGTTAAATTATCAATCAAAAATTGAAAAAAGATGCATTTTGAACAAAAATTTTTTATTTTTAATCAGGTGGTTCCATTTTTAACCAAAAAGATGAAAATTTTACAAAAAGAGATGAATTTTCAAAGCAAAAAGAAAAGCAAATACAATATTTTTTATAATTGATATCTTAACTTCATAATTCATGTATATTGATGTTTGAAATAGAATTCTTTTAGAACACCTGAAAAGATTACAAGAAATTTCAGAAAATATAAAAAATTACACTAGATATAATTAATAAAATAATATAATTTTTCCAGAGACACGTGATTTGCGGTCTAATCCATTTTTGAGGCCGGTGTAATTTTATTTCCTTAAAAATTTTGTAGACGTGCACACTTTGATCTTAACATTTTTTCGTATCTATCATTGTTTCCAAGAAAAAGTAGAAAATTAGATTGTAGCAAAAAAGAATTCTTCTGGCAACAAAAGTTATTTAGCAACGATAAAACTTAAAAGATATCTTCATTATCAAAGCACAAGTTCAAAAAAAATTGACAAAAAATGTACTGGTTGGGTTTTTGAGAAAATCGATTTTTAATTTTTTCAGAGAAACCGCTGTCATTTTGTTAATTTTGAACCTTTTTTTTTATTTTCGGCGGATTTTGAAAGGAGACGATAAAAACTATTAGAATCAAAAAGAAAATAGCTGAAAGTTATAGAGGTTTAAAGAAAAAAATCGGGTTTTTGGAAAAACAAAGCACAACATTCAAATACTCATAACTTCTTGGAAAAAATTCGGTTTGCAAATCGAAAAAAAGACGGATCGCCTAATTC
>JAWWLR010000004.1:24960579-24976662 GCA_035041075.1 Acraspis erinacei | reverse complement strand
TATTTTAAGTGTAGGGTCCTGCCTGATTTGAATGGATTCAGTCCAGGGATTTCAAAATATTTCTAGTGATTTCATCAAATTCAGCGAATTTTGAATATTTCTGAGGATTCAATAAAAAATAATAATAATGATTGGCTCTCAGGCAAAGAAAAATGTCGTTTTTATTTTTAAAAAAAGGCTTTTTGTTCCAATAAATATTTTTCTTTCATTTAAAACCAATATTTTTCTGATTGTTTCAAAGAATGTAGTATATTTATAAAGAATAAAATTTTTTAAAGATTTTCTACTGTATTTTCCAATGTCAAAGGGACTTAAAATAATTTTACAATATTTCAGGGATTCTTAGGATTTAAATAAATTAAAAACACTCATCTACAGATTTCAAGGGATTGAATAAAAATGCATAGTTTTTTTCGGGGTTAGCAGAGGATTCCAACTTTAATAATTTCAAGGGATTTCAAACATTTTTATGTAGTTAAAAAGATTTTAAAAAAGTTTAAATTTCAGGGGATTTAAAAAGATTTACGATTTCATCAGGAATTTCGAGAAGATCTCAACTAATTTCAAGGCATCTTCAAGAATTTAAACGACGAATATCATAGTAGATGTATATTATATATTGCATACCAGATTTCAAAAATATTTAACCCCTGGAACAAATATTTAAAAATTTTTCTGATACCCGGAATGATTTTTAAATGATAGAAATTTCTTTGTTTATGAACACGAGGACGATTTTTTTTACAAATAAAGATTGTTTAGTGCAGTAAAATAGTTTAATTTTCAATTAAAAAAAAGAATTGTCGACGAAAAAGATAATTTTCGAATAATAAATTGCATTTTAAACCAAAAGAAAAGGAAATTTCAAACTAATAAGATTTGTTTCATATCAAAAAGAGGAATTTGCAACTAACAAATGTCAATTTTCGACAAAAAAATGAGCTTTTAACAGAATAGGTAAATTTTTAAACGAGGATATGAACATTCAGCTATGAAAAATACATTTTTACTAGTTTAAATTTGAATTGAAGTTAGGAATATTTAACTGGAATAGTTAAATTTTCAGTTTAAAAACTTAATTAAAGAAAAAAACTAATTTTAACGAAGGAGAAAAATTTTCAATTAAAATCATGAATCTTAATTAAAAAATGTTGTTTTTATCAATTGTATCTAAGTAGTTCAATTTTCAATTTAAAAGAAATTAATTCATAACCAAAACTCGAATTTACATTTTTTTAAAGTCAATTTTTAACAAATAAGAATGTGTTCAAAATATGTAAAAGTTTAACAACAAAAAGATATGAATTTTTAATAGCATTAGTGATTTTGCAAGAAATAATCCAAATTTTAAGTAAAAATATAATTGTCAGGATAAAGAATCTGAAAAATTTAGAAATATAAATATGAATAAAAGATATTTTGATTCTTTTGTAGCTCATCAACATATTCCAGAATGGAAGCATTTTTTTATAGATTAAGAAACATGTTTTTTTTAGTAAAGTTTGAACAAGTCGCCTGCTCCCGGCTTTCTCCACTAAATGAATAGATTGGTTACATCTGTGTGACGTCATTCTTCGCGGGAAAATTCAAACTACCTAAATTTTGCCATTAAAAAAAATAGGTTTATAAATATGTATTTCAATGTATATGTCTCTTAATGGCTTTCATGTATTATGATCAAATAATAATCAATAATAATTACGAAGAAAATAATTTAAATCGCTGTCTCTCTCTCTCTCTTTCTCTCTCTATCTCGGATCTTTAGCACTAATGCTAATTTTAATTCTACCTATTTACTTCTACTACATCTACTTCCCCACTAATCACTTCACCAATCCACTTCCCCATACTTCTGAAGCGTCTTCCTCCTCTCCTTCCCTCTTTCCTCTTTGCAACAGGTAATATTCATCTTCCCCTACTCTCCTTTCGCAGCGCAGCCTTCCCCTCACTTACTCACCTGCACTATCCCACTATCCTTCTCCCTAATTCTCATTACTATTTGCCCCCACTTTCAAGTATTTTTCCTATTTGCCCTTCATAATTGCGCATTATTTATACTAACACACCTCTCATTCCATATCACTTCCTATTCTTCTTCTTTCCTAATTGCCCTTCACTACTCCTACTTCTCCTTTTCTAATTTCCCCTACTATCTCTCCATTTATTTCCCATTACTTTCCCCAATTTCCACTCCCCAAAATTAACCTACTTCCCATTCCCAATATTCCTTCACTGCTTTCTCTCCCTTCCACAACTTCTTTCTCTTCTATTTCTTTCTTTTCTCACTTCCACAGATAAAGTTCCTTTTCCCCTACATTTTCTCCTTTATTTACTTCTATACCCTTCATTCCAGTTTACTTTTTCCTAGTTCTCTGCCCCCGTTTCCCCAGACCTCCTCTGCTTCTCCATCCCTACTTCCGTACTTCCCTGCCTACTTCCCTACTTCCTTGTTCCGCTGACATTCCTCTTCCCTACTCATTCCCTTCACTACTCGAGCTCACTTGCAATCACTTCCCTTACTTCCCTGGTTCCCCCTCAACTTACTTCTAAAGCTAAAATTCTTCTTTCTTTACTTTCCTATCTGACTCATCACTGACGTTCCCCTACTTCCCAGCACCAACCTATCATCCTTCCCCTCTTTACTCATTACTACCCGCCCAAACTACCAATCATTTCACGTACTTCCCTTCACTTTTACTCACTTCACTCACTTCCCTGTGCTTCCAATCACTTCCCCTACGCCGTTCCTTAATTTCGCATCACTTTCTCATCTTTCCCATCCCTCGTTCCACCCACCTTCCCCTACTACGGCTGTACTAATTTCCCTTTACTTCCCCTCTCCTGAATTCACCTACTCCCACTCCCCTTATTTTTCCTCCCATCCCCTTACCACTCCATCCCTCACTTTATATCATTTCTCCTGATTGACTTCTCACTTTACTCCTTGGAAAATATTATGACGGAGTAAACGAAGGTCGGACCGAAACTACAAGGGTTTCTGCCCGGAACTACGAAACACTAAAAAGAAGAAGAAGATGGGCGACAAGTACAAAGAGTTATCTTTTTTTTAATTTTTCAATCGTTTTATTACTATATTAAAAATGAGATTTCGATCAAATTCCTTTTACGCATAGTGTATTTTTTATCTTTAATGAAAAAACCCAATTTTCAGTAAAAATTGTGCTTATCTAGTTCTGCCCTGCAGCCCTTCTTTTATGAGTAATTTTTGTCAACAAAGGCAGGTAAAATTGCTAATCTTTTGAAGGAGGAGGAGAAGGAGCTTATCAACAATAGATTTAAGTAGTAGAACCTTAATAAGGGCGTACACCCTGTTTCCGCAAAGGCCGATTCAATTATCGATTTGAAAGTTTGTTCGTGGTCTGGATGCTTTTAACAACTTTGCCACCAGAACGCGAAGTAATCCACGCTTTTCCGAACAAACTAAGAGCCTAGTTTGTTGCTGCAGTAGGATTATCCTAACAATTGTTTAAGACTGGCACTTTATTTATTTTCCAATACCGACTATATTTATAAATTTCTAATTAATTCGGAAACTATTTCTCGACATCAGATTTCAATGGATTAGACAAGATTATATCAAATTTAAGAAATTTTACAGAATTCCAAAAATCAAAATATTTCAAATACATCAGTGGATTTTAATAAATTTAAAGGGATTCCAGATAATTTTCACGTATTTTCATCGGTTTCGTCCGGTTAAATAAAAGTTTCACGAGATTTCAAATGATTTCAAATTTCAAAAGATTTTAGAGGATTTCAAATATTTCCAAACATTACAAAAATTTCAAGGAATATCAAATAATTTCTACATCTTTCAACAAGTTTTTTGGGCTTTTGGGTTTTTAGAGTACTTTGATACACAATTTTAATTTAATTCGAATAGTCAAGGGATTTTAAGAAATTATAAAAATTCAGGAAATATAAAAAATTTCAAAGGCTTTAAAAGAATTTTGCATCATTTTCAATACTTTCAAGGGATTTCAAGAAAGCTTTAAAAAATAAATTAAGCTAAATTAAATTTCAAGCTATTTTTGGCAAAAAAATTTCGAAGGATGTAAAAGAATTTCCAAGGATCAATCTACACTGTTAAAACTTTGTTCAAGAAACATTATTTTTCTTCAAAATTGCCAAAATGGCGTACATTTTTCAACAACAAAAAATTGAATTTTCTGAAAAAGGCCACCTTGGATTTTTTTCTTGATTTTGGTAGATTCATAGTAATAAGATGGAGATATTATGTGAGTTTCTTCGTCGATAAAATATTTCTTCGTATAAAAAACTTATTTTCATAATATAACACAAATTATTTTATCTGTGAATTCTTCTTTTGAATATTCTTTGGTTTTTGTTTCAAAGAAGCTGAAATCAGTAGGTTTATTCTTGTAATTTATAATTACCAACATTTAAAATTAAAATGTGTTTGAAATGACCAAAAGTAACTTTATTCTCGAAGGTCAATCGAAAGTTTTATTTTTGCAACAGATGAAAAGTTACTATTTTTCAGTATTTACGTTGCATTATTTAAATTCAAATAATTAATTTTAGAAACAAAAATTTACTCAAAAAGACAGATTTTTTTCCAAAAAACGGAACAATTACATTTCAAGTTAAAATAATCAATTTTCATTTAAGAAAAACGGAATTATCAACAATGTAGTTCAATTTTAAGCCAAATTGGTGAACTTTCGATAAAAAAAATAAATTTGCAACCAAAAGTGTAATAGTTGATATTTCCACCCAAAAATATTTTATTTTTAAATAAAAAAGCAGTTGAATTTAAGCACAAAATATTTGTTTTCAACAAATTATTTGAATCCTCTAACAAAAGATAAGAAGTGAATTTCTAAGTGAAGAAGATAAATTTCTAAGAAAATTGCTATAAATACAGTTTTAGAAAAAAATGCAGGGTCAACAACAACAAAAAGGCATGTTTAACAAATATCTCAATTAAGGAATAATAGTAATATTTAACTTACATAATGAATCTCTAAAAACAAAAATAATGAATCTACAACAACAAAAATAATAAATCTTTAACAAACTACATTAATTTTTAACCAAATTTATACTGTTTAAAGGAATTTTTGAACCAATAGTTTAAGTTTTATCCAAACAAAGGAATTTTCAATATTTTCAAATAAAAATAAACAAATACAGATATAATATAAATATAAATAAATATAAATAAATATAAATAAAAATATATTTTCAAATATTCTACCGTAAGATACAAAGTTTCAACAAAATACAGTAATTTTTAACCAAATTGCTGCATTTTCAACTCAAGAAGATCAATACTAAACTAAACATGGAACAGTTAAATTTTTAGTAAAAAAAATTAGTTTCAACAAAAGGAAGTAATTTTTTAACAAAATAGTATTTTTATACCAATGTCTGGATTTTCAACACAAAAGATTAATTTGCTACTAAAAAAGACAAATTTTCAACCAAATAGACGAATTTTAAACCAAAAATATCAAACGTCTATAAAAAGTATTTTTTTCGATAAAACCTGGAATTTTTAATTTTAATTTAAAAAAAGTTAATTTTCAACTTAAAAACAAAATTAAATTTCAGTCAAGGAAATAATTTATCAAACGAAAAGGTTAATTATTTGCCAAATAAGATTAATTTTTATCAAAATATACGAATTTTCTACCAAATTTTGAATTGTTAAAGAAATTTGCAACCTGATAATTAAATTTTCACTTTAAATAATATATTTTCAATACAAAATGCGAAGAAGATAACTGTCAAACTTAACATGGAACAGTTAAATTTTTCAGTTTCAACGACAAAAAAATTACAATAAAATAGTTTTATTTTTGTGCAACGAAATTAATTTTTAACTAAAATAATGAATCTTTAAACAAAAACAAAAGTTTAGTTGAATTTTCTACCCAAGAGATGAATTTTCTACGAAAAAAGAAAAATGTTGTGCAAAATAGATAAATTTTAAACAAAATAGTTAAATTTTCAATGAAAGCAGATGAATTTTTAACCAAGAAGATTAAAGATCTATAAATAAAAAGATAAATAATCGACAAAAATGGAATACTTAAAGTTTCAGTTAAAAAGATTAATTTTGAATTGAAAAAAAGCCAATTTCAACAGAATAGTACGTGCTCTTCTAGGACATTTTTTCAAATCAACAAAAAGCTTAAGAAATTTAATTAATTAATAAATTCTTCAATATCGAAAATATTTTTGGTGATGATGAAACCTGCATTATAGAAGTGTTGGTTCGTATCTTGAAGTGATTCGAGTGACCGCAGTGATCCTGTCGGTGCCCCGGGAATTCTATCATGCGGTCGCATTCTCGGACTCCTATGGGAGAGTCCTCGGCTGCTCAAATCAATTAAATATCTCACCGTGCCAAAGTGCAATTTCAAAACCTGATCCTTTAACCAAGTCTATTTTATTATAAAA
This sequence comes from Acraspis erinacei, assembly GCA_035041075.1. Taxonomy (NCBI): domain Eukaryota; kingdom Metazoa; phylum Arthropoda; class Insecta; order Hymenoptera; family Cynipidae; genus Acraspis; species Acraspis erinacei. Next base: position 24,970,212 of record JAWWLR010000004.1, on the reverse strand, counting down.
ATTTAACTAACCATTAAGAAGCTTTTATAAGATTGTTATAATAATATAATCTTACAAAGTTAACTAACCATTAAGAAGCTTCTATAAGATTGTTATAAATCAAAGTTGAACAAAATTATTTAATTTTTTAATATCCTCTTTTTGAAAGTTACAGGAATTATTTTTCCCTGACTAATTTTTCATTTTCCTTAACCGTTATATTTAATTACCAATTACCAATTAATTAAAATTAGGAATCTTCTAAAGTTTTTGATATAGAATGTTTTATAAACGGAATGCAAAAAATTCAAATTTCAAATATATTTATTTACTTAAACCATAATTGATGACTTTTATACCACAAAAGGTGAATTTTCAATCCAAAAGGACGTCAGAAAAATCATTGAATGTTCAAACTAAAAATATGAGTTTTCAACAAAATAGTTAAGGTTTTAACCAAAGAAAAGAATTTTCAACAAAATAATTGTATTTCTAACAAAATAGTTGAAATTTAATCAAATATTTAAATATTTTAATTTTAACATAAATTCTCAACCAAACCATTTTTTCACCAAGGAGATTAATTTTACACAAAAAAGACTAATTTTTTACAAATAAAATAAATATTGAATAAAATGATCAAATTTGCAACCAAATAGGTGAATTTTTTATCTAAAATAATGAATCTCCAACAAAAAATGAATTTTTAATAAAGTAGTAAAAATATTAACCAAAAAGACAAATTTTCAATTAGAAAGACGAATTTTCTACAATACAGTTGAATTCTTAACTCGCAATATTAAATTTATACCAAAAAAGAAGATTCTTCAACTAAAAACATAAATTTTCGAACAAATAAGTTGAATTTTCAACTTAAAAGATAAACTTTAAAACAAAAATAGAATAGTTTAAGTTTTAGTAAGAAAAATAATTTTCAAGAAAAAATTTTCAATTAGAAATACGAATTTTCTACAGTACCAGTTGAATTCTTAACTCGCAATATTAAATTTCTACAAAAAAAAGATTTTTCAACTAAAAAACATACATTTTTGAACAAATAAGTTGAATTTACAACTAAAAAAGATAAAATAATTTTCAAGAAAAAAGTAATTTTTAACAAATTAGTCCAATTTTTAACCAAAGAGATTAACTTTTAACTACAATTATGAATCTGCAGAAAAAAAGATCTCCCACAAAGTATTTGAACTATTAACCTAAAAATACAAATTTTCAAAACGCAATATTAATTTTCTAAAAAAATGGATTTTTAGCCAAATCGTTTAATTTTCAACCAAAAAAAACATGTATTTTTATCGAAGTGTTCAAATTTAAATCGAGAATTTAAATGTTTCGGCCAAGAAGACGTATTTTTTACATATGAATATTTTTACTCAAGAAATAAAAAAAAGTTAATTTAAATTTTTGACAAGAAATTTAATACTCAACCATTTAATTTCTTACTCAACTCTTAACAAAGTAGTTAAACTTTCAATTGAGAAACATAAATGTTTAATCGAAAGTCGAATTTTCCACAAAAAAGAATAAATTGTTAATAAAATTGATGAATTTTCAAACTTTCGTTTAATAATTCTGTAACATTTCTCTCACTAATTTTTTTATATTCCCTAACCATTGATCTCAGAATCGGCCACTGTGCATCCCCCACAGTTTTGCATAGCATTTTTAAAATTGAAGGTCAAGCTATCGATAACTGAAATATAATTATTGTGAATTCTCTTTTGTTGAAGCTCTTTCGGCTTTAACGAACACATGCTCATCGCGTGTCTCGTGAGAGAAACAGTTAAAATAACATTTTTCGATATAATTTAAGGACAGTTTTGCTAATAAATATTTTGTTGTGCTTGTGTCTTTTTATTACAAAATTTGCTTTGCTTATTTATAAAGACATTTTTGACGATTATAACAAAAAATATGCGTCTTATCAAAAAATATTAATTACAAATTTGTAGCTCTTTTTTTATTAACAACGTTCCTAGGACAAATTTAATATTTTTCTATTTTTAATGCTGTTTTTTAAGAATAAAACAAAAACTACCCTTAAAATCAAAAAGTGATTCATAAAGAATTTGTTGATCTTTTTTATCTTGAATATTTTGACCACAAAATGGAATTTTTTATTTTTCATTATTTCTTGTCCGATCAAAATTTTTATTTTTAATCTTTCAAGAAAATTCAAATATTTATTATGATAATCTTGTAAAGATATAAAAAAACGATGTTTTTCTTCTCTTGACCTTTTTTTCATACTGGTATTGTTTGGCTTAAAATTTTAATTTCTATTTGTTATTTTAGATTTTGAAAATGCTATAACTCTCATCGTTTTATTTTGATCGAAAAAAATCTTTAGGATAAATTTCTCGAATTTCCGATTACTATGAAAAGCCGTACATAGAATTTTTAAATATTGAAAATAATTGTCTCCAAAATTTTGAAATTGCTCACATTTTTATCCATTACATTTTACATAAAATTCAAATTCAAAATAAAATTTTACAAGAAAAAAACAACACCCTCTCATTAGAATGAGAATTTTAAATTAAAAAATAAATAAAATTAACATAAAAAAATTATAAACATTATAATTATAAATTATATTATATTATAATTATAATCGCGGAGTTCTCCTTTATTTTTCAGGTTTTCTATGACCTTCGGCCAGCCTGGCGATAATTAAAATTTTCTACTAATTAGTTTATTAATCCAATCATCCGAGGGAGAAACTAAGCTGAATATTAGCACCAGCAATCAGGTTTTATGTAAATTACTATCCCCCGGGCAAATAATAAGAAATAAAGTACAGTTTTATCACCATCCCTTTCTTCTCTCACTTCGAACCCGAACTTTCTCTCCTTCCCTCTGTCTCTCAAAGTCACCCTCTGATTTTCATAAAATGCTGGAGATCCGAAGCCGCAGGCCCATAGCTCCCTAGAACCCTCATAATTATGATCTCATCAACAAATTATCTAATTAATCTCGCAAATAAGCTTCGAAAAATACTTATTTAAGTAAGATTTCCCAATTTAAAAAAAAATTATTAACTTTTTTGTTGAATAATGAACATTTTTCTTTTCTTAAATAGTTATCATGAGGTCTCGCATACATTGTTATTGAAAATATGATTCTTTTTATAAAATTTTACTAAAATATCTGACTTTTTAAACAGTTTTTCGATCTGATTTGGATAAGTATTTGGCAACTAGGGATATTATTATCGATATTAAATCATGTTGCACTAATGTTAAAAATGTTCGTTTTTTGTTAAAGGGTCTTATTTGTTTATGGAATAAATAAAAATATGTATTTTAAATGATTTTCTTAAGGATTTATTATCTTTATTAGCTTTTTTTATCTTAACATATTTTTTCACACAATGGTTATTAAACTGATAAATATTTTTTTGCAACATTCATTTTGTTAAGAATGTATAGAATTTTAACACAATTTTTGCTCTAGTTTGCAGGACTTAAAAATGTATTGAAAACTAATTACTTTAAAACATGTTAAGAAATTTTTAAAGGTTTAATAATAATTAAAAACCTAAGCAGATTAAACGAAAGTTTTTGACATTCAGATTTTTGAAGATTTTGAAAAAATAAGCTTTTTATGAATTTTGAAAGGTTTAAAGAGAATCAAATAAAATTTCTTAAGATTCTTGGGAAAATTGTGTATAATTTTGTAATTTAAAAATGCATTAAAGAAATAAAAAAGACTTTTAAAAATTTTACATGATTTGCTAAAATTTCAGAAAACAATGGTTACAATTTTAAAGCCACATTTTTATTTTTTTTTATTTTGCAAGATAATCAAATTTTAGACACAGCAATCAAGCAGGTTTAAGAGATATTGAGACGTTTTAAAAAGAGAAAAAAATGTATAATTCTGGAGAAGATTAAATTTTTTAAATGTAGATTTTTGAAGATTTCGAAAAAGACTTAAATATTAAGAAAATAATTGATTGTCAAATATTTCGAAAAAGAATCTAAAAGATTATTTCGAGTGATTTTCATTTTGATCAAATTATTTATAAGAGAAATTTGATTAAGATTTAAAATTTTTGTTTATGATTTCCTCATATTTCGAAAATGAGTGTACAATATTATAAAGTAAAAGGTTTCAATTTATAGGATTAAAAACTTTGAAACAAAAATTCGAGTAAGTTTAAGAGACATTCAGAAGATTTTAAATGATTCAAAAATAATTTGAAAGCTGTAAATATATTATTTCCATCAATTTTTTTAAATGCGTAGATTTTTTTTAATTAAAAAAAATTAATTTTTTAAGAATTTGGATACGGTTCAAGAGAATGAAAAGATTTTCCTAAGATTCCTAGAAGAACTAAAAAGAACTTTTTATTTTCGAAACTTGATTCTCAGAGAATATTTAAAAACCTTTCAAGACATTTTAAAATATTTCTAAGACTGCTAGAAAAAATTTGGAAGATTTTTTAATTTTTTTAATTTGGCAAAATTAAAAAGAATAGGAAGAGCTTGAATCATTTAAAAATATATGTAAAACGCTTAGAAGTTTTAAAAAGATTTGAGAATAATTTAAATTTTGAAGAGATTCAAAATTTATTTTTAAATGTAGATTTTTGAAGATTTTGAAAAAGTAGTTTTTTAAGAGTTTTAAAAGGCTCCATGAAAAAATATATTCTTAAGATACCTGCAAAAAAGTTTAAATATTATTATTTATTAAAAAAAATTAATTAAACATATTAGTTTCAAAGTTGTCAAAAATGAATCTGCAAAATTTCAAGTAATTTCTTTTATTTTTGTATAATTTAAAAAAATCGGAAGAGTTGGAATAATCTTAAAAGATATAACAATTTTTTAATTTTTGTAAATTTTGAAAATTTGATAAAAGTTCAAAAAAATTTGACAACAAATTTTTTTCAAATTTTAAAAGATTTAGAAAAAAATTTTAAACAAAATGTACATTGTTAAAGATTTTGAAAAAACTAGAAGAACTTTGAAAGGTTCAAAGAGAATAAGAAAAATTTCTTAAAATTTCTGGGAAACTTAGAGATAATTCTTTAATCTAGAAAAATTAATGTATAGGTAAATTTCTGCGAGATTTCTGAATATTTCAAAAGATTTATAAAAATGTGATGAAAAAATATGAAAGATTTTAGGGCCATTTTTGGTTTTTCAAAGATTTTTTTATAATTGTTAAAGAAATTCAAGTTAGTTTAAATGATATTTAGAACTATTTAAATTCTTCCAAAAATTCGGTAAAATCCTTTAAAATAAAATAAAAAATCCTTCGAAATTTTGTCGATACTTTTTCGACATATCTGCAATATTCAAAAGTATTTTTAATTTTTTTCCTGAATCTTAGGAAAATAACATTTATGGAATTTAAGAAAAATGCATTTGAAAAAAATTTAATTAAAAATGAAAATAATTCAATATCTCTAGATTTAAAAATTTTATCGTATAAAAATTAAAGTATAAAAACTGACAGAATATTTTTTAACTCGAGGCTTTCGAAATCGCCTCTATTATTTTCAAAACTTTTTTTTCCGCAGTATCCACAGCTTTTTTATCACATTCAAGTATACGTTTAGTACATTCGACCCTTGCATTAATTTCTTTTTTCAGTAAATCCTGAAAGTTTTTCAACAACTTTTGAGCCTTTTTTTGTATATGAGAAAAACCTTTTTGAAAACATCTTTCTATATTTTCACTCGTCAGACAATCTCCTATAATTTTCTGGGCCTCTGTTTTCAATTTATTAGCTTCCTCGTGAATATCGTTACGCTCTTTCTCTAATTTTTTAACAGATTTGGAATTTTTCTCGTAGCACTCGACTAAACTGTTTTTCATATTCGATTGTATCTTCATAATCTCAGCCTCCTTTTCCTCAATAAGTGACTTAAATTTTGCATTTGTATTTGATAACTCATTCGCTTTGTTTTTTAGCTCTTCGAACGTTGATGTAACCTTTAAAAAATCGAGTATTGTATTATTATTATTATTTAATCTATTTTTTAGAAAATAAAAATATTTCTAGTTCCTATAATTTAACCTACTTTCGAAGCAGCCTTTTCATCAAATTTGGATAATTCTTCCCATTTTTGTTCAACCGTTTGAGCAATAAGTTCTCCTAAATCTGTTACTATTTTTTGCACTTGTTGAAAAAAATCCATCTTCGTACACTTTTTATTAAAGAAATTACTTAGAAAAAAATTATTATGCCTCTTTTTTTAATTCGAGGTTATATTTTAAAAACAATTGATGTAATATTTGATTCCATGACGAGCTCATACAAGCCAAGCCTTTAATATATTTTTTTTTAACTTTGGCTACTTATTTTTTAGGAGGAAATTTATAGATCACCTATTTTACATTAAATTCATATTTTTTCAATTATTCAACTTTTTATATTTTCTTATAATCTAATTAACTGCAACTTTTCAGAAGTTGTTAATTATTTCCATTTAAAAAAATAATTGATGAATTGTCTACCTATAGGCATAAATTCTGGCTAGTCAATTTTGAAATTTTATAGCCTGAAATATTATTTAATGTTTTTAAATAATTTAGTTTTGAAATTTTTAAAAGTCGGAACTTATTTAATCACTAAAGTATAATATTTTTGGATAATAAACGTTTTCAATTTACAGTTGTTTCAATTTTCCATGCTGGATATTTGAATGCCACCATTTTTCTTGACTTTAAAAATAATTCAACTTAAATTAGTTTAATTTTAGAAATTGAAAGAAAAATTTTGATTTGTTTCATTTTATCTCTTTTATGCAATTTTTCAACATTAAGATTGCAATTTAAGTTCCATTAGAGAGTATAAAAAACAATACAATTGCTTATTTAATAAATCACTATAAAATTGAAATTGAAACTGTTATTTATAGTAGCTCAAGTTTCAGACCTGAATTTTAAATCGAGCTTTAAATGTTTCGATTTTAAACCCCTCGATTTTCAAACGTGAAAATTTTTTTAATGATTAACAATAAAAATTATGAGATTCACCATTTTTTAACTCTATAACCTTTAATTTGAAACTTGACGATTATGAAGAATAAACTACCTTTTTTTTAAATTGTAAGTGCTCTCGACTTGAAATTAGAAATTTGCTTGAAATTAGATATGTTTTAATTTTTAATGATTTTCTTTAAAATAATTTAATGAAAAATGTTTTAGAATCTATATTTTGTCAGTTCAAATGTGTCTAATGTAAAAGTTTCAACTTGTATTATTTATAATAAAAGAATTGACTTAAGCTTTTCAACTTTATAGTCAATTTTAAAATTTTCTATACTGAAATATTATTTTAGATCGTTAAATAATTCAGTTTTTAAAACTTAAACTTGTCATGTTTTATAAAAGAAAGAAAATTATTATTCATAAATAAATGTGAAAACTTACGCAATATAATTTTATTCTAACCATGGTTTTTATAATTAATTTTTGTCCTAGTTTCTTTTTTCCGCACTTTTTTTCGAATATTTGAACCTAATTCAGTAATGGATCTTTTTTGGGGAACACATTCCCTATACAACTTACTGTTCATATTTTTGAAAATAACCTCAAAATATATTTGTTTGTTTAAAAATTGTTTTCTTTTGAAATTACTTTTTTAACGATTGACAGCTGCAGAAAAATTCGTATTTGAAATCGAAAACAGTAGAGTTATATTGAACGTTTTCATTGAAAAAATAAACAGCGACTGAAAAATCTTTGAAAATAAAATTCCCGAAAAAGAAACTATTCGAAAAAAATAATTTTGAGATTTCTGATAAAAATGTTCAGTGGGAGAAAAACTTATTTCTGAATTCCCGGGTTTTTTGGTTCACTTTGAATGCTTTGTAGATTTTTAAATGTTGAAAATTATATAATTTTGAAATAATTTTATTTTAGAAGCATTAAAAACTCGTTATTAAATTAATATAATTAATTTTAAAAGATTTTGTATATTAAAAAAATAAATCAAATTAAGCACTTTTAGTTGATGAACCTATTTTTAATGTACTTTTTTTCATTATTCAAGCAATTTTCTAATTGCTTAGAATCAGGCATTTTACAATTCCGTAATATTATAAACTGTTGGAAATATTTTATTCTACAATTTTTCGATTTGGGAATTTTAAATATTCAGAAACTTTATTATTTCAGGAGTTTTTTATTCCCAACATTTTCTTTTTCGGGAATTTTAGTCGTACCATTTTTAGAAGTCTTTCGTAAGTTTTTTATTTTTTTTTTATTTTTCATAAAAAGTTATGTTTTCTAAATAAAAGAATCTCAAAAGTTTTCCCATAAACCTTAAGAATTTTTTTCTAGTCCTGAAACCTTACGAAAAGCTTCAAAATTTTATTTTTAAATCTTTAAAAATCTACATTTCTCTTTATTCTAATCTTGGAGATTATTTTTGTAGAAAATTTTGAAAATTTTTTGAATTATTTGCAAAGCTTTTTGAAGACTGTTTAAACCTGCATGTTTTAAAATAATAATCATTGAAAATATTCATTGGAATCTTAAGAAAAAATGTTTATCCTCTTGAAATTTTTTAAAATTATAATAAAACTTCTACTTTTTTCTTAAAAATCTACAAAATGCTACAAGATTTTTTTTTAAATTGTCTTGGGTTCTGCCAGACAATTTCTTGAAAAGTTTGGAAATTTTCAAAAGTTTTGAAATATTTTTATATATTCTCTTAAAATTTATTTTAAAAAAATAATTTAAAATTTTTTCAATGATCTAACAACTATTTTTTCTTTTAAAACCTTAAAAATGCCTAAAAAGCTTCAAAATATAATTTATAAATCTTCAAAAATTTAAATTTTGTTATTTTTTTCGTATTTTCTAATTTACAATTATTTTCGAAATTACTTGATTTTGAAAATCATTTGAAACGTTTTAAAATCGTTTTAATTATTATTTTGAAAACTTTAAAAATACTTCATAAGTTTCTAAATTTTTTGTTCGAAATCTTTAAAAGTCAACGCTTTGTTTAAATTTGTTTTAAATATTATCGGGACGACTGACAACTCCCGAAAAATAAAATTACCGAATTTTTTACCGAATTAAACCGAATGTTTAAAATTTAGAAAATTATTGTTTTCTTTTTAAATAATAATTTTAAATAAAATATTTCTGCGTTCCGAATTTTTTTCATGTGCATAGCATTTAAAAAAATACAAAAAGCGTTTAAAAAATCGAATTTAAATTTTGTATATATATTTTTTGTTTGATAATCGTTATAAGGTATGATGAAAACATTGGGTAATTTTTTTGCTACGAGAGGCAAATTTTGTCAAATTTAGAAGGTATGAAGAAATACAATTTTCAATTTTAAAAAATGGGAATTAATCTTGCAGCTATTAAGTTAAATTTGACCAAATTTAAAATTCGATTTTTGCGAATGCTTTATTGTTATTTATTGTGATTATTTTAAATTTAAACAGTAATTTTCGAGATTTTAAAACATTAAAAATAATTTAGAGAAATAAAATTTCATTATTGTATTTGTAATTAATAAAACATATTTATAAAAAATTGTAATTGTTTAAATTCGGAAATTTTACAATTCAGGAATTTTCTAATTCGGTAATATTATAAACAGTCGTGAATTTTACCACTCGGGAGTTTTCCAATTCGAGAATTTTATAATTCGGAA
>JAWWLR010000004.1:24857722-24870511 GCA_035041075.1 Acraspis erinacei | reverse complement strand
TAGTTCACTTTTAGTATACTGGGGTCCATTCGGTAAAACGAGGTAGATAATATACATTGAGTTATGGTAAATGAACCGAAAAAGGTTCTTTTGCTGACTTTATATTTAAAAGGTTTCCATTTTCTTTCAACTTTCAGCGTTGGAAAATTTAAAGATAACATAAAATTTGGTTTTTGCTACAATCCTATTATTGAAGTTGTTTTATATTTTAAATTTGGAAATTTGGAAATTTGTAGGTAAGTAGGCAAAAGGAGGCATTTAGAGGATATAAGAAGGGCATATTTTAATTTATTTATTTAAAAAGTTAATTTTCCTATTTTTCATAACTTAACGTTAACTTAGATATAATTTCGATCTCTCAAGTTACATACGTTACAGGAAGTTCCAAGTTTGCGCAAATATCAAAGTCGCCTGCGGGTCGGATCTGAAAACGTCGATAAACATTTAACTTCCTCGAGAGATTTAAAACGCATTTATGTGGGTGCAACCGCGTGTTAGCAAGGAAGGCCGTCGATTGAAAGTTTTCTACTTCCGATATTAAGCCACCGCGGATATTCGAGTTAACGAATTTCTTCACTAAATCTGATCAAAAACGGGTCGACAGTGGAAGCTGAGCTGTTTCGCGTTGAACTCGAACTGATTTATTTCCTGCCCACTTTTAATGACACGAACAAATTATGATCCTTAAATTTAAAATAAATGCGAATTAAAATGGCTATGCTAGGATTTTTGACTTAAAGTTTAAGGATTTTATTGAAAAATTTTCTTCTTGGGTTAAATTTAACAATTTGGTTGAATTAATTTGTTAAAAATAAATTTTTTTGTTGAATTATTATTTAAAACAATTTTGTTCCCATATTTTCGTGAAAAGTCATCCTATCGATCCTGCTTTGTGAAAATTTTGGGTTGTTAAGTCTATATATAGTATGGATTACTATACTCTAATTTTAACTTCGGAGTACTATACTCTATTATCCAGAAGATTTGTTTGCTAATCATTACCATAGCGAGTGGAGGATAGAGTTTCTGAGATTTAGACGAAGTAATCGAAGGGATTGTGTTCAGCCCGAATAATGTTAGAGTTCTATGAAGATTGAGACTCAAGTTTAGTTTGTATTTAGGAGTCTGTGGAACATCTTGTGCTTTACTTTAACATGCGGAATTTATACCAATATGCTGAAGCTTTTCCATACTTGATGTTGTTTCTGTTCCACTATTATCCTGCAGAGGTTATTTAATTGGCGATGCTAGGAGAACCAGGTCAAGTCTGTTTCAGTTTTCACAACACGATAACAAAATATTCACATCTGACGGTTGTGCTGACTTGAAACATTGATAGCTTTCTTGCCTTTTCATCAAAACCAGTGAACTGAGTTTCATATATTCTTGGTCTGACGTTTTCTTATCGCTTTAGAATTTTCGGAATTTACGTGATTAATGTAGAGTTTTTGAACGTTAACCTTGAATTATTCAGATACCTAAATATTGAATTTTTTGATAACATAATTTATTACCATGATAATGTTGAGTAATTATCATACTTTTATCTATAATTAAAGCGTGCAAAATTAAAAAAAATTGATAAATTAAGGAATTAAAAAATTTGTATTACAATATTTTTGAGCTGGTACCCTATCGCGATGAGCGCAGTGAGAATGATCTCATAGAGATCTAATGAGCCTAAAGTTCTTTAAATTTAATCACTGAAATTTTTACAAAACATAATATAATATACGTAAACAGAAGAAATTTCCACTAGCAATGCGAAGCTCATCCATACTTGATGTGGTTTCTGTTTCACTATTATCCTGCAGAGGTTATTTAATTGACGATACTAGGAGAGCCAGGTAAAGTCTGTTTCAATCTTCATAACATGATAATAACAGATTCACACATGATGGTTGTCACTCAAAACGTTGATAAGTTTCCTATCTTTTTATTAAAACCAGCTTTTTGAATTTTTTTTTGTATAGCAAATATTCATTTAAGGGGTTTAAAAAAATATATTGAGATGATTCGATACTATGTGTAGACACAAGAAAAGTTGATGTATTTCTCAATACTTTAAACTGTATATACGAAAGATTGCAATTTACTTTAGAAATTTAAAAAAATATAAAACTTATTTTCTTAAATTGAATGTTTTTAAAAACTAATGAAGGTAAAATTATGACTGATTAGTACAGAAAACTATACATTTCCGGACATGTGCTGAGTTTCCTTTTGTAAAATCCCGAAAAAATCTTCGCTCCAGGTCAGAATTCGATACAATTTAAAACTTCCATTTTTAACATTTGGGAAAAAAGACGTTACTGCATTTTGGAATTTCAAAAGGAAATGTTATAAAAGAATATAATTCTGGCTTGGAACGAGAACGCTGTGAAATTAATTTCCTTGTGGCTTGGTATAGATAATTTTCTAAAAGATTTATGATGTTGAATTTTAAAAGTGACAAATAAATGAAATATAAGCAAAAATTTCCTAAAGAATTATAATTTTTACTTTGGAGCAGGTTTTACCGATTATTAATTATAATTTTTAGTTTGGGTTGGAAATTTTCGTAAAGAATTATAATTTAGGCATTGAGATAGGGAATTAGAATTAGAATTTAGACAATTAATTGTCGTAAAGAATTAGTATTTCACTGGGAACAAAGAATTTTGAACATGAAACCGCAATTAAAAAAGAATATAATTTTAATTCTGATTTGGAACATGAGAGTTAAAAAAAACTTGCTTACATTTAGAATTATTTAAACAAAAATTTAGATGTGTCTTGAATTCTTTAAAGGTTGTTTGATATAATTCAAATCTTTTGCGCCCTTGAAAATTGCCCTTGAAGAAATAAAAATTGACCGGAGAAAACTGGGAAATGATAAGCAATTTAAAATCACCCGCCGGGCAGACAGTCTGATCTGTCTCGAAACCAATTTCAGATTTTAGGTTTATACTTTGTTCCCCTAAAGTACACTGTACTGCTCTCTAGTTTAATAAAATGGATTTTCAATAATATTTTTTATGTGAAACCATATCGGACCAATTTTTTAACAATCTGGAACAAATTGAAGAACGAAGTGATCCGAAAAATCTTGAAATACACCATAAACCGTTCAATTTTACTCTGTCGTAAAACTGTTATGACGGTATCACACTTTTACCGAGTCTATAAAACTTTACGAAACGACTCTGTACAAACGTGACCCTCGTCGTTTTAACCTGGATACATGGCAAAATCTTTGATTCTCATTCATATTCTTTTGTAACATTTTATCTATATCACATGAAAAATTGAAGTGCCTGATCCTATTTTATTGTGCCTTAAAATGGGGTCAAAATTTGTATGTAGCTTAGAAATTATTATCTATAATATTTTTTGATCGCTTCAGAAATTTCTGAATTTATATGATTAATATTAAAGTCTCTTGTTAGATATTATATTTTATTACAATAATTGTTGAGAATTTATTACACTTTTATTAATTATTAATGCATGCAAAATTAGAAAAAAGGATAAATTGAAGAATTAAATACTTTGTATTACAATATTTTTGAGCTGGTTACCGAGCGCGACGTATGCAATGATAATGATATCAAAGAGAGCTAATGTATTATATAATTTCTTGCTATAATTGTTAGGCAATGACTCTAACGAAGATCAATTCCCAGAGATTAAATTATAACTTGTATATGCATATATACCTAATTTAGATTATATTAACTTTAATTAAACTACCGCGGGACTTAGAGATTTTGAAGCGTGCAAAATTGAGAAAATGGATAAATTGATGTTACATTGTAAGCCTTTGTCAGAAAACTTTTGGAGCGACACTTATATACGAATTCTCGCAGGAATACCGTATAATATCGTTATGAGAATCCTCACCAATGTGAGAAAATTTCCAGCAAAACTTTGTCGATTAGTTCTCACTGAAAGTTTCTTCTGACAGAACGGCTCGACAGGCGGATATATCGTCATGAAGTTGACTTTAGTAGACTTCCTTCTATTGTATCAAACATACACTAAGAAAAAGAGAAGATTAATTTCTGTCTCGGATTTAAAGAAGTAAATTCAAATTTCAGTTATGTAATTTTATTCAGAATTAGATTCATCTATCTGGCTTCCCAGATAAAATTGATTAAAAAGTCAAATAAAAATTCTTTGCAATTTTATTTTACTTTCGATAGATCGTATCAAACTTCAACTCTCGATTATATTTAAATGAAAAAATAAAACTTTATATGAATATCGAGTATGATATTAAATTCAAAGCATATAAGGATTAAAATGAAGCCTTACAGTAACTCTATCACATTTTTAATATTATTTTCCACAACTTTTCATTTGCTTTTTTAATAACAAAACTTAATTTAAAGTCTCAAAAAATTGGCAGGTTCGTTAGTGTGATTCAATTATGTATTTGTTTGAAAAGAAACTTGAGAGCAATTCTCGACCTTCTTGATTTCGAGTCGCTTACCAAGCGTTTGTAACCCTTGGTTGCTTGGCCAGGAGTAAAAGAGATAGAATAAGATTTATTGTGCAACGTAGATTCTTCGACGATGAAACCTTCGCCCAAAGTCATCAACCCCCAGAGAACAATCTCCTTTTTTCAAATACAAAAAAAAATCTTGCTTCGTCAATAAAGCTATATTACAGGGTGGCCATTTGTCAGGCAAATCTTGGAAACGCGGGAAAAGGCAAGGACCTAAAAAAAATTTGTTGTTTAAGTCAGGGATTTCCTATAAGAGGTCTTTAAGTAACTATCAAGTATAATAAATTTTATATTTCTAACTTGAATTTTGAATTGTTTTATTATTTTTATTAACGATATTATGTTAAAAATGCTGCAGGATTAAGATTTGGACTTTGAATATCAATAGTCAGTGGAAAATGAGGAAATGTTGATAATAAAGTTTTGTGGTTACCTTGGTATAATATTCTTGTCAGTAATCTATTAGCCTTATATTTATTTTTTGTGCAGTTGATTTCTCTTTTTTGGGCTGAGAATGCAGCCATTCGTTTAAAATTGGTCTTTTCGGTTGAAAAATCAACTATTTTTGTAGGAAAAACGTATATTTTGATTGAATTTAACTGCTTTTTTATTTAAAATTATTTTTTGTTGTTGAAATACCTACCAATACATTGTCCGCTGGCATTTGATCATTTTTTCCAAAAATTTTTAACCGAAAATTTAACTAATTTAGTTGCAGATTCATGATTTTAATAAAAAAATCACATCTTTGGTTGAAAACTTTTTTTTCTAATTAATTTTTTTAGTGATATTACTAGTATTTGGTCAAAAAGTTATTTTTTTTGGTCGAAAATTCAAATTTCATGTTAAAAATTCGTGTAATTGAAAATTCATGTTTTCGTTAGAAATGAAATTCAAATTTTAATGTAGAAAATTCAACTATTTTGATGTAAAAATAAATCTTGGGTTAAAAATTAATATTTTGTTGTTCGTAATGCACCCGAAATCTTTCTGGATCAAAATTCAACTATTTTTTCGAAAATGCATCGGTTTGGTTTCATATATAATCTGATTTTTTATTGAAAATTAAAATATTTTTGCTTTAAATATACTTTTTTTACATTATTCTTCAAATTTGTTTCATTTTTTGTTGAAAATCGAAATAATTGGTTGAAAGTTAAACTTCTGTATCAAAAAATAAGTTTTTTGACAATTCATCTTTTTTAGGTAAACATTCATCTCTGTTCGAAAATTCTTTTTTTTCTTTGTTCAAAATTCACCTATTTGGTTGAAAGTTGAACTGTTTTGTTGAAAATTGATATTTTTAATTAAAAAATTTAAATACTTGACCAAAAGTTGAGGTTTAAAGTGACACTCTTTTACGAACTACTTTTTTTGGAAAATCATTTTTTTTATTGAAAAAAAAATTCTTTTAAAACTGAAAATATAACTTTACCGTTTTGTTTTGAAAATTGATATTTTTTAGTTGAAACTTATTTTTTTTACAGTAGGAAATTTTTTTTCTTGGTTTAAATGTATTATTTTTTTTCGAGAGTGGTAATTTTGTGGTTGAAAATTTAACTGTTTTACAGATAATTCGTATTTTTCTTGAAATTCTAACAATTCAGTTGAATCCTGTTTCCTTTCTTGACCAGAAAATCTTAATTGGTTGAAAATGCGTATTTTTTGTTGGAAAATTTAACTTGTGGATTGAAATTTGGAATGATTAGTTGAAAAGAATTCATTTTTCGATTACTTACTCACTATTTTAATCAAAAGTTCATCTCCTTGGTTGAAAATATGAGTTTTTTTATTGAAAATAATATTTTTTACTGAAAATTTATCTCTTCTTGCAAAAATTTCAGAATAAAATACAATTATTTGGTTAAAAATGCAATTACCAACTGTATTTATGAATATTTTTATTTTTGGATTGAAAATTCATCTTTTATGGAACAAGATCATCTCATTTGGTTGGAATAAATAAATCAATGTAAAATTTTATTCTGAAAGTGTTTTATTTTCGGTATAAAATATTCTATTCTAAACATTTTGCAAGATTAAAATGCTGATCTTTAAATATTAATGGCCAGGAAAAATAAAGAAATTGATGAGGGAAAATCCAGGGAATTTTAGAAAAGAATTTTTTTGCGATCACTCTGTAGCAATTTATTCTCTAATGATCAAAATTGAGTCTGAATGAAAGTGATTAGTTTTTGTATTCTCTTCTGCCTCTTATCCAATTTAAGTTTTATGTACTAAATAATATACAAATTCTCCGTTAAAAACGATTAATTAATTTGTTTAAAAAATCATTTATTATATAATTATTATAAAAATTAAATTAATTTTTTTTAAGTAATTATTTTACAATTATAATCTAAAGATCTTCTATTTGGTTGATAAATTAGATATGCTCTTAGAGTCTCAAAATAACTTCTTCTGCCTTTGTTTTGTCAAAGACGTGCATTTACCTATTCTAGCGATTGTAACTTCTGAAAACCCACATTAATGCAAATCTCGTACGTTCAGACGATTTCTCATAAGGTGATATATATCTTGACTAAAACCTCCTTTGGATTCCAATCCGGTGTTTATGGGTATTCGGGTCTTGGCCGAAATATCACAATAATATTAAAATTATGCAACTAAAAATGAAAATAAAATTTTATATGAAATAAATGATTCAGATACTTGGCGCCTTTTCAAATTGTTTTAGAAATTGCGCATCAATATCGGATTTTTTTCTAAAAGAGAAATGATAAAAAATCTAAAACAACTCATTCGAAATTTGAGTTAGTGAGGATTTAAGTAATTAATTCAACACTGAAAATTGTAGCTGCTAAATCAGTAATTTTTCAAATTTATTTGATTGAAATAGTAAAATACATTGTAAATTAGTAATATAATAATTTTCGGCTCAGGGCCTAAAATGCTTCAAATTTCAGACTACCATAATAAACTTAATTTGATAGGCTTTAAATGACTAAAATTTTACGTGGAAATATTGCATGTTCAATCAAAAAGATAAATTTTCAACAGCAATCATTTTTAACTCAAAAAGACGATTTTCAGCAAAATAATAGAATTTTTTTACCAAATAGTTTAATTTTTAACATATAACAGATAAATTTCCAATTTAAAAAAATATTATAAATTTTTAGATAATAAAATTAATTTAAAAATTTAATTATTAACGAAAATAACGAATATTTAACAACAAAATGGGATTTTCTCCAACAAGTAGTTGACTTTTCAATAAAAGAAGATGAATTTAAAAAATGTTTCTTAATAGTTGTATGATAAAAACATTAATAGTTGTTATTTCAACCAAAAATATGTTCATTTTAAATAAACAAAAAGAACAATTTTTAACGAAAAATATAATAGTTGATATTTTATCCAAACAATATTTTGATTTTTAATGGAAATCAGTTTAAAATTGCTAAACAAGATGAATTTTGAACAAGATATTTGAATCCTCAACCAAAACATCTAAATTTTCTACCAGAAAGTTGCATGTTTGACCAAGAAAGAATAAAGTCTACCAGAAGGGATAAATTTTCAAACCAAAAATACTAGTTTTTCAAAAAAAGTTGAATTTTGAAGCTAAAAAGAAGAATTTTCTACAAATCAATTTAATTTGTTTACACGAAAATATGAATTTTCAACAAAGAAGGATTTTTTATTTAAGAAAGACAAAAATTGACCAAATTGTTAAATTTTTAAGCCGAAAAGACAAATTTCCAATAAAAAATTTGAGTTTCTCACCCAAAAATATGAATTTTCAACAAAAAATATTATTTTTAATCAAAGATATTTAGTTTCAAGCTAAAAAGATGAATTCTAAAAAAAATTGAATAGTACATATTTCAAACAAAAAATTTAATTTTACATAAAAAGTAGCATAATTCAACCAAAAAAGATAATTTTTCAACCAAATAGTTGAATCCTCAATCAAAATAAATTGATTCTCATTAAGGCAGTTGCATTTCTAACCAAAAAAGATTCGAACAGAAGAAATGCATTTTCAAACCTAAAATATGAGTTTTCAACAAAAGAGTTGCATTTTTAAACTAAAAAGACTAATTTTCTTCAAAAGAGTTCAATTTTTATTCGGAAAATATGAATATATAAAAAAAGAAAAATCTTTCAATTATGAAAGTAACAAACGTTAACCAAATTGTTCAATTTTTAACTTAAAAATATACATTTTCTGCGAAACCGTTACATTTTCCAAATACAAATATTTAATGTAAAAAAACAATTCTTAACCAAATAGTTAAAATTTTAAGCGAAAAAGATTAATTTTCAACGAAAGATGTGAGAGTTAACACTTAAATCTAAAAAAATGATTTTATATGAAAAACAACTGAATTTGTTTAAAAAATATAGATTTTCAATAAATGATATAAAGCCTCAACGAAAACAGACTCATTCTCAATCAAACAGTTGCATTTTTAACCAAAAAGGATTCTACCTAAAGAGGCAAAAAAATGAGTTTTCTAAAAAAACAGTTAAAGAAGAAAATTAAAATTTCAATAAAAAAGAAGAATTATCAAATAATGAGAATTATCATCCAACCAATAGAAGTTGGATTTCCTTATTGGATTCTATTAATTCAGATGTCAACTGAGTAAAAAAAAGAGAAATAATGATAAAGAAAGCAATACGGGAAAGACCGTTATGCCTGCCATAAATAGAAATGTCGATAATGTATAAACTAAATAATAATAGTTTAAATGAACATTACAGATCATTTTTAATACTGTTAAAACATTATATTACTAAACTGTGCTTTTTCCTTAGAATACAAACAAAATAGTTCTTGCTACAACGATTAGTAAAGTTTGACTGCCAATCACTTATATTTCGCTAAATCAAATTTAGAGAGCAGATACTAGTCTAGGGATATTATTGGCGATGTTAAATCCTACGTTCATTAAAAGCAAATTTATGAAAAATTGTTTTCAAAGAGTTTTTGATCATTCATATGAAAGAAGTCACTGCAATATTTCGTAAATGGAGTGCACGCTGCCAGTGGCAGATCTATTTATTTTTATTAGGTCAGTGCAAAATCTACCGCTTAGTAATTTCGAATAGCTTGCTTTGAAACGAATTTCATGTAATAATCTGACCTCGTTTATTGGAAAAGTAGTACGTATATTTCAAGTTCTGGAATTGGAGATCAAAAGAGGTCAGAAACAAGTTCAAATCAGCTTTTAATCTGGTAGAATTCTAAAGTTTCAGGAAACGCTCAATATTTCATTTAAGTGTCATCTTTATGAAAAAATGTTTACTTTTGTTCAAATCATAGACCGCCGTCGGATCATAACAGCATCGTACTACTGATCCACTTTACGCCATCATCAGTAGTAAGGACCAAGTGTGGTCATCCATATTGTTTTTCTTCAATTCAAGCACTTAAAACTAAAGTAAATTCTGTTGGCCAGCTTATACGTAGCAAGGAAAAGAATTTGTTATAATAGAAATACTTTTTCAGGATTCCTATAGGTCAGGGAATTCTAGAAAGTCGAGGAAAGTCAAGGAGAACTTGAAGGAGTAACTGAGTTTTCGATAAACTCAAATTTAAGTTAGGGCTAGTTAACGAATTTTCTCAGACATTTCCCTGAAAATCTAAATCACCCCTTCTCCTTTATGTGGAGATTAAAATGTAAGATTCACATTTAACCCCTGGGTAAATAGTATATTTGGATTTCTGTAATTGGAGGTCGTAAGAGTTGAGATGCAAGTTTAAATACACTTCACATTTCATGGAATTTTAATATTTGAGGAAGATGATTCTGGTTTTAGTTCAAAGTTTGTTTTCATAGAAAATCTCTATCTTTTATTTAAGTTCATATTAATGAGAGATGCTTACTTTTAATCAAAGCAGATACACAAATGCTATTGTAGTATAATGATCGCTTGAAGAGACTTGTTTATGTTTCAATTTGTTGAAGTACCCCGAGCGTGGATATGGGAGAGCCGGTCGTCTGACCATAACAGCGTCGTACCACTGATCCACTTCTCGCTGTCCTCAGTAGTACGAACCGGGTGTAGCCAGCCATCGTGTTTTTCTTCCATTCAAGCACTTAAAACTAAATTAAATGTGCTCTACCAGCTTATCTGAGGAAAGATAAAGGATTTTGTTGCCACAAAAATACTATTTCAGGGCTCCAACAGGTCAGGGTATTCTGGAATGTCCGGAAAGTCAAGAGAATTTAAAACTAGTCAGGTAAAGTTAGGTAATATCAGGGAAACTCTGAAGGTGATAGAAAACAAACTCAAGTTGAATTTTTAGCCAAAACTTATTAAATTTCTACCAGAAGATTTAAATTTTCAAACAAAAGCGACTAATCAACAAGAACTTTAATTTTTTAAGAAAAAGAATGACTTGTAAACAGAATTTTGAAATTTTCTACAACATTAATAAAATTCCAACCAAACAATGAAATTTTAAACCACAGTATACATTATTAATTAAAGAATGATGAAATTCATGGCTAAAAATGAAACTCTTAGGTTAGAAATTAATCTGTTTTGGTTGGGAATATTGTTTTTTCATTTTTTTTTCGTTTAAAATAAAAATATTTTTTGTTTAAAATATATACAATTCAATTTTTCGATGGGAATCCTTTTTTTTATAAAAATTAATCTTCTTACTAGAAAATTGATCTTTTTGGTTGAAAATTTAATTATTTGGTCCAAAAATCATTTTCAAATTAAAAAAATCTTCTAGTGAAAATTTGACTCATTTATTCTTTTCTAAAATCTTGTCTTTTGTAGTTAATACATTTTAATTTTAATTGAAAATTTCTCGTTTTTGTTAGAAATTTGATCTTCCGTTTCTGCAGTTAATTTCATTTCTCCTTTTTTGAAAATTTTAATTTAGAGTTAAATATTCTATTTTACGGTGAAAATTAATCTTTTTTGGTAAAAAATTACTCTACTATTTAACTGAAAATTCCTATTTTTTGGTAGATATTAATATTTATGGTGGAGATTGTATTTGATTTGCTGAAAATTATTTATTATTTTTGTTCAAAATTAATTGTTTGAATTCAAAATTAAATTGTTCTATTTTTGCTTTATAATTGATCTTTTTGAGTTGAAAACTCAAATATTTGATTAAAAATCTTCTTTAGTAGAAATCACAACGATTTGGTTGAAAATTGATGTATTTTGTCGAAAATTGTTAGTTTTCAGTGGAAACTTTATCTTCTTGATTGAAAATACATTTTTTTGGTTTAAAATTCATGTATTTTGTTGAAAACTAATCGTCTGGATGAAAAATTCATCTGGTTGATTGAAAAATCAACTAATTGATTAGAACTTCATCTATTTTTTGTTTTTATACCAGTCAGGGAAAATGAAAACTTGGTCAGAGAAAATTCAGGGATTTTCATGAAATTTAAAAATTAGGATTTTGTGGTAACCCTAAATTAAAAAAAAATCTGGATAGGGAAGGTAGGGATGATAAAAAAGTGATTGCATTATTTTAGTTGAAAAGAAGACCCTTTAATTGTTTAACCAGCTAATAAAGTTTAAAAATGTAAATATTAAAAAAAAATTCGTGGCACGATTTACCAAAAAATACTTCTTGGCAGGAAGTCATTCTCGAGTAAAAGGGGAGAAAAGAGTATCTCAGCATTAGGTCTTGTCACTTAATTCACAGTTTCTCGCCGATTTTTATTTCTCGACATTTCTGGCTGGCGTTGCCAGGCTTTTTCAGACGCCATCAAGTTTCCTCTCAATTTAACGAAATCTTGTTTATCGACATGTATGCAGCATGTTGCCTCTCATTTTGGTTCGGTTCCAATAGCAATTTCTCCAGAAATCGCTCGTTTTTCATTGGCTCTGCTCGCTTCGTCAAGCATCTTACCTTCATTCGTCCTGTTTTTGGTCTATTGGAAAATTATGTTTAGATTTGCGCTGTTCGACTGTCTCTTATTTTTTATATTTCTGAAAGAGGAATAGTCTCGAATTAAAGAACTCAATATCAGGGATGCCAAATAGTCTCTTAAGTCAGTTTTAAATTTTAATGCCTTATTTCAAGTCAGTTTGTAGTAACCTTAAAAAAAAGGTCACTTTAATTCATCTCATTTTAGATTTTACCTATCTACCCCCCCCCCTATTCCCTTATTTTCCCCTTTTTTGAATTCCTCTTTTTCCCACTCTTTTCAAGAAACGTCTTTTGCAAAGAAAAGTAATCTGGCTTAAAAATGTAACTATTTTTCGTTTCAGTTTAATATTTTTTATTATTTATTTTGGTTAAAAATTCAACTTTTTTGTTGAAAATTTGATTTTCTTAGTTAAAA
>JAWWLR010000004.1:24789900-24809398 GCA_035041075.1 Acraspis erinacei | reverse complement strand
AATAAGCACTAAATTATGGCATAGTGCCCATATCGATATGACAATGTTGTAGTGCCAGCTTCCGGGACCTCCAAAAATTGAAAATCTTGTTCGAACTATCATGATTTTCGTTTTAAAAAGGCCATTTTTATTCAAAATGTTAATAGAACCTAAAATTGTTTAAAAAAATCGGAGCCTTTTAAATCTAGTTATTTTTGTTCAAATACGCTGCTTGCTCGTAAAAGAAACTAACACAAGCTAAATTTTTTAAAAGTTTTATATCTTCTTCGAACCTTTATGACTTTTTATAGAAATTCATTTCATAAATACGAATTTTTTTAGCGGAAAGCATTAACGTAAAATATGTACAATATTTTGAATAATTTATTAGGTAAGTTGAAAGTTTTAACTTAACTGTGCAATAGTATTAAAAGGCAAAAATTATGTTCGATTTGCAAAAGGTTTTCTGATTTTTCTTATCAAAAGGGATTATTTGCATATTGCGTTTAAACATTTTGAATTTAAGGTTAAAAAAATTTCAAGTAATCAAAAACCATTCAGCCTTTGAGCAACAAAACTAAAAGAAAAATAAAGTATTTTACCCTAAATTTTGTTTTTTTTTATCTTATCTCTATTTTAAATTCTTTTGGCACAAGTGCTTGCTTTAGCGCACGATACTTAAATTTGAGTATAGTTATATAATCGTATACTTGAATAATAATAATTTTTTTCCAATATGAAAAAATTCCGAGCGAAATATTTTCCGGATAGTGAAATTTTATTTCACAATTGTAATCATCTGACAGAAATGTGATAAAAGTCTTTTGAACTTACATTCTATTATTTAAAACCTTAAAAAAAATTTCTCACACATTATTTTACTGAACTTTGTTGTACTTTTTTTAACCAGTCCGTTTTCTGGTGCACTTTTTAGGAAAACCTAATTTTTTTTTTCAATTCCAATATAGTATTGGCTATACCGTTTAGGGGGGACCTGAACAAAGACAATGCACTTGACCATTCATCGCAGCTTATTCTGCGGTTTCTGGTGAAACACCAGAAATTGCTCATGACTATACAGTCCTGATCTGGCTCCCTGTGATTTCTGACGTTTTTCTAAATGGAAATATCCTCTAAAAGCAAAACTTAGTTTTAAGGAGTAAACAGATTTTAGTGAACCACATTAGGCGTGATTCCCCTACCATCTAAATATAATGCTATAGGTTAATACCTCCAATTTTCCCAAAACAGTTAAAATTTAATTTATTCCTGGTATCCTGATAGTGCAATTTTATTTCAAATTTGTAATCATCTTCGTAATATTGCTTGGCCATTTATAAGATACATATATAAGGTACATTTACAAGGTACATAACCTTTTGACAGAAATCTGATGAAAATCTTTTGAACGTTCATTCTATTATTTAAAACATTACAATTTTTTTTCTAACAACTTATTTTACTGAACTTTGTTGTCCTCTTTTTAAGAAGTCCTTTTTCTGGTTCACTTTTTAGGAAAACCTAATTTTTTTTCAATTCCAATATAATATTGGCTATACGAGTTCTGTCCGGAAAATGTCCGAGCTTGTGCTTTAACTTAGTAACTATTTGTGTTATTGTCAAAACAGGTATTTACCATTTAGAGGGGACCTCCACAGCGACAATGCACTTGACCATTCATCGCAGCTTATTCCGCAATTTCTGGTGAAACACCAGAAATTGCTCATGACTATACAGTCCTGATCTGACCCCCTGTAATTTCTGGCTGTTTTCCAAATGGAAATATCTTCTAAAAGGAAAACGTGCCTTTAAGGAGTAAACAGATGTTAGTGCGCCATATTAGTCGCGACTCCCCTACCATCTAAATAGCATCTTATAGGATAATACCTTCAATTTTCGCAAAAACAGTTAAAATTTAATTTATTCCTGGCATCCTGACAATTCTTGTTAGACATTACTATGTAGATCGCGCTGAACGGGATCATTGCATGCAATTAGATATCATCAATCTAGACTGAGATTGCTACCCTAATCGATATTAACGCATAATCGATATGAGTCGTGACAGTAAACATTGCGACCTATATCGCTTCCAGTGAGACCGATCTACCATTAAATGGCAAGCAAATCTAATAGGTGTAGTTGCCAGAACAAGCATATTTAACATAACCAATTCCAGCGTTTATTCGCTCATTACTAAAGCGAGGAATATTGATATCAAGGGAGGTAGGGTGAGGTAGGTCAGAGAAAACCTATCAATCAAGAAAAATCAGGGAATCAAAAAAAATCTTGCGAAAGCCCAGGGGATTTTTATAAAAGGAAAATTAGGGGGGGTCCAAAAACTTCTTTTTTCTTCACTTTGTTTCTTGAGGTTCCAGAAAAAAGAAATGAAATTTTTTCAAACTTGTTAATATTAAGACGTAACCCTGGGCCTTTGACATTTTAATTTTAATGGGATTTTAAATGGGAGAAGATCAGTTTTCGAAAAAATTAAAAAAAATACTACTTGCTCTTCTCTTCTGTTAAAAATTAATATTTTTGGAAAAATTCACCATTTTAGTTAAAAATTCATCTCTTTGCTTCACGATTTGACTATTTTGTTGAAAATTATTACTTTTTAAAAGAATTAACCCTTTTAACTGCAATTGGAACAATTCAATTTTTCGTTAAATATTAATATTTGAAATTCAAAATAGTTATTTTCTGCTCGAAAGTACCGTTATTTGGTTATAAATTCATGAATTTCGTTCAAAATTCGCCTCTTTTGGTAGAAAATGAATGTTCTTGCTTTAATTCTTTTTTTTGTAAAGAATGCATCTCTTTATTTAAAAATTAATCTATTGTTATTAGGGTTCAAGTATTTTATCACAAATTCATATTTTTTATTGAATGTAACTGTTTATTTATTCCAAATTAAAATCTTTTTTGTTGAAATATCAGCTATTAAATGTTTTATGAAGAATTTTTTTTTGTAGAAATATGAACCACTTTGTATGAAGTATTTTTTCAAAAATGCATTTTTTGGCTGATGATACATTATTTGTGTTAGAAATTTATCTCCTTTGTTGAAAAATTAATTTCTTTTTCCTATTTGATTAAAAATTAAAAGATAGGGTAGAAAATTAAATTTTTTGTTTAAACATTAAACTAATTTAAAAATATTAATTTTGTTTTATATACACCTGTTTAGTTACGAATGTTGCTTTTTTCTTAAAAATGAGCTTAAAATGATTTGTTAAAAATTAAATTTTGCATTTGAAAATGTAACCAGTTTATTTCTCGTTCGAAATTTATAGTTCAGAAAATATTAGGGAAAATTCTAATAATTTAAAAATACGTTTAGAAATTAAATGTAGATTTTGGAAGATTTTGAAATATAATTTTGAAGTATTTTCAAGGTTATGAAAAGTTTCAAGATAATCAAATGATTTCTTTAGGATTCCTGACAATATTTAAGGTATTTCTTTATTTTTTAAATTTATTTCAGGAGAATATTTAAAAAGATTTTTAGGCATATCAAAAACGAATTCGAAGATTTCAAAACAATTTTAGAAATAATTTATGTCACTTCAAAAGATATTAAACAATTTCAAACTTTTGAAAAGATTAGAAACCCTTTAAAACTTTACAAAATTTCTAAAAATTTTCCGAGCTTCAAAAAGTTTTAAATATTTTTGAAGCAATAATTTTTCTTCGAATTTAGTAAACTCCTGTATCTTTTTGAATTTTTTAGAGAAACCTAGCGAAATTATATTTGTATTTCTTTAAAATTAATAATATAATAAACCTAAACAATAAATAATTATTAAAATCTTTTATTTTCTATTAAAAAATATTTATCTCTTTAAATGAAAATTTCCCTTTCTTTTTGGAATGAAAGATCTTTTTCAAGTTGAGAATCCAATAATTTTGTTGAAAATTCATTTTATTAGTTTGAGAATTTGCCTATTTTGTTTAAAATTAAAATCTTCTTTGGTTGACTGATCAACTATTTCGTTAAAAATTCGTATTTTCGAATGTACCAACTCTTTTTTTTTGTTTAAAATGATCATATTTTGTAGTTTTAATATCGATTATTATATTTTTTGTAAATTAATCTCTCTCTATTAAACATTCAGCTACTAGTTTAAAAAGAAATTAATTTTAGTTCGAAATTAATTTCTTTCGTTGAAAATGTAACTATTTTGTTAAAAATTCGTCTTTTTTGGCAGACAATTAATCTTGTTGGTTAAAAATTAATCTTTTTGGCTAAAGATTTAACAATTTTTTGGAAAATTAATTTTCTTTATGAATTCAATTGTTTTGGTGTATTTTGTCAGAAAATTAATATTTTTACTTTAAAAAATCATCCTTTTCTGTTTTATTTAACATCTGAAATTTTCGAAACCTTTTTTTAATTTTCTACACGATATTAGGAAAATGCTCTATATAACCTTAAAACACATAAACAAATAATCATAAAAAATACATAGTTAATCAAAATTTCTTTTTTTTTATTCAAAGTTATTGTTTGAATGAAATTGAATCAATTGTAATAAACAGATGCTGATTAAGAATCAAATGAGGGAGAAAGCATCTTCTATTTCACATTTTAAATACTAAGGTCGCAATACAGAAGACAATTATAACTTTACCAGTAACTTTTGTTGGCAAACGCATAATAAGTGTAATCCGAGTTTTAACATTTCAAACAAATTTTTTTTTTAAATTCTCTTTAGAATCTTAGGTAAATGATTTATATTATTTTAAAAAATCAAGTAAAAAATAAATAGTTATTTTGAATTTATGTTTTTGTTAAAATTATTTGTCTCCTCAATGCGAACAACCACAAGCGCGCATAGTTTGGAACTGATATTGCTAGTCTTATTAAAATTCAAAATATTATCTATTTTTCAAATTATTTTGTTAGTTTCTCCGCGTAGAATGTTTATGAACCAATAAAGTGTTATTACTGCATAAAGTTCGATGTAATGCTTTCCATGTGGCGAGGCTATCAACCCGCTGATAATAATAATAATAATAATAATTTTTCATACCTCGAATCCCATCGAAGAGGGAGGTTTTAAGGGTGAGAGATAGGCTGGAAGCAGGGGCGTGAAATCATGATGTCGAGAATATCTATGAGATCGAATACATTTGCTTGGGTTTCAATTCAGCCTGAATTGCCTGACCAAATCAGGTCGCATTAAATCTGCACGAACGATAACACCTACGCCCAATTTCTATAGAATATTTTTAAGATAAATTTTTTTTCAAGTTTGTTAAGTTTTTAATTGGAATATTATTTTATTTTATAGCTTAAAAGTAATACGATTAATTAAATAAGATGTGGGCTCACGATAAATGCTACAAAACTTAATTTTCAAAATTCCCTGAATCTTTCCTGATTTTTCCCTGGCAATTTTTCATTTTCTCCGGCCATTAATATTCAGTGACCGGCATTTTAGTCTTGTAACATTTGAACTTAGAATTTTAAACAAATGAAATAAAACAATTTGAAATTAATATTTAGCAATTTTAAATTAATTTATTTTTTTTATCTAAAAAAGATTAATTTTCTGTTATAAATGATGAAATTTCAATCTAAAAGGAAGAATTTTTAACGAAACAGTATATTGAATTAAACAAAACAGATTTTTCTGTCGAGAAAGGAATAAAAATATTAGAAAATTATAATTTGAAGGGAAAAATAATTTGTAACACAAAATAAAAGTTCCTGGCTGAAATGTTTGAATATCTTTTCAAATATGTTCTTGAAATTTGTTTTTGAAAATAAAAAATCGATAAAAAAATTTCTGGAACCTTAGGGATAAAATGTTGGCCATACTAAGTCCTCCCGAAAAATTGGAGAATTTTGAAAAGGGGATATGATATTGGACTAGCTATCCTGAATTTCGTGACCACGAGACACTTCGATAAATCTAATATCTTTTAAACCCTTCCAAAATCCTAAAAAAGCTTCAAAATTTTCACAAATATTCGTTTTGTTTAAAGTACGTTGACATATTTCTAAATTACAAATAATTTTTTTATCTTTTCAAAACTTCTAAATCTTTTTTAAACTTAATCGATTTTTGTTTTAAGATTGTTTAATCTTTAAAAATTGAAAATTTTTCCGTTTAAATCTTCTGCATTCTTTTACGAAATTTAAAAAATTAATTATAAATTTTTAAATATCTTTTTAAATATTTTTTTGAAACTTAATTTTTGAAAATTAAAATGTATACAATTTTTGTTTTAATCTATTTATTCAAACTATTCCCTTCTTTGTTAGAAGTTTATCTTTTTTGGTTGAAAATTTATGTTTTTGATAAAAAATTCAATTACTCGTACTTGAAAAATCATTAATCTAATTTGTAGAAAATTTAACTATACTGGTGAAAATTCCTTTTTTGTTTGTTTGTGAGAAACTAATTTTTTCAAAATTCATCTATTTGGTTAAAAATGAATTTCTTTGTGGAAAATTTAAGAATTTTCTTAAAAAACTGTTTTCTTGATTTAAGGTTCGAAGTCGAAGATGAATAATTTTAGTTGAAAATTTATTACTTTCTTTGGAAATATTGCAAAGTTTATTGCAAAGTGGTTCTTTTTTATTAAATATTAACTTTTTAAGTAAAAATTTAACTATTTGATTGAAAATTTATTTATTAATTAAATTTTTGCTAAATAATTTATCTCGTTTTGTTAGAAATTAATTTCCTTTTAGTAAATGCAAAAATTTTGTTGAAACATTTTTTTGGTTAAAGATTCATTATTTTAATTGAAAATGTATCTCTTGGGTAGAAACTGTAATCACCTTGTCAAAAAATCGTTGTTTTTTGGTAGAACATGTATCATTTAATTTAAGATGCAAGTATTCCAGTTCAAGATTCATTATTTCATTTAAAAATTATTTTTTTCTGGAAAAAATAACCCTCAATTCAAAATTCTTTCTTTTTTGTTTGAATATTAATTTTTGACTAAAAATCCAAGGATTTGCTTGAAAATTTATCTTTTCGGTTGATAGTTCAAATATATTGTTGAAAATTCATTCATTTTGTGGAAAATCTTTCTTTTTCGGTAGTGAGTTAATCTTATTGATTAACAATTCACGTTTTTTGTTGAAAATTAAAGTATTTGGTTATAAGCTCATATGTTTTTTAAAAATTTAACAATTTTTTAGCCATCCTAAACAAATCTCGTTGCCGTCTAATTTGTAATTTTTGCATTTTTTTCACGTTCTTCATTTTTTCATTTTAAGTATTTCTGTTACATTGGATTCTGACTCCAAGAAAGCTCGATCATTATTTCTTCCATTTTATAAATAAAAGAACGAGCTTGCAGCGAAGGCAGACATGAAAAATGAGAAAATTCCGCGCATAGTTTTCCGAGACATGGCATTTCAAAACTGCTCAGACCGTTAAGCTCGCGTAAAGAGTTTGCGCACTGCGTTATGTAAACAGGAATAAAAATCAACAAGGGAAAAATAAAGGAAATAGAATAAAGGGATGCATGAACGAGAAAGAATTAAAGCCTGCACAATAAGTTAACGCTCCTGTTTATATTCACCATAGTGCTTCGGATTTTAATGCTCATATTTATATCCCAAAAAGAGACGCCAGATTTAACCTATGAAATACAATGTTTTTTATTTAGCAAAAAATAATCACGAGAGAATAAAAAGCACTGGAAATTTAATATTACTACCTTAGGAGCTTATTGAGCTTGTGCTTTATAAGAGAAGATTACACAATCTGCTAATGCTGAAATATTGTACAAAGTAGAACATCAGAGATGATAATATAATTCACCAGGTTTCCCTTGGTGGTATGGTGTTATAGAAGTAAGGCAGACTGTTCTTTCGAATAAAACCGGATAAGAGTCCGGCTCATATGCTTACACCTAAAGTTATTTGCAAAAAAGCTACTTTATTTTTAGGACAGATAGAAAAGCTGTGAATTTTCACGTAGTCGCTACTGAACAAAAATCTACTCATAATCCTGCAATTCAGGTTAAGAATTTTAATAAGGGAAGATTTTTTTATTTTATGACATTTTTTTGCTAAAATATAATGCCAGTATTATGTAAAACTTTGCAAAAGTTGCCAAATGTACATTTTTTATCACTCCCGAATAGTCCTGCAAGTATTCCAGGTGACAATTATCACTTGACCCGTAATTCTTGGAACTACTCATAATAACTGTAACCTAAATTTTTTTAAAATTTCAAAATAACGTCTGAATGATTACAAAAAAAATGCTAATCTATTTAAGTAATTTGAAAATATAACAAGAGATAAGAAAAGATTACATGGAATCACATAGCAGAGTGTACACCAGATTACAACATTGGTTAACCCCTCGTGTTTCCTTTGGTAAAAGGGGAAACAACTTGACGAAGGCGTAACTTAATCCAAGATTTGCGGGTGTGTATCGAATCGGGAGTACGTATAATTACGGCGGAAATTCCTGAGTCGGAATCGCACGAGACGAGAGGAAAATTTTCTTCAGGATAGGAAGAGAAAAGGAGGCGGGTATATCCCCGGGGGTGGATGCGAATAGTAATTTCCGTAATTCTCCCGGCACGTGATCGAATTCCAGTTCGTCTAATCGGTTCACTCCGCCCATTCGGGTCGAGTTCTACTTCGTTTCCGGCCTTAAACTTAATATTAGTCAAGATCGTTTTTACGTAATTCAGGGTGGCTGTGGGTCAGGAAAAATCTGGAAATCAGAGAAAAGTCAGAGAGTAAGTAAGGAATTTACACATGTTATCAGCTTTTATTATTATTAATCTTTTACATCAGCGGAGGGAGGAACTCACAAATCAGAAGCATGGTGCGGTTTGAGAGACCGCACGACCACGTGGATATACGAATTTGTCGATTTTTGCTCAAATAATGGGTAATCGGGACTTAAAATTTTTCTGTAACGTCTGCGTTGCACTCTTTGGCACTCGCATCAAGCTCAAGGTTATTTAATATGAAATATTGAGTTTTAAATACTTTAAGACGACTTTTAACAGAAATATAAAATTGTGACGCTACCGGGAACGTGCGGAAATATAACTATACCTAAAGCTATTAATAACGGGAGACTTGAAGAACGGCCAAGGGGGAGGGACCCACATTTCAGAAGCTTGGTGCGGTCTGCGAGACCGCACGTCCATCCTTAAAGGTTAAGATTGTGGTTTTCAATTATTAATGGACGGCGAAAATGATAAAGTGGTTAGGTAAGAGTTAGGGAATTTATGAAAACTAAGCTTTGCGGTCACCGAGACATAATTTTTATTTTTGCTGTTATTAATGTGCCTAAATTTCGTATGTTTTTGGTATTTTCAAAATGTTACGCGATTCTATTACAATATATTTCATCAGAGAAGCGCATGTAGAAATAAAGTTTAATTGTTGAAAAATTGACAATTTTGTCAAAAGGTTATACTTTCTGTTTGAAAAATAAACCGTTTTGTGTAAAATTCGTCTTTTTCTAATAAAAAAATGATCTCTTTTGATAGAAATGTGCTCTCCCTTGATTAAAAATCCAAATTTTTAATTGAAAATTCAACTTCTTTTCTTGAATATTCAACTATTTTGTGGACAGTTCATCTTTTTTTGATTGCATTCAACTACTTGAGTAAAACTGACCTATTTTGTTCAAAATTATTTTTTGATTGAAGGTTCTTCTACTTAATTATAAATTGAACTAATTTTTTGAAAATTTGTTTTCAAATTTTGAAGTTCATTTGTTAAACTGAAAACGTAACTTCAATTGTTGCTTGAAAATTGAGTTTTTTTTAGATAAAAATTCATTCATTCTTCACTGTAAAATCCCAATTTATAAAAAATGTGTCTTTCTTATTTGAAAATTCAATTTCCAGGTGAAAGCTTGTATTAATTGGTTAAAAATTGAATTTCTTGATTAAGAATTAAATTTTTTAATTCAAAATTCTTCTCTTTGATTGTAAATTGAACTATTTTATTGGAAGTTTGTCTGTTTTGTAGAAAATTGTTATTTACGGGTTAATCTTTTAACTGTTCTGTATAAAATTCGCCTTTTTGGTAGAAAATGTGTTCTTTTTTGTTCAAAGTTGAACTGCCTCGTTAAAAAATTTTTTTTCTTGTTGAAATATCAACTATTTCATTGTTTTGTTAATAATTTACCTTTTTGTTGATAAAAAATGTATCAGGGTAAAATCAGGGGAAATTCAGGATTTAAACAAATTTTTATCCATCTAATGCTCCGAATATTAAAATTCCTAAAATTCTTTAATTATTAATTATAATTTTTAATTATACTAATAATCTATTAACTAAAATAAAGACAGTGAAATGAGTTTTAATTAACAGAGGCTGATTAAGAAAAAATGAGGAGGAAAAGCACCTTCCATTTCAGTTTGAAAATACTAAAGTCAAAATCCACTAGACAATGATCAATTTACCGGTAAATTTGGTGAACCAACTCATAGCAACTGTAACCCAAATTTCGAAAAAGTTTAAAAATAAGTGAAACACAGGGTCAAGTTTTAATTCGCTTATCAACATATTGACCAAAGTGGATTAAGCAGAATCAGATTAAATTAACAGAGGCTGATTAAGAAACAAATGAGGAGCAAAAGAACTTTGGTGGACCAAATCATAACTGCAACCCAAATTTGAAAATTGTTTAAAAATAAATTAAACTCCAAGTAGAATTTTAATTAGTATATTAACCTATTTACTAAAATGGATTGAGCGAAATCAAATTCAATTAACAGTTGGTTCATTAAGAAAGAAATGAGGGAGGAAAGCACCTGCTATTGAAGTATGCAAATACTAAATCATAAATTGATGAATAAATAATATTTTATAAATGGAATAAAACAATCTTAACATTAATTTATAAATTTTTCAGTTGTCTTCAGTAACATTTAAGTGAATTATGAGGAATTTAAAGGAAATGAAAAATGTTTGATAAAATTCATAAAACATTACAGTGAATTAAAAAAAGCAAGTGAATTGAAAACAATTCATTGAATTCAATAAGTTTTGTAATTTACAACTGCATGCAAGTTTTTTTTCAAATCCCTTAAAATCATTTAATATATTCGCAAACTACTTGAAATTTTTTTAATTTCTTGAAAATTCCTTGGAATCTTTCAAAATACCCTCAAATATCTTAAAACCTTTAAAATAGCTTCAAATAATAAAAATCAGTTAAAAATTTCTTGAAATATTTTGAAATACTCTAAAATATTTACAATCTTTAAAATTTTTTTGGCACTTTTAAAGCTTTAAGAAAATACCTAAAAATTTGAAAAATACCTTAAACTCTTTCAAATCCATTGGAATTTCTTCAAATCGTTAAAATACATGAAAAATTGCTTAAAATCATTTAAAATTTCCTAAAATATTGCAAATCCTTTGAATTAGTGAAAATTATTTTGAACATTTTTAAATGACTTGAAAATTCCATGGAATCTTTTAAAATACTCTAAAATATATCAAATCCTTTGAAATATTCCTAAATCCTCAGCTCTTGAAAAACCTTAGAATTTATTAAAATACCCTATAAACGTTAAAATCCTTTAAAATACCTTGAAATTATTCACGTCTATCACAAATTGCTAATGAAATTTAATAATGATCTAAAATATTGCGAATCCTTTGAAATATTCTAACATCCCTTGAAACTTTAAAAAGCTCTTGAAAATTCCTGGAAATTTTTAACAATATCTGGAAATCTTTAAATTTTTTTTAAAGCTCTTGCAGCTTTTCAAAGCTATTTAAAATTTCTTAACATTTTTTAAATATCTTAAAAAATTTCAAATATTTTCAAATATTTTGAAATCCCTTGACATCTTTTATAGATTTTGGAAATCTCTTGGAATTTTCAAAAATACCCTAAAATGTTTCTGATCCTTTCGAATCTCTTCAAGTGTTGGTGATACATTACAAATTCCTTAATATCTTATTAAATTTTTAAAAATATTTGGAATCCTTTTAAATGTTTCGATCTGCTTTGCAACTTTCTGAAGCTCTTGAAAATTCCCACGAATTTTTTCAAAATGTTTTCGAAACCCTTTGAAACTTTTTAAAGCTCTTACAAATTCTTTGGAATTTTTAACAATATCTAAAACATTTCAAAATCTTTCCAAATTCCAAGTCGATAAAGCTGTTGAAGATTCCTAGGAATTTGTTTACTTACCGTAAAAAATTTAAAATATTTTCAAATCTATTCAAATCCTTTGAAAATTGTTTCTAGCTTTTGTAAAATCCATGGTATTTTAAAAAATAACCTAAAATCTTTTAAGTTCTTTGAAATCCCTCAAATTATTGAGATACATTACAAATTTCCTAAAATCTTTCAAACTTTTCGAAATCTTCATAAATTCCTCAAATACTAGGTAATAGTTATTCCTTTGAAGTAACTTCAAATTCTTGAAATATATTAAAATATTTTAAATCTTTCGGAATCTTTTCAAATACCTTTAAATATTTTAAAGCTCTTGAAAATGCCTCGTTATCTTCAAAAATACGCCAAAATTTTGTAAATCTGTTAAAATCTCAGCAGGCAATTAAAATCCTGAAAAAGCCATTGCCTTCGAAGTCTTTTCTAAATCCTTGTAAATTATTTAAATCTATGAACTGGTTTAAAAAGGAGCCTTCGCAATTTTTCTTCAAAATCTCTTTTTTTCCCTGACGTGCTGTCTTCAAAGGAATTTTCTATATTTTAGTAGCTCTGAATCCCAATCCGGCTCGAAGGACCAAAAATGATTTTTTAAGAATCACTCAATAAAATTGTTCGAATCAAGAAACAGTTTAAAAAAGAGGGAACTAATGTGATCGCGACTCACAAATATAAATTGAATTCATCGAACCGGAAGATTATGCATACCAAGCGGAAGCATTTGTTTCACTGTTCTTTAGGCCACATCAGCACTTTTTATCTTCCATTTTCAGTATTGCCAACGCAGTCCCTGAAATCAAAGCACAGCTCTCGAGTGCTGGTGCTTAAGTTCCCTCAACTGCAAGTACATCCACTAGGTCGTTATTCTTCGGACACTGGTTACGAGGAATTACAGTCAAATCCATCAAAGTGAAATATGTGCGGGTACTTTACGGAAACTCGTTCAACCAGAGAAAAACGAGACCAGAAAATATTCTCGCAGTGGTTGAAACGATTCGTACTTGAGAGTTATCCAGAAAGTTTAAAGCTTTTTTTTACTCTATTTGCATCTCGCGAATATGACCATTATAAAATTCATTGAGTTTTGTTTAAAAATGAAAAAATTCTATCAGCGGAACTTTTTGCGCCAATTTGCAGTTATTCTCTTTCCTGCTTTATGAATGCCTCCATTTTTCCAAACCGTATGAATGTGCTAATCAGGCTTGCTACAAAATCCCAATTTCGAAAGTTCCTGTCTATTCCTGACTTTTTCGTGGCATATTTAAAATTTTTTAATGTTAATTGGAGACAAAATTTTTTTTATAAATTTAAGTACTTCTAGTTACAGCAGTCATGCAGAAATTTGCAAGGGATCATCCACAAATTACGTAAGATATAGATACAATGCATTCATTTTTAACTAAATATTTGAAAAAAAAATCAATTCTTGGATAGAAAAATTAATTTTTAAATTTTCAATCCAAAACTGTTCAACTAAACCGAAAGTTTTGAATTTTCATCAGAAGAAAGGAAATATGATTATAAAAATATAAAGTAAACATAAAAGTAACATAAAAATATAATTCGAGACAATAAACAAAAATTACACTAAATTAGTTTAATTCTTAACCAAAGATATGACTTTTTAACTAAAATGATGAATATTTATCTAAAAAAAGAAATATCTACAGAAAATTGTCATGATAAATTTTGAGATAAAAAATTATTTTTTTACTAAAAATATAATTTTTCATCTAATGTGATTACTTCTCTACTAAAAAAAGACGAATTTTTAAACAAACAGTTGAATTATCACCTGAAGTAATCAATTTTCATCCTAAAATAAAACACTTCATTTTTGTAGCATAAAAATTAATTTTTAAATAAATAAAATAAATTTTTCCCGAACTAGTTATATTTTCAACCAAACAGCTCAATTTTGAAAGAAGAAAATACATTTTCAATCGAACATAGAATGTCATAGAATATCAGTTTAAAAAATTCATTTTCTAGTAAAACAACTTTTTTTTTAGCAAAGTAATTAAGTTTGGAACAATGAAAAGTTTTCTCTACTAAAATGATGTATCAGAAACCGAAGAAATGAATTTTTAATAAAGTAGTTCCACTAGTTTTTAGTGGATTTTAAACTAAAAAAGGTGCATTTTCAACTTAAAAAAGAACAGATGATTTTTAACCAAGAAGATTAATTTTTTACCAAAGAGATAAATTTTCGATCAAATAGTTGAGTGATTTACCAAAAAATCAAGTTTTCAACAAAAAAGAAAGTAATTCAATTGTTAAACAAAAAAATAATAATTATAATTATTTTTTACCAAAAGAGTCTAAATTTCAACCAAGCGCATTAATTTTCATATACTGTTGATAAATTTTTAAACAGATAACATTATTTTGAACAAAATAAATGAATTTTCAACAAAAAGCTTTAAGTTTATACTCAGAATATGAATTTTCGACTAAGTAGTCAACTATAGAAGATAAGTTTTAAAAAAAGAAATATATATATATAGTAGAAAACATAAATTTTCAAAAGGAAAAAAATAAGTTTCAACATAATAGTGCAGTATTTATTCAAAAAGATTTTAGTTCCACTTTAAACTGAGTAGTTGAACTTTCAATAAAAATATACATTCCTAAGGACAAATGTAAAATTTGAAATATTGAAAACAAAAGATTTTAATTTGAAACGAAAAATGGTTTAATTCCACCAAAAAAGGCAAGTTTTAACCAAATATATTGAATTTCTACTATAGGAAATAAATTTTCATGGAAGCAAGATGAGTTTTAGGGAGGGTTTTCTGGAATTCACAAACCTGTAGTAACCCTGCTAATGGCCTTTAAAAACTTTCGTTTCAAAAGTTAGAAAAAAAGTACATACTACGAATTTTCAAACTACTCTTGAAGACATACAAGTTATTTAACTTTTAAAGGGCTTAGACTTTTTATTACGTGTTGAGAAAAATATTATCGATCATCGATGTGATTTTAAAAGAGTAGGTACCAGTCGATGACAGGAGAAACCCCATTATAGAAAGGGAGGCAGTTTGCACTTTCAAGCGGTAATGCTTAATTTATACCTCTTCTCAAACTAACCGATTAGGAAGGATATAGGTTGCAATATACTGCAGCCGTTGCCGATCGGAAAGCAATTACAGTGCCTGGTCAGGACTGGGAAAAAACGAAATAGGCCTTATAAGAAATTTTTAGATTCCAGATAATTTCTTTCCAATAATCTACATTTCAGCTTCCACGTCAATTTATCAAGCTTTCGATCTCAGAATGAACTTTCAACTAGAAATAGTAAAACTTTAATGGAAAATATAGACTAAAAATATCGCTCTTCCAATAAAGAATCAAGAGTGCCCTGCTTAGTCCCAGTTTGAGATACATAACTTGTATGTATGGCCGTGCGGTCTGTTGGCAGCACAATGGTTCTGATGTAGACCCTTCTACTCTAACCTTTCCTGAGGCTTCTGTTATTATTGGCTTTAGTTTTATTTGTACTTTTGCCAAAGTAAGTTGAGTGTACTCCTGTATGTAATTAGTAAAGAAAATTCATTAAAAGGTGATAGGCGGTCTGTGAGACCGCATGTCCACGGTAGCGTCACAATTTATTTTTCGGTATTACTTTTTTCAGGGTATTTAAAACGTAAGATTCCGCAAACAAATTTGAGTTTCTTTTGGGTACCCTAGACTATTTTAGCTCAAGAACTTAAAAGAAAAAAGCTCATTTCTTTATAAAAAAGTTAATAATGTTATTTTAACTAATAAATAGTAAATGTTGACCAACGTTTTT
Source organism: Acraspis erinacei (assembly GCA_035041075.1). Lineage (NCBI taxonomy): Eukaryota > Metazoa > Arthropoda > Insecta > Hymenoptera > Cynipidae > Acraspis > Acraspis erinacei. Next base: position 24,793,486 of record JAWWLR010000004.1, on the reverse strand, counting down.
GTGTGAAATGAATTTAAAAAGAAAATTTCTCGCTTTCCAAATTCATACAAATCATTTTTCGGTGATTTCCAGGTTTTCCTTGACCTGTGGCCGCGGGCGGTCTCACAGACCGCACCATGATTCTGATATGTGGGACCCTCCCCCACTGGTGTAAAATATTATTAATAATAAAAGTTGATAAAATTTATTAATTTCTTACTTATGACAGTGTACCTTCATATACTTGTACAAGTTAAATAACAAAAACATCTTTATTTATTCAATTATATGTAAATATATACATCGGTCTGTAAGATCTCAAGTCCATGTTGATTCAAAAATTAAATCACGTCCATATTCAAGGGTTAAATATAAAAATGATTCGAAATTGATTTTTTGACGCCATGCAAGTTCTTTTTATTATAAGGGTGCAATTTGAAGGGTAGCCGAAAAAATTTATTTTTAAAAATTTCTTGACTATTCCCTGACCTTTGCATGACCAATTTTTCATTTCCTCTAACTATTAATATTCAAAGACAGTATTTTTAATTTTCTTATACTTTTAACATAGCATCCTTATAAACGGGATACAAATTTCTCCGAATAAAATTTAAAAATTTCAAATTTGTTTAGTTCAATCAAGAAAGATGAGCTTTTTATTATAAAAAGTGATTTTTCAATTCGAAAAGACGAATTGTCAACAAAATAGAAATGTTTTTGACCTAAAATGATCATTTTTTTTTACCAAATTTTAGTTTTTTCATCCTATAAACATAAATTTGCATCCATGTGGTCTAATTTTCGAAAAAAAGATTAAACATCAACCAAAAACAGTTGACATTTTAACCAAATAATTAAATTTGGTAGAATTTCGAATTTTAATACACGAAATTTGTGTCTAAATAAACGAATTTTTAACAATTCTGTCTAATTTTTGGCTAAAAATATGCCTTTTCAACAAAATAATTCAATTAGAACAAAATAGTCGAAATTTTAATTAAATACTTGAATATTTTCAAGCAAAAAGTTGAATTTTCACAAATAGAGATTTTCAGTCAAGTAGGATAAAACATGCCATCAAAATTGTTGAACTTTTAGGAAAAAATACTATTTTTTTGTAAAAAAGTCGCATTTACTACGGAAAATATAAATTTTGAACAAAATGTTAATTGTCAATCAGAGGAAATTTTTACCAAAAAAATATTTCTTCTCTACCAACAAAAGCGAATTTTTGTTGAAAATAGATCAGTTTTCAACGAAACATAGAAAAATTGAATTTCAGGTAAAAATAAATTTTTAATAAAAAAAAAGATTTATCAACAAAATAGTTCAATTTTAGACCAAAGAGAGAAATCTCCACAAAAAAATTAACAAATTGGTTCTACTTTTACCTAAGTAGTTGCATTTTTTAATTTAAAAAATTTGCTCTCAAAAATAGAATAGTTACCTTTTAAAACAGGTTCATTTTCTACGAAAAGTGATAAATTTAAAAAATCCAAACGGATGTATCTTCAACAAAAGACGCAAATTTTCAGTGTACCAAGAAAGACTGTTAAAAGAGAAAAAAAAATTCAACCAAATTATTGAATTTTAAAGTCAATAAAACTTGAAATAGATTTTAAAACCAAATAAAATGAATTTTAACCAAATATTTTAATCTTAAACTAGTAAAGAGAATTTTTAATAAAGTAATTAAACTTTCAACAAGCGAGTAGAGTTTAAAAAAAAAGGTGAATTTTCATGTGAAATTGTTAAATTTTAATTTAAAAAATTAATTTTCAACAATGAAAAAAACCAATTTTTAATCAGAAAGATGATTTTTAATTAAAATGATAAATCTTTAACAGAAATTATTTTTCAATAAAGTGTTTTGAATCTCCTGATGAATCTGTGAAGTAATTAATTAATCATTAGCTGAATATTTTTTTCAAAATATTAAATTAAATAAGTATAAATTTATTATATATTTATTATATATTATATTTATTATATTTAGTATTAAATTGATTATTTATTTTAATGTTATATAATTGAATATAATGTGCATAATAACATTTTTTTATATTAAAAATCCCTATTTCAATTACATAATTTTTCAATTGATCCTGATTTTCTGAAATGGGTATCTCCATTCAATTTTTTAATTTACACTTTAATGTTTTTTAATTTTTTTTCGGAAATTAGTATAAAAGGTTACTAATAACTCAAATTTTCAGATATGAAAGTGAAAATTTAAAAAAAATTACAAAAAAAATTATTTCAATATCTGAATAAAAATTACGGTTTAATGCTTTCTATGTTATGAATGCATTAATAAATTATTAGCTGATTATATTCACAATATTAAATTATATAAAGATTGAATTGTAATTTCTTTTAATTAAGTAACATAAATTTATTATTTACTCCAAATCATTTATATGAACATTCCATTCACTTTCATAATGAAAACTAAGAAACGGATCGGAATGTCATTTTTTAGATATCAGGTATTAATTTAAAATCATTGTGTACAAATATAATTTTACAAAAATTATGTTTTTTTTCATAATATTAAATTAATTTATCGTGCACTATAATCTTCGAATATCTCTCTCTTTACTTTGAGCGGTAAAAAATTTTAACAAATAACTAGTTATTCGAAAATTGGGTAAATGATAAAAATGAACACAGAAGAAAGCGCGCGCAAATTATGGTCTGGTATACTTTATAAAAATTATAAATTTTGCAGTTTATCTGCATTTGGTTTAAAATTATTCAATTGAAAAGTGATAGTAAATGATTAGAATAGAGCTAGATTTTTTAAATTTCATTGGCCCTGAAAAATGTTTGCAAACCGGGAAATAATCGGGAATTTTTTTCTTCGATTAAAACGGCCACCCTGGTATGTGGAATTTCACTTTTATCGCGTCTGTCAGAGATGGGTTGATAATGACGGCGTCAATGTAGCAATGCCAGAGATAACGTGCCAGATAGGACATCAGTCATAGTGAGATGACATTCATGGATATTTCACAGCACGTTTCCATTCCCTAGGCACCATGAGTTTTCGCTTTTCCATTTTCGCTTTGGGTTTTCAAAATGTCGTCCAACCAGCGAACCGTATTATATTATCGAGTAGAGCGAAAATTGAAACACATTCAGGAAATTGACCCTGGACACATCCTGTCGTTCGGATTCATCCATTTCATGAGAGTTTCATTGGGTCGAAATGTGAAAGACTAGCTCTCAGCGACTTTTTTGAGTGACACTTCAAACCTGCGGATCGTATCAATCAATGACCCAAGCCTGGATGCTCACTCTCCACATCATTGATGCCCCATTGAAAACATTCCATGTGATGAAAAACAGAAGAATATTTTTTTAAATTTTCATTTTGCATGACTGATAAAGCGCATGGATAGAAGGATAAATCTTGAATATGAATTTTATTTTCAAACTTTCAGTATGGACGTGATTCCATTTTTTCACTAACATCCACTTGAGTTCTCACTGACCATTGCATATATTTTTATCTAATTAAGTAAATAATTTTTACATTCTCATCATAATGAGAAGGTATTGGTTTTGTGTGAAAAATGACTTTCGCGGATTACATCAAATGTCG
>JAWWLR010000004.1:24771381-24783635 GCA_035041075.1 Acraspis erinacei | reverse complement strand
TACTTAAATACTGAATTATTTAGTTGAAAATACATCCTTTCGTTTAATTTAACTGTTTTTTATTTGAAACAAAAACAAATTTTGTCAAAAATCAACTATGATACTTTTCGTCGAAAAAATTTTGTTGATGAAATTTCGACTACTTAGTGGAAAGTTGACATTCTTTGATTAAAATTCGTTTCTTTGGTTGAAGATTCATAATTTTAGTTCGGAAATTTATCTCTTTGGATGAAAGTTAAAAATTGTTGCTGATAATTCGTTTTTTCTTTGTTGAACGTTAAGTTTTAACAGCAAATTTACTATTACATTTTTTGTTGAAAACTTATCTTTTTTTAGTTAAAAATTTATCTTTTTTAGTCAACAATTTATTTTATTTTTTAGTTAAAAATTCAACTATTTGGTTCAAAATTAAATTATTTGTTTGAAAGTTTTTTCTTTGGTTAGAAATTCAACTAATTGGTTAAAAATGTACATATTTTGTCACAAATTTGTATTTTTTGGTCGAAAAGTAATTTTCCTGTTTGAGATCAGTCTTTTTGTTTAAAAATTTAGCTCTTTAGTTTAAAGACTCATCTCTTTGGACAACAACCAACAATTTTTTGATGAAAGTCAATTGTTTTTGGTTTGAAAATCTAATATGACATTCTTGATCAAGAATACATCTTTTTGGTTAAAAATATTATTAAATATTTAAGAAAAATATTATAAAAAAAAAGTTAAACTCGTCTTCTTGTGAAATTCGCCTGTTTTGTTTTGGAATGAATATTTTTAGCTTAAAATTCAACTCCCGGGTGCAAATTTTATTTTTTTTCAATCCAAAATTTTCAAAAGATTCATAATTTTAGTTTAAAATGTATTCTCACTGATAGAAAATTTAAGTATGTTGTTGAAAGTTCCTTTTTTTGTTTCAGCATTAATTTTTTAAATTGAAAATTTAATTTTTGAATTTTTTGTTAAATAGTTATCTTTTTTAGTTTGGAAGGCAACTATTACGTTAAAATTCTACTAATTATTTTTTTTATTGTTGAACTATTTTTTGGAAAATTTGTTTTTTTTCCATGGTTAATTTTTTGTTTGAAAATTGAATTATTCCACTTTTATTTAAATTCTTTATTTTTCTATTTGAAAATGCAACTGTATTGTAAAAAATGCATCTATTTCTTTGAAAATTCGTTGCTTTCTGATAAAAAAATAAAAAATCCTCTTGGTTGAAACTAATCTTTTTTTTGAAAATAATCTATAAAACTGCCCTCGAGTCAAGGCATATCTAGTACGAATAGAAGCTCTTTTAAGTAAGTAAAGCCCCTTTTTTGCTGAATTCGCCTTTTTGGTTAACAATTTTACTATTGGGTTCCAAAATATTCGTTTTAGTTGACAATTAGTTTTTTTAACCAAAAATGTAAATATTCGATTTTAGATAAAATTTAATATCTAAAATTAAAAGTTGATGTTCCGTGCCTAAAAATTCTTTTTTTCTAAGATTCAACATTTTATTTGCAAATTCATCCCTTTGTTTGAAAACTTCACTATGTTGCTGAAAATTAATGTTTTTTGTAAGAAATACTATTTGTAACCAAAATATATCTCTTCTATTTCCGGTTGAAAATTGATATTTCATGTTTAAAAATTCATGTATTTTGTTGGAATTTCGTTATTTTCGGTATAAAATAAATCTTATTCTTAAAAATTCTTAGTTCTTATTTTAGTAGAAAATTTAACTGTTTAGTTAAAAGTTAAAACGTTTATTTGAAATTTAGTGTTTTCAACTAAAAATTAGCCTGATCCAATTCTGGCCGTAATCTCATCTTTTTTAGTTGGAAATTGAATTATTTGGTTGAAAATTCATGTAACAATTATGTTTAAAAATTCGCCTTTTGATAGAAAATAAATCTTCTTTGTTGAAAATTGATCTTTGTAGGTTAAAAATTCTGCTGCGTAGTAAAAACTTCAACTTTAAAAAAAATTTTAATTATTTTGTTAAAAAATCAGTTATTTCGTTAATGTCACCTTTTGTGGTTGAAACTTCAATTGTTTTGCTAAAAATTCGGTCTTTTGCATTGAAAGTTTATTTTTTATATTAAAAATCTTTAAAAATGTTGCATTCAATGAACTATTTGTTTGAAAATTGATATTACGTTGAAAATCCGTTGTTTGATTGAAATTTAATCTTCTCACTTGAGAATTCATCTTTGCAGGTTAAAAATTTAGCTATGGGGTAAAAAATTCAACTATTCTGTTGAAAATTTTATTTTTTGGTTAAGAATTAAACTTTTTTGTTAAAATCATCTGCTGTGATTGAAAATTCATTCTTTTGGATTGATAATTTATATTTTATATGAAAAAAATCACCTTTCTTGATTAAAAATTCATCTCTCTTGGCTGAAAAAGGAAAATTTTTTGGAAAATTCAACTGTCTTCTAAAAAATTCGTCTTTTTGACTTCGAGAATTCAATCATTTGTTTGAAAGTGCAACTTTTAAGTAATTATTAAGTAGTTTTCACTATTAATTAAATTCTTAGATGATAACTAATTAGTAGCTTCTTTTGAAAAGGGCATTTTCTAAAGTAGTTCAGAAGCATCTGAGTTTAAACTCTCTTTTACAGGCATTCTAGTTAATAATTATCTGTCTCGAAGACCCTGTTTGACCTGAAGGTTAATTGTCTGTTCCTTCGGCTAAAGCTTCGCTGAAAAGCACAAAGGCATTCTACTCCCCGGTATTATTTAAACTTTTCCTTAGTGGGGGCGATTCAAACGACCATTATTTACAATTTCTGATAAGACTTTTTGCATTTTACTAAGAAAGTGCATTAGTTCATAAAGCAAACTACCGGGATTGTTGTTGAGAAGCAATTTCCTCTTAAGCTTGAATTTTAAGTCGTTAAACTTAAGTGCACACAATTTTAATTATTAGAAAGTTGTAAGATTTTGATACTTGAAAAATGAAAAAAAAGTCATAGCAAAAAAGTAATCAAATGTAAACTCTAGGCTATCAAAACATTGCATATTACTCTAATTATCAAATTCAAATCAAAATTATTTAATTTCTTTTTCCACAAGTTTATTCATATCTGTCCAGTAGCAGTTGTTCTCTTTTTTTATTGAAAGTCAGAATTAAAACTTTAAATTTACAACTGAAATAATCAGTTTTCAACAAAAAATCTTTCAGTTCAATTTTTTGTGGAAAAATAAAATTTCAACAAGAAAAACGAATAAAAATATTATTTATTTGAAAAAGAAACTATTTTGTCAGAAATTCTTTGTTTGTATGTTAAAAATTAATTTTTTGATCTGAAAATTTAGCTTTTCCATTTTTTTTAAATTCATCACTTTGGTTGAGAGTTAAAATATTTTGTTAAAAAATCGACACTTTCATTGAATTGAACTGGTAGATAAGTAAAATTAAAAAAAAGTTTTTAACAAAGATGGTCAAGTTTCAAGCAATAAGATAGATTTTTCCGGAAGGATATTAATTTTGTAATAAATAAAGCCATTTTTTACCAAAAAATATACATTTTGAAACATAAATGGAAATGTTATATTTTCAGTTTGAAAATTAATTTGAAACCCCTCAAAGAAGAATTTTTAACCAAGCAGTTACGTTTTCAACGACAGGTATGAGGATATCTAACCCAAAAGATACATTTTTATTGGGTAATGTACATAGTTAATATTGTAATCAAAAGAGATTTTAATTTTAATTAAAAAAACAGTTCAATTTAAATACAAAATTCGTATTTAAAAATATAGAGTTGAATACTTACCCCAAACAGATTAATAAACAACCAAAAAGTAGTACTTCGAATAAAAAAATATGAATTTTCAATAAAAAAGTTGATTTTCAACAAAATAGTTGAATTTTCTGCCAAATTAGTTGCATATTCAACCCGAAAAAATCGAAATTTCATGAGGAATTTCTATGAAAAATTTTTTTCAAAGCTTCTTTTTCTTTCATTTTCAAATAAATAAATATTTAAACAAATAATACAATTTACAGCCACGAAATATACATGCTCATTAAAAAAATATAATAGTACACTTTCCAACGAATTCCAAAAAAAGTGGAATTTGAATACACTTTTATACTTCTCACCGATTTTTATCAAATTAAGATCCCTTTAAACCATTAAAATCCTTATAAATCCCCTGCATTTTAGTAAACCTCTTTAAAATGTCTTAAGAATCTCCTAAAATCACCTTAATTCCATAGAAATTTTTAAATCCATTGATATCTTGTGGAATCTCTTGAAACGTGTTAAATCTCTTGGAAGGGCCTTGGAATCCTTCAAAATACTCTAAAATATTTCCAATCCTTTCGAATATTTTAAAATCCCTCGAAATTTTGTCAATCTCTTGAAAATTATTTAAAATTTTTACCACATACCGTACAATCTTTAGAATTCTTTGAAATCCCTAAAAAATTATTGAAATAAAATGAAAAATTCTTGGAATATTTTTAAATCTTTCAAATTATTTTAAAACTAGAAATATTTTCAGATAGTTAAAAATCTTCCAAATCCAATAAAATATAAAATCGTACTTATTATCTTAAGAAGTGGATTGAAATCTTTTAAAGCACACTAAAATATTTCAAAAATATTTCAAATCTTTCAAATTATTTTGAAATCTTTCAAAATACTTTGAACCTTTTAAAAGCTCTTGAAACATCCTTGAGTTTTTAAAAAATAAACAAAAATCTTTTTAATTCTTTAGTGTTCCCTCAATGTATTAAAATATATTCAAGATTACTATAAATCTTTCATAATATCCTTAAATATGTTTAAGGAATTCAAGAAAATTTAGAAATAGGTATAGGCCTGAATTAATTAATTAAATTCAATTTAGTGATAATTGCCAGTCACCAAAAATTGCTTCTCACAGAAATTCTCTGTATTTCGAACTTTTTTTTAAAGTCAAATTATCTTGAGTATGTAAAAATAATTGGGAAATATTATCAAATGCGCATTAAATTTTTCGAAACTTTTTAAGGAAGTGTGTTCAAAGGAAGCGGAAGACGGAATTTAGTAGGAATCATTCACTTCTGAGAGAAACTCGAGAGGGGTTTGCCAGAATAATTGCCTCGAGAAAGCCGGAAACAATAAAAATTAAAATTCAACGAAAAATAGTTGAATTTTCAACTAGAGAAGATAAATTTTCAAATAAATTGGTGAATTTGTAACAAAAAATATAAATGTTTAATAAAGTAGTTTAACTTTTTAACGAAATAAAAAAATTGTAATTGAACAGACGGATTTCAAGCAAAATTGTTACATTTTTAACCAAGAAATTAGATTTTCAACTAAAATGAATAATCTGAAATAAAAAAGTGAATTTTCAAGAAACTGATTTCACTTTTAACCATAAAAGACCAATATTAAACCAAAAAGATGCATTTTTGACAAAATAGTTGAATTTTAAACAAAAAAGAAACTAATAATTTTTCACCCGAAGAACCAATTTTCAACAAATAGTTTAATTTTGAAGCAATTAAAGAGAATTGCAACTAAAATGATAAATACTAGACAAACAAAAATATTAATTTTTAACAATGTATTTGAACTTTCAACCAAGAAGTTCAATTTCCTAAAAAAAAGGAGTTTCAACAAATAAAGCTTCAGTCAAATGAGAAAAATATGTTCATTGACATCGTTGAATTCTCAAGAACTAGAAAATATGAATTTCCAACAAAAAAGTATATTTTTAACCAAACAGTTGCATACAAATTTTTAACTAAGAAAGATCAATTTTCAACCAAAAATGGAATGGTATCACATTTAGTGTAAAACTAAAATAAAAATATTTAAAATTTCCACTAAAGGGACAAACCTTCAACTAAAAAAATAATTGTTAACAGACTGGTTTAACTTGCACCTAAGTAATTGAATTTACAGTTAGAAAAAATCCAGTTTGTACCAACAATTAAATGAATAGAATCTTAGTTTGAAACATTAATTTCCAGCGAATGCAATGGACTTTAAACTAAAATGGTCAATCTGCAACCAAAAATTGAATTTTTAAAAAAGAAGTTCAATTTTTCAGAAAAAAATTCGAAATAGTAAAAATTTTGACCCACAAATATTATTTTCTATAAAAAAGACGAATTTTCTGCAACATTTTCAGTTAAAAAGTTTTTTTATTTAATAATAAACAAAAAAGATTTTTCAAATAAAATAGTTCAACTGCGCTCCAAGTAATTGAATTTTTAAAATAGAAGAAATTAATTTTTAACCTAAAAAAGAATGGTTTCATTTTTCGCCAAAAAAATTAATTTTCAACTAAAATTATGAGTCTTGAACTGGTTTAGTTAAATTGTTAGTTTAAAAAAATTATTTTTTACAAAGTCGTTCAACCTACTAGCAAGTAATTGAATTTTGAACCAGAAAAGACGAATTCTCGAAAGAAAGAAATACGAAGTTTCAAATAAAATTATTAAATTGTAAACCAAAGAAGAGTAATTTTCAAACAAGCACTTGCATTTTTAAACAAAAAGATTAAATTTTCACCAGAAGAGATGAAGTTATAAACTAAAAAAATGAATTTAAAAAACAAAGTTAAATTTTTAACTCTTCATTACAAAATTGTTAAGGTTGCCATCATATAATAAAAATTTTAACTAAAAATATAATCGTCGCGAGAAATAAACTAAAAAGAAATAGAAAAACAAAGCAAATAAATGATAGAGAAGTATATTGAAACGTTGTTTTCAAAAGTCCCTAATTATTTCCTGCTAAATATTTCATTTTTCCTGACGATTAATATTCAAAGCTGAGTATTTTAATCTTATAAATCTTATATAACAAATAAAAATTAATTAAATAATTAGCAAATATTCTTTAAAAATAGATTGCTCTCAACATACTTTAATTATGTCATTATTTCTAGAAAATAATAACTTTTTTTTACTATTTTAGGAAGCAAAAATTGTTTAACCCAAAGACAACTGTTTAAATAATATCCAACTATGTTAAACAAGAACTACTACTCTTGTTATTCATCAACGTCGTATAGTTTATCCAGAAAGGTAATAATTTTTCAATATTAACAGAGGGAAAATTTTTTTTAAACAATAATAATTCCATAAACAATTCAAAAAATATATTAAAAATAATGGGGAACTCGTCACTAATCGACTATAAGCAATAAATGTTAGAAAAATATCAAAAAATACTTTACTTAGCGTAAATTTTATAGAAAATTGCTCTTTTTAATTTTTAGGGCCTTTCCCGGGCATAATAGAAGCAAATTCGGAGTGTCAAAATTAACTGTTATTTTGTGAAAATTATTTCTTGAATACTCCTTAAAAGGTGAATAAACTTTAATTCACAAAAAATTTATAACAAGTACTTCTTTTTTCCATTTTTTGGAAAATCGAGCTTTTCCCATTTGAAACTCCATTTTAATTTCAAAAGCCCGGGGGCACGGATTAGCGTTGAAAAAGAATTACTGATTTTTTTTCTGGAAAATGAAAAAATTGGAGGGCGGGACTCCTCAAGATAAAATTTAAAATAAATGTAAAATAGATGTAGCTTCAGAGAGTTTTTAAAATAAAACGGAAACGTGAAAGTCCATACGTTAATTAAAGAGACATTGACAATGCTTTAATTAAGAGCATAATAATCATTTTCAACAATGTGTATATGAATATATCCCAAATGAGGTCGACCCCTTGACAGGGCGTTAATTAAATTTTTTACTCTGTCGCCCAGCAGGATCTAATCAAACAAAGAAATATTGTTTTTACTTCAGGAAAAGGTAGCAAGGAACTTTCTGCTTCGTAATTTTAATTCATGTCGTTATAATTACACACCTCGTAGGCTAGATTTAATCAGGGTGGTCGCAAAATTTCGTTTTCAAAATTAGCTCACTTTTTTTCCAAATTTTCCCTGAATAAATTTTTCATTCACGTTGAAAATGAGATTTTTTAAACGAAAATATTATTTTTTTTAAACATGTACTTTTTTGTAAAGAAAATATGTACAAAATTTAACAACAAAATACAATTAAATCCAGATGGCTAATTTTGTCTTGTATTTTCTTGTAGAAAAGTAAAAAGAAAAATTATAAGTTTTTTTTAATTCAAACATTTGTATTATTTTTACATGATATTTTGTTTACTTTGTTGTAAAAATCTAGAAGGTATTAGAGAGATTTAATTTTTTTTAAATTTCGTGTTCCACATCATAGAAATGCTTCTAAAAGCAAGTAAATTATTGTATAAAATTACAAGTTTTTACAACAAAAAACAAAAATTCACAAAAGTTTCGACTTGTACTTTTATAATAAATGATAATAAATCGTAAATCTCTCTCTCTCTCTCTAACATAAATCTCTGTCACTCTATTATGTACTGTCTATAACTTCTCTCCCTCTCTCTCTCTCTCTCTCTCTCTCTCTCTCTCTCTCTCTCTCTATTCGAGTCTTCCTTTTTTGCGGCTATTCGCAATTGCTCTAAAGACTCTTCTTAGGTGTCCCCACTACTGCCAGGTAAGCAAATCTGTTTATCTCCCGCCTCAACCTGTCTGTCAATGTCTCTACCCCCCTCTCTTTCTTTCTTTCTTTCTTTCTTTGTCTCTACACACTCTCTCTGTATGTACGCTCTTTTACTATGTGATATCCTCAAAACTCATGATGATTCCTTACGAAAATTTTTTAAATTAATCCATCCAAGTTTCACTTCTGCCGTGTGGCCCCACTACCACACACCTTTTTTCACTTTCAAATTTAGCCTAGTAATCCCCATCGATTAAAAGTAATTTCAAATCGGAAAGATTTGTTCTCTTTCATAATAATTTAATGTAAATTAATTCAGACAAGAAAATAAATTTTAATTAAAAAAAAAACATTATTTAAGTGTACATTAGTTTATTTTGAAAAATATTAACACTCCGTGACACATTATTAATGCAAGAAATGGATTTGAACAAATCATAACAATTGTTAGAAACACATCTAAAATATAAAAATAAACTTATTAGATAAAAAAAGTTAAATATATAATTAATCTGAAGTACTTATTACAATTATGCACAGAATTAAAAAAAACATATTAACTATAAGAAATATATTAAAAATCCAAAATAAAGCCGAAAATGTTGAGCGAAAATTTAAATTATTGTTTTCCATAACTGAAAAAATTAGTCGAACTTTCAGATATATTTAGAAATTTTGAAAACAATACCAAATAATTTTAAACTTGAAAAATATTTGAAAACATTTGAAACAAAATGTAGGTTATTAAATATTTTGAACACAACATTTAGAAGCTTTTTCAGCATTTTGCAAGATTTGAAAATAACAAATTTATTTATCAGATTTCCAAGCAAACTTAACAATGAATTTTTTCCTTTTATTCCTCGTAAATGTATAAATTTTTTTTTTAATTTTTAAAAAAATATTTTGAACCAAACTTTGGTGCATACATTAATATTTTTAGCCTACAATTGCAATATTCTAAATAGTTTCATGGTCGGTCTAAAAACAACACGTTTTTAGTTGCAAAACTGATAAATTCCTATAGATTGTTAGAGTTGTAAGTTCTTGTAGCTGCACTTTTTTTGTAAATTCTTTTAAGAAATAAAATAAAATAAAAAATGAATAAATAAAATACAAAAAAAGTACAAAATTACTCCCACTAATAGAAAAAAGTTGTACTTTTCAGTAATTTTCGTTGTAACTTATTGTATTTATTTGTAGATTTAAAGTGCCTCTTACAGAAATTTTCCGACATTTGCAAGATTTTTTTTTTAAATCCCTGACTTTTTTCTGTTATCAAGATTTTTGCTTGACCTGCGGCTACGAGCACAAATTGGGGAAAAATTACTTTTTTGGTATAAAATAACGTAGAGCCCAAAAATATTGATCGGTTCAGTTTTAAATTTTGTTATAAATAAACCAATATGCCCGAAAAATTTGCAATTTTTCTATTTGACGCTCCCGATTGAAAGAATGCTTTCTACTAGTTTCCAGAATTTTACGTTTTTTAAGTTAGATTGCAACAAATTTGGATAAAAACAATATAATGATGAAATTTCTGCTTGAGATTATTATGGATAATATTATAAACAAATTTAATAAGCAAATGCATTAATCAGGCATTTTTCGACCGAAAAGTAAGTTTTTTTTGCGCCAATTTTTTAAATTAGGAAATTCATGATAATTTCAGAAAAATTAATAATTTGTAGATAATTCTTATGTTTTTTTAAACCATTTTAATAAACAAATGCATTATACAGGATTTTTTCGGCAGAAAAATTCGCTATTTTCAATGTATGTCCTTTCAGTTGGAAACTTCATGACAATTTTAGAAATATCCATAACTAGTTGATAAATTGTATGAATCTTTTAAACCAAATTTAAAAAATAAATGCAATTAAGCATGCATTAGTTGACAGAAAAATTAGCTTTTTTCGATTCCAACTTTTATAATTAGGAACCTGATGATAATTGCAACAAAATTTATCATTTTTATCAATGTCAGACTTTTTAATTGGGATCTTCATAATAAATTCAGCAACATTCAGGATAATTTGATAGATTTTATGATTTTTTAAATAAATTTAACAAAGAAAGGCATTATTGAGGCATCTGTAAACAGAAATTTTGTTTTCGACGTCAGTTTTTTTAATTGGGAACTTAATTATAATTTCATTAACACTCATAGTTAGTTCATAAATTCTATGATGCTCAAAAAAGTTTAATAAAAATATGCATTCATCGGGTATTTGTCAACGAAATTTTGTTTAGCTCAGTCCTTTAGTTTCTAAATTTGCATTATTTTAATTCAGCTGCCGTTTTAGGCTCAAGTAGAATGACCTTTTTCTTCAACTTTTGTTTATGAAACTAATCATTAATGTTGCCAAGTTTACGATGAAGGTGCAAATTAAAATTTTTGAAATCAAAAAAATAATATTTTTTCGCGAACTAATTCCCCAATAATATGGGGTATTATTACATTTGTTTAAAAAATCATAAAATTGATTAAAAAATCATGAGTTTTGCTGAAAATATCATGAAGGTCCTACTAAAAATTTAACATAAAAAAACTCATTTTTATGCCGAAAAATACTTGATTAATGCATTTTTTAAATTAAATTTGTTTTAAAAAATCATAAAATATATCAACTCATTATGAATGTTGCCGAAATTTTCATAAGGTTCTCAACTGAAAGGAATGGAATTGAAACAAAACGATTTTTCCTGCCGATAAATGCCTGATTAATTTATTTGTTTATTAAATTTGTTTTAACAAATCATAAAACATATCAAGTGATAATGAATGTTGCTGAAGTTTTCATAAAGTTCCCAACTGAAAGGAATGGAATTAAAAAAAAAAAAGAATTTCTCTGCCGAAAATGACTGAGTAAAGCATTTGCTTTCTTAATTTGTTTATAATATTAACAATAATAACACAGTCACAAAAAAAATCATTTGCCGGGCCTGGATGTCAGACCATGTTTACTATCTGTTTTTGGGGTCTCTGAATCCGAATCCTAGGTCAAAACTCTGAAGTGCTGGACCAAAAAACATAGTAAATATGGTTTGACCCCTGGCCCGGACAAAAATTTTATGATGTTTTTTGAGGTTATGTTAAAATCCTGAGTTTCTGAAATTCTTTGGACCTCTGTTTCCGATTTAGAGAACCCAAGAACATATAATAAATATGGTCTGACCCCTGACTCTAAAAACAATTTGTATTAGGTTTTTTTGAGGTTATGTCAGAACGCTGACGTGCTGGGATTTTGTGGACCTCGGATTAGGATTCAGCGACGACAAAAACATATAGTAAACATGGTCTGACCCCCGGACTAAAAAAAAATTATGAGGTTTTTTGGGGTTATATCAGAACCCTCACGTAGAAAACATTCTTTCAACAAATAATTTATTTATCAAATTTTGGTTTGTTTATTGTCTAATATTGGAACATATTTAACTATTTTACTCTACAAAACTTCAACGATTTCAACAATTTTCCTTTTATTAATGAGCACTGGGAACGAGTACCGGGAAAGCCTAATTTAAAAATTACGCCCGGCAACTCTCTTAAAAATCTTATCAGACTTTTTATTCCTTTTTTTGTCCAAATCAGTGGATATTTATGGGCTGTAAGTTATTGTTAACCAAAAAGTCCTTCTTCCCATTATGGGACGGTCTCACAGACCGCACCATGATTCTGCTATTTGGATCCCCTCCGCCACATGTTTAAAATATTATTGATTATAAGAGTTAATTAAACTGATGAATTTAGTTATTATACCAAC
>JAWWLR010000004.1:24734163-24766972 GCA_035041075.1 Acraspis erinacei | reverse complement strand
AAAGTGAGACTGAACTAATGGAACCCAATCAGAAAATCCAACGATTATAGTCGAGAAGTCTGCTATTATATTTTTGGTTTGCAATTTGTCTCTTATGGTTAAAAATTGTAAAATTATGTTAAGAATTTATTTATTTTGTTGCTAATGTACTTTTTTGTTGAAAATTAAACTATTTTGGATAGAAAATTCGTTCTCTTTGATTAAAAATTCAAATATTTGGTTGGAAATGCAACAGTTTTTGATTAAAGTTTAAAACCCATCAGCTGCTGCATTGTTTTTCTTTCGCTGATTTTCAACTCCTTTTCGATGTTTAAGTTATGTTACTTTAGGTAACTTAAAGTAATTAACTAATTTAACTAATTACTTAAATAACTCATAATTGAACTAAATGATTGAAACTTAACTTGGTTGAAATTCTGTTTTTGATAAGAGTTCATCTTTTGATAATTAAAATTTAACTGATTTCTAAAAAGTTGGAGTTTTAGATTGAAAGCTTATTTTTTTTTTAATATAAATCTGCTCTGGTTTACAATTCAAATATTTTATTAAAAATTCGTAATTTTTGGTTGAACTTAAATGTTAAAATATTTTTTTGGTCGAAATATCATTTATTACATTTTTTGTTGAAAATTAAATGTTATGTTAAAAACCTCAACTATATGGTTTAACCTTAAGTTACTATATAAAAATAATTTTTTGTGGAAAATTCATATCTTTGTTTTAAAATTTAATTATTTTTGGAAAATTCTTTTTTTTAGAAAGTAATTTTTTTAATTAATTCAAAATTTATCATTGGATTTTTCGCTGATTTTCTTTTTTAGTTAAAAATTCAAATATTTGAGTGGATATTCGTTTTCATTTATTTCAAAAGTTTAATTTTTAACTTAAAATTTGACTGGTTGATTTGTGGTTAAGTGTTATTTTTCTTAGTTGAAAATTCAACTGTCTTGTTCAATGTTTATGTATTTTTATTGGAATAGAACTAGTTATTCAGAATGCCTCTTCTTTGGTTGAATTCAACTATTTTTGATTTTAAACAAATGTTTTGTTGAAATATCAAGCATTATATTTTTCTTTGAGAAATCATCTATTTACGTGAAAGTTCACCTCTTCTTGGTTGAAAGTTGAACTATTTTATTAAAAAGTCATTTTCTTACTCAAGATTCACTACTATAGTTGAAAATTGAGGTTTTTTTTTTGAAAATTCATGTATTCTGTTGAAAATTCGTCTTTTCTTGTAGAAAATAAACCTTCTCCGCTAAACAATCATCCTGTTGACAAAAAATTCAACAATGCATTTTTTCGTTGATGATTCATAATTTCAGATGTTTTGAGAGCCTTTTGGACTGTGGAATCTGGGATATTGAACCCTAATCACAATATCAGAAATTTAATCAATCCATTAAAAATATTATCCAGTGTTTAGAAATGCAAATTAGTTTGGCATTATGGGAGTCTAAGCATAATATTCAATTGATGCTTTGAATTACATTGTAAGATAATTTTACAGATTTGTGGAATACATGAACATGAATAGCGAATAGAGGCTTTGTAAGAGGATTGCTGACTACTGAGTGAACCCATCTGAATCCGACTAGCACGATTTCCTGGCAGATGGTTCATAAATATCAGAGCTGTTTATGTGCAGCTGCCTGTCCCATTAGGAAGTTTACATAGACCGATATTTATTCCCTATCGCGGGATGCCTTTAGAATGATGTAACTCGCCAAACCATGATTTGATGCACGGCGCCGGACGGATGCATTGGTGGCATATTGCCATAGAAGCGTAAAAGGACATTTAATAAGGCAATGGGAACGAGGGTTGTAAAAATGGAAGCGAAAGGGGGTAGAATGGAATACGATAGAGAAGCGTAGCACCGCGTTCATCACTCGGATAGCTTCAGCTCCATAGTATGCGTTAAGATTAACGAGTTCAACGCCATGGAATTTCCATGGCAAGCTCATTAACAGATAGCTCCCTGGAACCGGTTAAATTTTCCCCGCTTCCAACCTTATTCATTTTTCATTCATATCTAATTAACCCTTTCAACTAGGTGCCGATTGTAAATTCACTTTTGAGTCGACAAAGTCGACTTGTTTGAGAAATGGAATGTTTAATCAACTGATTGAATGTTCGATATTGTTTGAACGCTCCCGAAAGACCCTGCAAATGCTTCCGGAGACAACTATCACTTTACTGGTAACTCTCGAGGACCCGCGCATAAGAACCGTAACTCACATTATAAAAATATTAAATAAAATATTAAATAATATCTTCTATCGAGAAATCCTTCATGCGTTAAAATTAAAGAGTTCTAGGCTATGGAATTTTCATATCGAGCTCATTGAGCGATCAAATTTTCCCCGTGTCCAACTATATTCACAATTTAATTATGCCTAATTAACCCTCTCAATTAGGTACAAATGGTAAATTTTCGAATCAGCAATGTCTATTTATTTGAAAAATAAAATATTTAGTCAGCTGAAAGAATGTTCAATATAGTTTGAATGCTCCCTTAAGACCCTGTAAGTGCTCCGGGAGATAACTATCATTTTACTGATAAAGCTGCCGGAACCACACATAACAATTCTAAACCAACTTTAAACCATGTTTAATAAGATATTTAGAGGTATCTTATTCAGAAAAATCCTTCATGGCATGTGTTAAGATTCAAGATTTCAAGGTCATAGAATTTCCAGCTATATTCACATTTTAGTTGAATCTAATTAATCCTTTCAATTAAGTGCAAATTCTGAATTTTCGAATCAGCAAACCCCATTTATTTAAAAAATAGAATGTTTAATTACCTGACTGAATGCTTCATATTTTTTAACGTTCCCTAAAGGTCATACGATTGCTCCGGGAGAGAAATATCGCTTTAATGATAAAGCTTTCGGAGCCGCATATAGCAACTGTAACTCACATTTAAAATATTTTTGATAAGATATTTAACCATATTTTGTACAGGGAAATCCTTCATGGTTTGCGTTAAGATTAACTGTTTTGTTGAAAATTCTTCGTCTTGGATTAATAATTAAACTTTTGTGTTAGAAAAGCTCTTGCTGGTAAGTTTAGCTTTCTTAGTTGAAAATTCTTCTATCTTCTAATAAATTCGTCGTTTTCGCTTAAACATTCAACTGTAGTCTAAGAGTAATTTTCTTTATTAATAGTTGGACTGCTTAGTTGAAAAATCATCTTTGTTGGTTTAAATTCAACTCTTTCCTTAAAAAGTCAACTATTTGGTTTAAAATTCAAAAAATTTTCATCTTAAAATCTTAAGCGTTTCATGTTGAATTTAGTATGTTGCCTATGTATTAATTTTATTTAAAAGAATTTATTCGCATATTACCTCTCTATTTTAGTCGAAAGTAACGCTATTTTCCTTATTTTGAGAGCATTCTGGACTTCCAAGTTTGATATTATATCAATATTGTTTGGACGTTCTCTAAAGATGCTACTTGTGCTCCAGGAGACAACTATCATGTTACTGGTAACGCTTGTGGGTCCACGCATCAGAACCGTAACCCATATTATCATCTATCGAGGAATCCCACTCTGTTGAGAGGACCCAATCCTATTGCAGGAGTATGAATGGATTCATTTCTCTTAAAATGAAACCTTTCAATTCCGGAAAAAAACCGAGACGGACTGCTATGACCACGGTTTCGTGGACGTGACTACATATAGCCTTCCTAAAAACATACATACAACATACATACAAAAACATACATTTGACAAAAATCCACGAAATACTGGGAGCGCTCTCGTTCAGAATCCGTGTATCACTCGGAAATTTCGTTTACCCTGTGTACACAAAATGAGACGCGATATGCAACGGATTCAACTTGATATGGATCCCCAACTCCAATTGCGACGAGAGGTGGAGATTCATGGGTCTCTCGATCTACCAAATACAAAGAGAGATGCATTTCACTTTTACCTATTGTGACAATATATCAAAAATTCAAAGGATTTTTAAATCTGTGAGCAGTTTCCTCTTTTTATTACAAAAAAAAAAAAACTAAAAAAAGACATCAAAAATATTTTCTAATGAAAAAGGAACAGGAATTGAAACACGTCAGAGAGACCACCTTACAGTAGATAACGAATATACAATGGGTAATCTTTAATTAAAAGCAGAAATATAATCAAATAAATAATCATATGTTTGATTTATTTAATTTATCAACATGTATTGTGTCTTAACTAATAATGTAATCAGTTTAATTTTTTAAAAATCATTATTATTTTTAATTAATGATTATCTGCTGTCGTTTCATTATCTACTGATGGGCGTTCTTTCATTCTCTAGAAAATTCCAAATTCAAACATTAATAAACTAAATAGAGAGGAAAGATGTAACCTCAACAGCTTGCCATTGGATCAGGATTTTTAGTATTCTAGAATATTTTGAAAAATGCCAAGGTATTTGCAAGAGCCTTAAAAAATGCGAAAATAGTCATTTATCATTTAAATTTAAATTTTCTTTTATAATTTTCATTCATTAATTTGAAACAAATCCAATTTCCATCTCAGTTGTTAAGAATTCGAAGAATGGACACTAGATTGGAGTAAAATTAGAATATGGGTTGAAAAGGGGATTGTAGGTCGGAATTGAATCGTCTGGGGAAATAGAGAGCATCCAATGTACAGGTTTAATGGAGTTGCTTCAGCGACTTGGGAAAATAAGCGCGAAACGCAGCGCTATTATTCTGTATGCGAAACCAACCAATTCCAATATCGAGAGAAACGGATTTAATAATCCTATCAGCGAACTGGGAAATACGTTCATATTTCCCCAGTGATCCAATCCGTCCAGAACGAAAGGACTGTTACGTGACTTACGATTTCATGCACACTGGCTTGTACCTTTCCAAAAGCCTTCTAACCCTCGAGAACATATTTTCTTTTATGTCACTCGTCACAGGTCCCACTGCCTTAAAATATATCCCTTTCAATTTTACTGGCTTATTAAAACATTCCCTTGTCAAAAGCATCATTTGTTTCATCTCCTCACTTTCACCGTGTGCATATATTTCTCTTTTGTTTAAATTACTGTTTCTTTATTTGAACAAATGTATTGGCTGATTCTTCGACAATAATTTTTGGTCCTTGGAACCGGATTCGAATTCAGGACAAAGTGAAAAGGGGACTCCAAGATTGCAAGTAGGATTTTTTCGAGAATTTCAATTATTTATTTCGACGTAATGCCTGGACTAAAACTCATTTTCGGTTCTAAGGCTGGTTTCTTTGTTCCGTGTCACATGGCGCTTAATTTCGGAAACGGATCGACCAGAAAATCGATTTTCCAATTTTTTCTTGTTTCTGAACAACGAAGCTTTTTCCTATATAATACAAAAATCCCCATTTCTCCACAATTGAAATTGAATTTTCTGAAGCTTAAAGCACGAGGGCACCTTTGCTATAGCTGTTCGTCTTTCTTTTGCTGGGATTTGCTTTCTCTCGTAAAATAATTTTCGGTTCTAAAGCTGGTTTCTTCGTTCCACGTCACATCGCACTTAATTTCGGAAATGGATGGAGCTATCACAGAAGACATTGCTGACACGTTTTTGAGAAATACGCGTAAGCTGACGATACTCAGGGAATAAATTGTGCCCGGAAATCTCTACGTGTTGCTCCCGCAAATGCCACGCTGATCCTATGGGCTTCGCCATGCATTCAAACGAGCCGCAGACGGGATATTGGAGACACGTAAGGAGAAAAATTGTAGTGACGATGAAACCGATGGGGCAATTCGATTTGCGACCCGAGCAGAAAACAAATTGATTTCAAATTTTATTATCGCGGGTTGCTATAAGAGATAAAATCTGGTTCAGTATTTCATTTTATATCGCATTTTTATTATTTTATTTTAATCGAGATATTTTCTTTTATATTTAATTATCTTCCAAACCTAAATTTTTCTGAGATCAGGGAAAACCTGGAAACCAGGGAAAAGTCAGCGTTTCAAACAAAATTGCAAAAGTCAGGGAATATACAGTAAAACCCTGCAATAGCCCTCCCTTCTATAGCCCTTCCGAGAATTGAAGCCGCACCACATGTAGATGTAACAGGAGCTGCGCGGGGTGAGCGGGAGCTCCTGTGGTTACTGAGGCGAGCACTCAGGGGTGTACAAACAAAGCGGAGCGGGGTATAATGAGTTGGTTCCTACCAACCGTCAGCCCCAACGTCGGCACTATAGAAGAGTTTTATTGTATTTAATAAGCACTTCAAATAACTGCCAATAAGTATCAAAGATGCCACACAGTAAGTTTTTTCTCAAATCACTTTTAAGTGCTATTGTCTTTAAACAAGTCCCTATAGTAACTTTTTAAAATAAAAATATTAATTTAGTTACTTTTTTAAATAATCAATCCTGGGTTAACTACTATTTAAGTCAGGTCTGTACTTTTCTCGAATTTTCTTGAGTTCCTTTGAAATAGTTCATGGTATTTTAAATGATTCCTCAAATTTTAAACAGATTCCAAAGGAGTTTTAAGATTCTCGAGTATTTAAGAAATATTTGACAAGAAAGTTCAAAGGACTTTCAAAGATGACAAAGGATTTGAAATATTTTCGGGTATTTAAAAATATTCTGAAAATTTTCCAATTGATTTCAATAATTTTAAGGTATTTAAAAAAAATGCAATGGTTTTGCAATATTCGAGTTTATTATTAAAGATTCTAAATAATTCTCATGAGCTTTAAAAAATGTCAAGGGATTTTAGAATATTTTATCAGGAACCTTAAGAGGGTTTAGGATACTTCAAAAAATTCAGAGGAATTTCATAAGATTTCTGAATATTTCAAAAATTTTAAGGGATTTTAAAAGCTTTCTTATTTTCCATTACATTTACATTATTTCATCTTTCTTGGTATATTTTATTTCACATTTAATTTTCTCCAATTTTTTAAATCATGGGAAACCTGGTAATCGGCAAAGGTGCTGGAATTAAAAAAAATGGCTAAATTAGTGAATTTCGTTAATAGAAATTGAAAATTTTTCAAGAATAAGATTCTGTTCTTTAAACTTTAATGGTCAGGGAAAATCAAAAATTAATCGAGCACAAAGTAGTTAATTTTAAAAAGTGAAGTTTTTAGGCCGCCGTGATATAATATTCTTATTAATAATTTATTTGCCTTGTATTTATATATCCATTTCTTTTTTTGGGTTGCTTCCTCCTGAAAATTATATTTTTATTTAAAAATTGTATTATTTGGTAACAAATTCAACAATTATGTTAAAAAGTTATGGTAAAAAGTTTTGGTTAAAAACTCATATTTTGATTTTGAAAATTGAACTAAAATGTTTCTTAGCTGAAAATTGAAATACTTTATTGGAAATTAGTTTTTATTATTAAAAATTCATCTGTGCAGAACAAATTTAAACTTTTTTAGATAAAATGCAACTTATTTAAAATTGCAAATTTTCTGAATAAAATATCTATTTTTACATTATTCGTTAAAAAAATTTTTTTTGGTTGAAAGTTAAACTACTTGATTGCAGGATGAATCAACCTTGTAAGATATCATTTTTTAAATACGAATTCGTCATTTTAGTTAAAAACTCATCTCTTTAGATTAAAGTTAGTTTTTCTACTGTAAATTTCGAGGTAAATTTAGCTATTTCAGCTAAAGATTCATATTTTCAGATTGATAATTCAACTGTTTTATTGCAACTTTCTTTTTTTTCATTTGTTTTACTGTCAATTTAACTTTTACAATTTTCTCAACTGTTTCGGTAAAAATCATTTTTTTTATTGAAAACCCCAATTTAATTGAAAATTAATTTCTTTGGTGAAAATGGCACTGTTTTATTGAAAATTCGTTCATTTGTTACTAAAAGCGTTTACTTTAGATAAAAGTGATTCTGCTTGATTTAAAATTAAATTCGACTGTTTGGTTAAAAGTTAAAGTATTTTATAGAAAATTCATTTTTCGTTAATGACGATTAATTTTTTTGGCAACAAATTTAATAAAACAATGTTTAGTTAAAATTGTATATTTTTTATATTCAATTATTTTGTTAAAAAGTCGTCTTTTTCGGTTGAAAATCCAACTGTTTTGTTGAAAGTACGTCGTTTTGGTTTGCAAATTCTTCTTTTATAGTAGGAAAGTAAATTCTTTTTTGGTTGAGTAAAAACTCATTTTTAATTTTCAAATTTCAATCTGAAATTAGTTTATTTTATTTATAAAATATTATATGTAGAAATTTTAAAAGATCCCAATGTAATTTTTTGAATATTAATTGTCAGCGAAATTGAAAAATTAGACAAGGAAAAGTTAGGAAAAAGTGAGGGAATTTTAAAAATGAAGCTTTGCAGCCACCCTGTTAAATTTGTTTTCTACTTTTACAATTTGTTTTCCTTTGATATACTTTTTTAAGTTTAAATGTGTTGTTTCGGCCTTGAAATGAGTTTAACTTGCTGTATCTTGAAGAAAATTTAGGGTTCATTAAAGACGAGGAGAAACTAAATTCTAGCACCTCGATATATCACGTCTTTTACCCTTCTCTACCTTTGCCCCCACCCCATTCACTAGTAAAGCATTCACCAGCGTAGAAATGTTATTTATGTTTCCTCGTGATTTATACCAGCTGGAATCGGAAAAGGAAGGCGATTAAATCCTCACAATGTCCGCCCTTGAACGTTGCAGACACGTTCAAAAGTCCTAGGAAATGAAAAGGAGAAACGTTTACCACTCGCTTCCTTAAGTAACTTGATCTATGCTTCTTTCTAGCACATTATGCTCATCCAATTGACTCTCAAAGTTGACGCTTTTCTTATTTATTGCAACTTACTTATTCCCCTTTTTACTCACATTTTCTACCCTAAAATATACTATAAAAACGAGTGAATGACCGAACGTATCTCTCTCTCTCTCTCTCTCTCTCTCTCTCTCTTACAAATATTCATTTTGTATAGTTTATATCTTCTCTCTCTATTCGCATCTTCCTTTTGTGCGGCGATTTGCAATTTCTCTAAAGACTTCTCCTCGCCATCCCCACTACTGCCACGCTAAAAAAAAGCCTGCATATGCTCTCGCTGTCTCTGTGGTCTCTTACTATCTTTTTGTAAGTAGCTATTTTTAATTGAAAATTTCTCTACTACATTTTTGTTTCAGAATTCATCTCTTTTAATAAAAATTCTACTATTTGGGGAAAAATGTCATTATTTGGATAAAAATTCAACTAATTTGGAATAAAATTAAACTTGTGTTAAAAATTAACCTTATTTTGAAAATCCATATTTTTATGTTGAAAATTGTACCAAAATTTTTTTTGGTTAAAAATTAAACTTTTTTTTTTAAATCATCTTTCCTCATCAAAAAATTTCACTTTTTATTAGCAATAGATTTTTTGGACAGAAAATCCGTCCTTTTAAATTAAAATTTTTTTTTTTTGGTATAAAAGTCATATTTTTTGGTTTAAATTTAATTCCTTTTAATTTAAAAGTAGAAAAGTAATCGTTTTGAGTTGAAAGTTATTTTTTTTAACTGAAAAGTCTACTATTATATTTTTGGTTCCGAATAAATTCGCTTTGGTTTAAAATTCAACAATTTTCTAAAAAAAAGTACTTTTCGAACAAACTTGGTAATTTTTTTCTTCAAATTACTTCATAATTAATGAATTAGAAAGAGACTTATAAAAATACAAGAGTACTGTCTAAAATGTACATTTGTTCATATAATTTTTTTAGAAAGTGACCAAATAGAAAAAGAAAGAATACAAAAAGAAAACATTTAATTTCTTTTAAAAACGCCCAACACGCGCAATTTTTATATAATATGCTTATAAAATAAGAAAATATTAATGCATAGAAATTTTTTTTTTATAAAATATCATGTACAACATAGTTTCAGCAAGCAAGTCTGTTATAAAATTAAAAAAACGAAAGAAAATGCAAATTTTAAGAAAAACTACGCACGACATGAAAAAAACTCAAAGAAAGTAAAAAGTTGCTTTTCGGACACCTTACAAGATTGTAACAACAACTTTTTTAATTTTTTTAGAAAATCGAAAATTCCAATTTTGATCGCACAAAAAATAATGAAAAATAAACAATTCCATTTTGCGGTCAAACTATGCAAAATACAACAAAAGATGAAAGAAAAACAATTGTGCACACAAAAAAAAAGTTTCTAAAAATTTGTTATAAATCACTTTTTGCTAGAACACGTAGTTTTTGTTTCACTTCTTGTAAAAAACCACATTAAAAATAAAAATTTTTTTTTTGAATAAACGACGCAAGATAACAAAAAGAATTCATCCACAAAAGTTGTTCACCAAATAAGATCTATAAATTTGTTATTAATCATTTTGTATGGAAAGTAAAAAATAAATTTTTCAAATGCCACAAGTTTATAAAAAGAAATTGGAAATGATGATCAATTTGGATAGAACGAGTAGATTTTCTTTTAATTGTAAAAAATAAGGCTAAAATAAAGCAAGTAAATTTTTGGAAAAACGAGACAAGCTACGAAAAAGGGAATAGTAGAAGGTTGTTCAACAAAATAAGATATAAAAATTGATTTAAACTTTTTTTATAAGAATGCATGATAAATAAAAAAATTACTTTTTGGCAAAACGATGCAAGTCAGTATTTTTTTATTTAACAAAAAAGTTCCCCAAATTTGTATCTACACATTCTTTTAGAACTACTTTACGCTAGGATGCCTACTTTTAGTTTAAATTTTAGAAAGAACATTGAAAATAAACAAATTAAATTTATAGCAAAATGACATAAGCTGAAGTAAAATATAAATAACAAAATTGCTTTTTTATGGAATGATCCATTTTTTAAATGATAAGAACAAGGCAACAATTAACAATACGTCTGTTTGGATACCAATTGTAATAATATACATTTATTCATATAATATACGTTTTGACGGTAGCTAAGAATGAAATTTAGAACAAAATAAAAAACAAATATTAAATTGATCATGATAAGTAAAATTTGTACTTTATTTTGCAATATCTGAATAAGCCTTCCCAGGTCGAAGTACAAAAATAAATGTAATGAAAAATTGGATATAATAGTGTTTAACACAATGTAGAAAAGTCCACAGTTGGAAAAAAATTGAGTGCGAAGCACGAGATCCGCAATGCGAATGTGTGCATTAAATCGTAAGGAGTTTTAACGGAAGAGAATTCACAATCGCCAAATTACAGTTGATGCTTTAAACTATAGTTTAGAAAGTTTGTGCACAAATTTCGGAAAAGGATAAAGGCCGAGCGCTTAACGAGAGGTAAATATATTATCAAGCCCGAGTACCAACAGACGAACGCCCATCGAGCTAGGATAATGTGCCCGCGCAGCAGGCAGATTTTCCTAGAGAATTTTGGGCTTCGAAGTCTACTGAAAGAATAATAGTTTTTTGGGTGATAAATAAATAGAGGCTGAAGCGCAGGATTTATCGGCCTATCACATTCAATTACTTGGATGTCTCTGGGCCGACTATTCAAAGGCACTTTATCCTGGAGGGTCGTGCTAACGAAAAGAAATTTCGAAAGTACGTGCTACGTTCTGTCCTAAATAAGGTGTAATTGTCTAGAAACCTTATAGGAATAGGACACAAGTCTCGCCAATAGATGTAATGCAATTTCGTTCGGCGATTCCACGCCAGACCTAGATGAGAACAAATTAGGTTAGGCTAGTCACGCCTCGTGGTGTCCTGCTCGTAACTCTCCTGGGGCACGGATTCTCTACTCTTTGTTCCCACTTTTTCTTCCAGCACTCCGTTTTCATTGTCCTGCTGGGAATTTCAGTTGCTCATTCCCAGACGTAATTTTTTTACACTTTCTAGGTGATAAGAAGGGATCCAAGTTTCCGAATATCATGAAGAGTCTTAGTATAAATTTAGGAATATTATTGCTGTCTGGGTTATCACTGGACCCGGAACCCGGGAAATGAGAGTGAATTAATTTTTTTACTGGGAATTCGGAAAAGTATTAGAAGAATATCTATTTGACCACTTGAGTTATCACATGATATAATGCAATTTAAAATGAGTTGGATTTCAACTTTTCTTAAATGTTAAGTTTGATTGTTCACTTTTTCAATTATGAAATCATCCCATTTACAATGTGTGATTCGACAATGTTTTACTGTAAAATTTTCCATTTTTAGTCTTAATTTTAACAAAAAACCTTGACTTATTAAAATTTCAGACAGCTTAATTTAAACTTTAAGCGTTACAGTTTTAATTTTGCTATTTTAATATTTTAAAAAGTAAAATTGTTGAATTTCGATATAGAATTAACAGTTGAATAATTACTCATTTGATAAACATTTCGATTAAGCTTAGGAGATATTTAGAAGTTTTGAAAAGATTCAAACTTAATTTAAAAATTGAAGAGATTTCAACAAATTTAAAACAAAATATATCTTTTTGAAAATTTTGAAATAAAATTTTTAAGTTTTAGAATGATAAGAATCTTTGTTAAGATTACTGGAGAAATTGGCTATGATTTTTTATTCTTAGAAATCAATTAAGAATAAAGAGAATACCGAAAGAAATTTCAAACTGAAAACAAATTTTGTAACATAAATAAAAGTTTAATCATGATTAGTTTAGACGAAATTGGAGGAAGTTAAAAAGATATTCAAATGTTTTGAAATGATTCAAAAATAATTGAAAACTAGAAAGAATTTTATAAGATTTAAATCTAAATGTGATTGACTGGTTGTTAGTTTTTAAAATAACACCAATTTTTATCTATATCCCTAGGAAAATTAAACATAATTTTTTATTTTGGAAAAATAATTCTAGAAAAATATGTAAAAATGTTACCAAAGATTTCAAAAATGGTAAAAAGCGAGAAATAACAGGGATTTTTTGTTTGGGCAGGGAGTTTTTAAAATTGGCAAAAGAAAACTCTAGATTTGATCTTTTCAAATTTTACAAATTTCATAACACATAATATAATGTAATTTAAAACATGTTCAACTTTAACTTTTTTTTAAATTTGAAGTCTAGTTGTTGACCTTTTGAATTATTAAATTTTTTGGTTTACATTTCCTGATTCAAAAACATTTTTTTGACCAATTTTTTATTTTAGGTCTTCATTTTTCAGTTCATTTTCAATTATAGGAGTTAAAAATGTAGTTTTAAAAACTTGAACAATTAAAAATTAAAATCCTTTTAATTATAACTTTTTCTTACAAAAAACGGTTTTATCAGTTGTAAATATAAATAAATTCATGATTTTAAAACTGAACTGTAGCTTGAAAATGGAACATTAATTTATTGTATAAGACAATACACAGTTTCAAGATTTTAATGTTGAAAATTCAACTTTTTAATATAAAATCCTTAGTAGCGAAACATATTTAAACGTACGATTCAAAGTTTATAAACTATTTTATAAATTATTTAAAACCATTTTAAAGTGATTTAAAATTATCAGATTATTAGTTTAGTGCTTTTGTTTAGTTTCAAATATTTGTTCAGTATAAATTTTCCATTTTTGACCTATGCAATTTGAAATTGTATTATTAAAAAGAAAATAATTTTCTTCAAAATTTTCTTTCTTCCGCCTAGATAAAAATGTTAACACAAAAGAAATAAAATATTAAAAACTAAGAAATTTTAAAGTCTGTTGTGAAAGTTTTGAATTTTTATTTATAAATAACAATAGAACAATTATTAATTTAAAGTGTTTGAAAATTAACAGGAGTAAATTAAGAGTAAGGAAAAGTAAAATTAAAAGGAGCAGATTTTAGTACCTAATTTTTTTCAAATTGGAGAATGATCTTTTTGTTTTTAACATTTTTTTTGAGCTGAAGGCAAAAAATTGGGGTTTTTCACCATTTTTATTAAGCTTGAAACCAGGAAATTTAATGTTTAGTTTCGAGCTGTCTCGTTATAGAAAGTTCCTTAATACTGAAGGGGTCAGGATATTAAGAAATAATTCGACGGATACGTAGTATACTGTTATTTATTAGGAAACGTGTCAACTCAAAGGACGTTGGGGAAAGACTGGAGACAAGGGGCCCCACGCTTACAATCGTCTGGGCGCAGCACCCTCTATATTCACAACCCTGCCACAGCGATATATTTAAACTTTCGTTACTACAATTCGGCCGTCCTGGCTAAATCCGTCCCGGATTTCTAATACAACGAGAATCTTAATTAACAAGAGCTAAAGTTAATTCGAAATCTTAAGACTTAAAGATGCGTTACAGAGTATATCTAATCGTCGTCTTTAATCCAACGGCGAATATTTTTGGCCTCCCAAATCCCTTTATAGGGTTTCCGGGTATTTTGGTAACCCTCTATATCGGCTACTAGGTACCTGTTGAATCGCAGTTTTTTCATAACTTTATACGGTCCCTTAAATTTGGGGATTATTTTCTTCGAAACTCCAGGGGTACAATCGAAATTACGTAGCATTACAAGGTCGCCGTCGGAGTATTCATGCGCTTCTTTTCTCTTTTTATCGCAATAATTCTTATTATATTCCTGTGCTTTATCATTATTTTCTTTCGCAGTTTCTCTTAGTTTGTCTAAGGCTCGAGAGTTTTCCTGAACATGATTCTCGAGGAATTCCCTAACATCGTCGACTGACTCGCCGCGCTGGTCGACACCGAATAATAAGCGACTTGGGGTAGACTTCGTGGATCGGTTAATTGTGTTGTTAAGAGAAAACTCCACGCTCTTTAACGTCTTAAACCACTGTAAACCCGACTTATCATCAGTTAACTTGGCTAGCATGGGGGCCATTACTCTATTAATCCGTTCAACCTGGCCGTTGGCCTGAGGGGAGCCCGTCGCTATTAGAATGTGCTTGATATGATTATCAGACAGAAAGTCGGCAAATTCTACGGAAGTGAAGGCGCTTCCTCGATCAGAAACTAGGGTATTCGGCCTACTATAATTCTGAAAATACTGATTAAGGCAACCTATTGCCTCCTGGCTCGAAGTAGTTTTCGTGGCATACAATTTCACGAACTTTGTGAACGCGTCAACGACAAGTAATACATGTTTCTTGGCTACTTTCGCGTTTACATTGTCGACAGGACCAAAATGGTCAATGTGCACGATAGCAAAAGGTACATCACCCTTTGGAACAATATGTAGGTATCCCTCGACTCTTCCGGTAGTAGGAGAAAAGGAGATACACTTCAAGCAATTTCGGATGTGGTTGTCTACTTTATCAATTAAATTCGGAAACCAATACGACCTACTGATAATCTCTTTAGTTTTAGCAGGGCCCAAATGGCCCATCTGATCGTGATATCTAAACAGGACTTGTTTTTCCATGTTTGATGGCACATAAAAGAGTAGATCATCTCCCTTTTTCCGATAAACTACGCCGTTTCGCATTTCGAAAGAATCGAGTTGTCGCTCCTCTAAAGTTTCGCGAAGGTCGATTATTTTCGCATCTTGGGTCTGACACACCGAAAGGTTCCACTCGAAGGGGTTATCTTCGACTATTAAAACATTAAATGCGCGACTCAACGCGTCCACATGCTGCATTCGTGTCCCCGGGCGATGTTCAAACTCATGATCGAAACTCTGAAGTTCTAAAACCCATCTTTCAATTCTAGGATTTATATCCTTTTTGTCCATAGCTTGTTTAAGGGAATTGCAGTCGGTGACAATCTTGAACCTGATTCCATGAAGGTACACTCGAAATCGCCTAAGGGAATATACAATCGAAAGTGTCTCAAGTTCAAAACTGTGGTACCTGCTTTCGCTTTCGGTGGTCCTTTTCGAGAAAAAGAAGATAGGGTGAAAACGTTTGTCTTCTTTTTGCTGCAAGAGTATCGAGCCAAATCCGAGGGAACTAGCATCACAATGAAGTTCAGTTGGGTCACGGGGATTATATATGGCCAATATTGGGTCGGACATTAGCTTCTTTTTCAAAGTTACAAAAGCGTTAACCTGTGACTCACCGAATTCGAAAGCTGCATCTTTTTTCAGTAAATCATAAAGGGGTTTAGCTATCAATGAAAATCCCTCAACATACTTCCGAAAATACTGACACATTCCCAAAAATCTCTGTAAATGAGTCACGGTCTGTGGTTCCGGGAACCCTTCGATTGCCTCGAGACCCTTTCTCGATGGACGAATTCCTTCTGAGGAAATAATGTAGCCTAAAAATTCTATCTCAGTGTACATGAAAGAGCATTTCTCTAGTCTTATTTGCATCTTATTCTTTGACATCACAATAAAGACTTCTCGCAAAATTTCAATTTGTTCTTCTATTTTTTCGGTGGCCACCATAACGTCGTCTAAGTATACGATTACCTTCCCCGTCTTGATCAAGTCTGAAAAAGCATTGTTAATGAATCTTTGGAATGTCGCTGGGGCTGTTTTAAGGCCAAAAGGCATCTTTAAGTATTCATATTGACCAATCGGTGTGACAAATGATGTTAGTTTAATCGATTCGGGGGCGACGTCGATATGGTGGAAACCGTCCTTTAAATCGAGTAAACTGAAATACTTCTTACCTCCTAGAGCATCTATCTGGTCATCAATTAAGGGGAGGGGGTAGTTATCTCGTAGTGTTATTTTATTTAAGGTTCTATAGTCTACGCAAAGTCGTAAATCGCCACTCTTTTTCTTGGTCAACACTATAGGTGATGCGTACTCCGAATTACTTGGGCGAATAACTTTTCTGTCAATCAAATCATTTACAATTTTTTCAAGTTTTGATTTCTCATCATACGATAATCGTCTAGGTGAAAAATAGAACGGTTTGAGATCAGTCAAAGTTAATTTTAATTCCGCTTTCGTCTCTGGCATCTCTGGTTTTTCGCGTCCTAAATATTCTAATTTAAATTCTTTAAAAAGTTTCATTTTGGTTTCATACGGAATTTTAGGATTAACATTCAATACAGGTATTTGTTTTTCATCAACAAGACAGATATCAATGTTATTCAGTTCATTAGCCGTAACCTCAAAATTTGCAGATTCTACTTCCCTTCCTACTTTTGCCAGACCTAAACCGAATTTACTCAACACATCTCGACCTATGACCAGGGATGACATCATTGTGTCATTCGGTACGATAAGAAGCTTTACATCGTTACAAGTCTCGCCATCTAGTATAATACTTGCGTTTATTTTACCAAGAACCGTTAAATTCGACTGATTGATACCCGCGTATTTACGGTCTACATCCGTGGCTCTCTCGATACTTTGATTGGACATGCATTTTATTTTCAAAAAACTAATTGGACTACCTGAGTCGAGAACACAGTCTATATCTATTCGCTTACCGCTACCTGGGACGACGACAACTTTTCTGAAGAAGCTGTCATTCTCTGAAGAACCTTCACCGACGAAGTTGACAGATGCTTTCTTGACAGGGCAATCTTTTGCCAGATGCCCAGGATCCTTGCATTCGTAGCACTCCCATTTCTTCGGCAGCCGGCATTGTTGAGCGGTATGCCCTGTTTTCCTACAGTTGTAGCAGGTGATGAATTTCCTGGGACCTTCCTCCTTGAAGCCAGTTTTTTCCCCGGTTTTGTATTCGGGTTTGGAGTCACCTTTCGACTGCCCCGAAGTCAAAGAAATTTTATTAAAAGCTTCCAAGAGCTCGGTGGCGGAATCAAAACTCCTCATACGAGCTTGGTTTCTTAGTTGCACGTCTGGAATACCGTCTATCAGATAGTCGACGATCTCATCTTCCTCCACTGGAACCTGGTTTCCAAGGATCAACTTATTATGGTAGTATTGGTTAAATGGCTCATTTCGCTGCCATTTCCTTTCTTCGAAAAGACGTCGACGTTCCAGTCTCCTCGGGCGATGATCAAACATCTTTTTCATTTCTGCAAGCAGATCGCCCATCTCCATTTCTAGGTGTTCCGATTTTGAATGGAACCATTCCAAAGCGTTGCCTCTCAGTTTTGAACTAATTAATATCTTAGCTAGGTTGTCGTTCAACTCGTAAGTAGCACTAAGAAGTAGCACTTGTTTTTCCCATTCGGAGAAATTTTGGTCACTTCCGTTAAACTCGCTTAGGAGATCACTGATGCCCCTGATGTTGAAATTTGGGCGAGAACTCGCAGAGCTTTCTAGAGACGGTGATTCTCGATGAGTTTCGCGTCGAAGGAGTTCCATCTCACGTTGAAGCAGGTCTCGTTCCCTTCTCATTAAATCCATCTCTCGTCTCATCATGTCGACTTCTGTTGCTTGCTCTTGAAGTCGTCTGTCAGCTGGATTAGCAATGGCTCCACCTCCAGTACTGTTTTCACCCGGGAGTCGATGCTGGGACACCACTTCGATATGATCAGGGCCAGGGTCAAGAGTCACATTTACTGCTTCCAACCAAGTGCCATCAGGGAAAGCTTCCTCCAACCTTGCGATCAAATCAGGTTTATTTCCTGTTGCGGAGAGACCTTTTGCTTTGAGAATCTCTCTTAGCTGCACTAGGGTGAAATCATTTAGATTCTTCATTATGTGTTATCACGATCAGCTGATCGGTCAACAATGTCGTTACGAACTGTCACTCTCACGATAACGACTTCGATTCACCAGTTGTTAACTACTTCTCGCGAATGGTAACTTAGTGTTTAACACTACAAATTAAATTCCAACCGTACAACAGATGGCGCCGCATTCGCGGAAGCCACAACACTTCAAAATGGTGGTTGTTTCACTGAAAATTTTCAGGCAACCAGCCACATCAGAATTCGAAGAACACAGTCGAATTTGAGACAAAAGTTTCTTCGGTACACAACAGTGAAAACTACGACACACAGTCGAATTCAAGACACACGGTCACTTAGGCACACAGCCCACAATTAACACGTCAAGACTTTTATAGGTTAATTTGAGAATTTCGATTAAAACAAGAATTTCGATTAAAACCGCGTGGCTGTGCGATAAATAAGCGCAATAACAAAAGTATATGATGAGATGTACTTACCTCGAATATGATTACGAATAATGGGGATCCGCAATCCTCTTCGCGAATTGATAATCAAATAGTGCAGCTCGATCCAATACGTTCACTGAACTACTAGCACTACTAGACTGTTTTCCGGTTCGTGTTACGTCACGTCACAACTACGAATTTAAGGCAAAACTAAAAACAAGGCCAACCCAAATTTAAGACTTTTTTTCTGTGTATCTGGCTATATGGGATAGGCTCAACCATCACCACAAAATGGTCCTCATCGCAGTAAAAAAGGCTTGATTCGAAACCAAGAGTGGGCTTGCTTCAAGGTGTAACGTAAAGAAGACTAGCGCCGTTAAAAACTAGCCTAGCTTAAAATCTTTAAAACGAACCACTGATAGAACTACAAGTTAGACCATATGTAGTCTTGAAAGCAGTCTCTAGCGATAATATGGACAAACATCAAGCCACTGCATGGTTTAGAAACTATTTGTTAGCTAGGCGGTAGGCTAACATCAAGCCGCTGCATAATCTTAAAAGTAGTCTCTGTAGCTAAATTTTGGGCTTACATCAAGTCGGTTTATAAATTTAAAAGAGGTGCTAAATATAACCTAAATAAAGCTGTATTATAAATCAAATTACACCCAGAAAACAATTTCTTTGAATTAAAAAAAAACTTTTTTTTATTCAAAGGAATTTTTTCTTTGATCCACGCATGCCAAAGAAATTTTCTCTGGGTGATTGAATTATCCTGATTATCGAATGTATTATTATTGGTATCCGGCTGGAGCGAGAGTTCTCGTGGCGTACTGAGACTTACTGAGACTAACTGAGGCTAACCAAGGAACTACGCAATAGAATTCAGTAATTCCTACTGGTCAGTGACCAGCCCCACGATTTGTATTGACGAGTAAAAAGGTGGATCTAGAGCTCGGCTCGCTCTATTCAGTTGTGACGTCGCAATTTTTTGCAGTTAGCTATAGCTGTTCAGAGGTCTAAAAGCTAGACCTTGTGAGTTACAGAAAGCTTCATTACCTTCTTCTTTAGAGCCCCAATCTTGCTGCCTCAGGTCGAAGATCAGGTGGGTCTTGTTTTTAATACAAAAGACTAAGGGTTAGGCATAATTGTGTTTTGTTTTAAATTGAAGGCATGTAATGGCTCTTTTTAAGACATAATTATTATAATATTTTAGAAATCAGCTTAATTTAAACCAAAAATAAAAGCAAGACCATCATAGAAGTAAGAATTTTATTCTGTGATGGTTTATGGAAGCTCATTTAGAACCAGACACTCTTTTTTTTAAACAAAACTTTGTTTTCTATGTTCTTTGGTATGTTGAATTTTCCAATTATATTTGTCATCATTCAAAGCTCGATTTTATTATATTGTTTAACTTTATTTATTTGGCTTCTTTCCTATATTATAATATTGGCAAATTAAAAGTAATTTTGCGTTTTCAAATTGTTATATTCTTTTAAATACAATCTCATTAAATTAACTATTCCGCTTAGTTACGTAGATTTTCTGAAATTTTGATAATTTTATGAAGTTATAATGTTTTTTACCGTGTCTAGGTTCACTGAAATTTGTTGAGCGAAGCACAAATATTTTCAGTATGCCTACACACTTCTGTTTTTGTTGTTTTTTCTTAATCTGAAAACTTCATCCGATTTTTGAAAGATTTACATCCAATTAATATGCTTTCAAATAAAAATTTACAATGATTAATGCTTGTCAATTTATATTGAAATTCAAGTTAAAGTTTTCAAATTCTTATTTTTTCTGAGATACATGGATAATTTACAAAATTTTAATTCTTTATAGTGTATACCCTCTAAATGTGTATCAATGGAATTTCAGAGAGTGCGGATTTAAATTTGAACGTTTTTGCGATTTCACTTATCAAAACCAAGATAATAAAAATAATTCGTTATGAATGTTTTCTAACTTGGGTGCATTTTTTGTGACAATACATATATTTTCACCGCCAAATAAAATAAATTACAATAATGTGGAAGTTGTTATTTTCCTTGTTATTTTCTTTAAAAATCACAATGGCTTTGCTGCCCTTTATTGCAATTTATTATGTTTTATTGTATTTTATTGTTAAAACATATTTCCTCCAAGTATCCAAAGTATGCTGAATAGAAGAAAAACAAGGAATAGGGCAAAACGGAAAATATTGACCCAGATAGGGACGTGTAATATAAAAATTATTGTGTAAACGAATCTAGATTCTTACTACGGTTTTAAATCATTTTTATGAAAAAAATATTTATTATATGAACAACAGAATATTTTTAATGTAACGCGGCATAAGGTCCTAACCCACATTTTCATCACGTTTTTTTCAACTATGGACGGTTAAAAGAATACAATTTTCAAATTAACAAAAAGTTAGACAATAATTTAAGCTATTGAGGTGCTAAGTCGATACAGAAAAAATGTTAATTAAAAAATTGTATCGATTAAAAAATGTCAATAAAAAAAACCTATTTACAATTTAAAAAAAAATGTTAAACTGTACTCTTTAGCTATTCAGTTTCTGAATTAATGAAGGTTTGGACGTGATCGCCAAAACATAAACGCAGAGTAAGAAAAATTTTCAAAATGATACCGAAATCAATATCATTTTGATATGCAACAAAAATGATACCATAATCAAGAGCATTCTGATCAAATAGAATGAATTATAGACTTTTGAGATCAAAATGATCTGATTCGAGATCATCTATAAAGTCAAATCAAGATGGCTTACGTTCCTGGAGTACTTTAGCTCATATGCATGCTTTTAATGGTTTCTCATCGTGCAATGCCCTTGAAAAGTTAAAAAAAAATAACGAAATTTGATATTAGAAAATATCACCTTTTAAGTGTATTTTTTATTTGCGTGGGGTTAGATGCATTTTTGTTACATCCCTCTCCTCCATCCATGTGGCCCTTTTTCCTACTTTTCCTGTAGTTTTTTGCCATTGCGGGGCACTAGGTAAGTCTCCCATCCATACACAAACCACGTGGTTTAAGCAAAGCCCCTAAGCGCAAAATCAAAGTAAAGCCCTTGCATTCTAACGAAACAAATATACATGCGATTATAAAAAAAATCATTTCATTAGAATTTTCTTTGATTTTTTTGAGACAATAATCTCATCTTCGAAAATCTGTTGGTTAAGCCCTTATGGAATGCTAAATTTTATTTGCACGACCAAACCAGATTCTCAAATTATTTTAACTCAATATTTTGGTAGATGGAATATTTTATAGACTCAACCAAACAGTTTGGTTGGGGTAGTTAAATATTTTGATATTTTGAGATTTGTGCTTAGCATATTTTAATGTATCGTTTCCTAGTTTCTCTCTGGTTTCCCTTTCCTCAGTATACCAATTTTAAAAGCGAAGTATCTCGTCATCCCCTTTTCCAATTAGCCTAATTTGTCGGGGCAACTAGCTACAACCTTTTAACAAATTAACTTTCCAAGTATTTTCAATCCGGTTTCTCTATTTCGCAGGTAAAATTATTACCAAGTCGTCGCGTACGCACAGAAGATGACCAGATGGTATCCGCAGTTCCTAGACAATCAAGTAAAATACCAAAATATCTAGATTGGAGAGAATGTGGATTCATGACACCCCCTCGAAATCAAAGAGACTGCGGTAGCTGTTACGCCTACTCAATAGCCGGAACAATCGAGGGACAAATTTTCAAAAATAACGGCAAACTGATTACACTAAGTGAACAACAGATAGTAGACTGCAGCAGTATAACAGGAAACTTGGGATGTGCTGGTGGATCCTTAAAAAACACTCTGAGATATTTTGACAGATCGAATGGAATCATGGCAGGAGCCAGTTATCCGTATGTAGCTCAGGTAACAAATCTTCATAAACAATGACAATTAACTATAGTCAAACTCGGATATAGCGCGCCCGGAGATAATTATTCGGAGAATCGAGCTCGCGCCGCGACTATGTAGGACAGGAGTTGCGCGGGGTATGCGGAGCTCACTCACACTCACTCGGGCGTAACAAAATAATAGCCTGTTTACGTTCGGAATTGGACTATGCCCGGTTCCGTTATGTTAGGTCAGGTTCATTGTCAGCCCCAAAATCGCGACTATATCAGAGTTTGACTGTATTACTTTCTAGAAGTTGTTTATTTAATTTTTTTTAATTTTGATTAATTCCGGATCGTTGGAAAGTACCAAATTCAAAATTTCCTGTCTTTCCCTGACTTTTTCTTGACCAATTTTTTATTTTCACTGACCATTATCACGTTTCCTTGCAGGTGTGAAAAAAACCTTACAACTACGAGATGAATAGTTTTAATTTAAACAGAATTTTCTGTTCAAAATTTATTTTGAAAGCTTTGTGTGACAACATTCATGTAAAGTTCTAGAAGGGTTCATCCACAAACTATGCAAGACTTACGTGAAAAACATGAATTTCCAAACAAATAGTTCAATTTTCAAGTTAAAGATCAATTTTAAACAGAAAATTTTAGAATTAAATTTTCAGTTGAAACAATTAGTTTTCAACAAAATGGTTTAGCATCCAACCAAAGTGATGAATCTTAAAAAAAAAGAATTCCCAACCAAAAGCGTGATAGTTAATATTTCTTTAAAAAAAATATTTTGTTTTTCAACAAAAAATAGTTTAATTAAACCAAAAAATACGAATTTTCCATAAATTAGTTGAATCTTCAGCCAAAGCAGACTAATTTTCAAACTGCAAAGAGGAATTCACAAACAAAAGAGTTAAAAATATAAACCAACAAAGATTTTTCAGCCAATAAAGAAAAAAGCGAATCTAAAATGTTGAGTTTGTAAGCCAAGAATACAAGTTCTCAACAAAATAATGAAATTTCAACTAAAAAAGATTAATTATAAAGCAAAAATGAAATAGTAACATTTTTAGCTAAAAACATCATTTTTAACTAAAAAACGAATTTTCAACAAAATGGTTAAGTTTTCAACAACAATCAATTTTAAACAAAATGATGAATTCACCCTCCAAAAAATTAATTTTGAACCAAATAGTTAAATTTTCAACACAAAAGATGAATTTTCTTCAAACAAATTTTTAACATAATACAAGAATTTTCAAACAAAAAAATTAATTTTTAAATAAACATATAATAGTTCAATTTTCAGTCAGAATAGTAAATTTTCAACAACAAAAAATCGAATTTTAAGCAAAGAATTTTAATTTTCAGCCAAAGAAATGAATTTGTAACAAAAATAGAATACAATCCGCTCTGAATAATGCCGGACATGGGCTGATAGGGGAATATTTTTCGTGGAACTCAGCTTCCCCACTCTTGTCACGTGGAAGTGCCATCGAATTCGCGTCTTCTCTTCCTGAATAGTGCCGCTCGTCAGTTTTATTTTTTCCCATCGCAAGTACGAAGTATATATGTTTGGATATTTTTTACGCGATTTTGATTCAACAAAAACGAGTCATTTTTGTGCAGGCATTGATTCGGTAAGTATTTGATTAATTATTATATGTATTATAGATCATTAGTCCGGTACATAGTCTATTTTCGTATATTTATTTGAGTGGCACTATTCAGAAAGACTGGATTGAAATTCCGTCGCTCGTAACGATATCGGGGATGCGATCGAGCAAAAATTTGCAATTTGTATCAAATTGGATGAAATTTTAAACTAAACATATAAATTTTCAACCAAAAAGAATCATTTTTTACCAAATTGTTGAATTTTCAACAATATAATCGAATTAACTTAAACTTCAAGTTATAGTTAATTCCTGAATCTCTCAGGTTTACCCTGACATTCCCGGACTTTCTCTGACCAGTTTTAAATTCCCTGACTTTCTGGAATTCCCTGACCTGTAGCAACTCTGTAATTCTCTACTTGAGTGTAATAAATCCCAATTTATCATATCAGTTGTATAGTGAAGTAATGATTTTGTTTATTAAAAATATAAGCATATTTAAAATTTCATCGAATGTAATTAATTAGCATTCAATAAGAATCACTGAGCTTTTGGACTTTGCAACACTTTTTATCGTTCCCAGAAGACATATAGAGCACAAATTTGATAGAAAGATTCAGCTAGTGTGACATTTATAATTAATAACAATCACTGAGCTTTTGGACTTTGAAGTACGACTTTTTATCATCCTGTACAGAAAGCAGATAGAGTAGAAATTACGCCGTGTAAATCCGATTATCGCGTCTTTGGACGACGCAACAGAGTCGAGGTCGATATTACTGTTCGTTGCTCTTTTCTGTTAACACACCAATAGAGGTGTGTACCTCTAATGAGTTAAAAACACCTACAAAAATGTTCCTTTTTTAACGGTTAATTCTAGTCTACCGCTTGCATCCTCCATATAAGCCAAAGATTATTGACAGAAAATATTGCATTAACCTTTAAACTATTATATTATCTATGTATGTAATAATTGAACGAAAATAATGCTTCATGTAAAAACTTCTTGAGAAATATATTTACACACTAAAATTTCAATTTGGCACTGATTCCAAGAATAAGAGTATCTGGAAGTTTTATGATGTAACAAGAAAACATTCTTCACGTAAGTCTTGAGTATTATGAGTAATACGAAATGTACGTTTGCATCATGATTATCAATTCGGCAATTAACTAAATTGCCAGAGCTTGTTAATGAACACTGCTTAAATATAAGAACCTGAGTTCCTGAAAGTGATAAACAGTGATAATCTATTAATTTCAAAGACTTTCGACGAAACTCGTATTATGTATTGTTTATAAAAAAAAACATAATTTAGAGAAACTATTTTTCTAGATTTATTCTTAAAACTCATTAGAGCTTGATTTATACTAAAATGCAGTCAGGGAACTTGAGGAAACCTTTTTCAGTATGCTATGCAAATTCAGTAGATATACGAGATTTTGGTCAGCCGAACAAATGGAATTTGTTACTCAAGGGACACATGGTCTTGAAATATTGATTTTTGCATTTCGTAAACTGAGTTAAAGTTTTGAAATAAAAATGCACGTAAATATTGATATTTTTCAAATATGGGAAATAAATAATCTTACAATGTTAGAAATTAATTTTTGTTAATGAATATTTATTTATTGGTAAATTATTGTTGATTTATTACTTCCAATGTTTGACAGGAAGGCACGTGTAAGTATAAAAATAGCCAGAGCGTGGCTAAGGTCAAATCATGGGCCATTTTACCGGCACGAGATGAAAGAGCTTTGGAAACAGCTGTAGCAACGATTGGCCCTATTGCAGTATCCATAAATGCAAGTCCTAAAACTTTTCAACTTTACCAGTAAGTTTCAAATGTATTGCCAACACAGCCATTCGACTGTTACAGAATTTATACTTTACAATATATCAGTAAAATATTTCCGGTTATTTTCCGGTTTCGAACAAATTCCATCGCCATTCAAGTGTTAATATCCAAACGTTTAGAAGAATTTAATTCAAAATTTAAGTAATTCAATCAGAAACATTCTATAATTAAAAGAATTAATTCAACAATTTTAAATTCGAAATATTTCAACTTTCCAAACTCAAATAAGTATCATTTCAGGTGCTTCAAAATTAGACATTATTTCAAAATATTACACTTATAGTCAAGTTTGAAGCATTTAATAGTGTACAATATAAAATCTGAAATTTTTTTAAAAGCTTAAATTAAACAATTGTCAAATTTCTTTTTTCAAAATTTAACAGTTTTCAATTTACAAGGACCCGAAATCCTTCACTTTAAAAATTTTCTGACTTTTCTCTAATTTTCCCTGAAAATGTTTCATTTTTCCTGGCTATTAATATTCAAAGGACACCATTCTAATTTTGCAATATTTTTAACATAAGATCTAATAAAAACGAAATAAAACGAGTTCAGAACAAAATATCAAAATTTCAAAATTATTAATTCATTTCAACCACAAAGTATGAGTTTTCTACCATAAAAGATATATGTTCAATATAGCCCGAGTAAAAAGTCTTCGATTTGGTTTCGACTTGAATTGAATCCAATCAAGTCATGCTGAAGTCGAAAAGTTCGAAAAGTTCTCAGTTTCGAGACGGAGCCAGACTTTAATTTATGTCTTCGAGACAAGTTCCTATGAACATGCTAAGGCCATACAAGTAAGAGGAAGGATTATGTTTCGACTCGGTGTTGAGAATCAGCCGGATATCGATGTCTTGGAGACGAACTCAAGACATCATCAAGTCGAACTCAAGACGAAATATTTTTACTGGGGAAAGGGGCATATTTTCAACAAAACAGTTAAATTTTCGACGAAAAGAGACCAAATGCTCGAATTTTAAAACAAAAAATATTTACCTTCAACCAAAAACGATTGCAGATTCAACCAAA
This sequence comes from Acraspis erinacei, assembly GCA_035041075.1. Classification (NCBI taxonomy): domain Eukaryota; kingdom Metazoa; phylum Arthropoda; class Insecta; order Hymenoptera; family Cynipidae; genus Acraspis; species Acraspis erinacei. Next base: position 24,739,771 of record JAWWLR010000004.1, on the reverse strand, counting down.
TAATTGAATTAAAATTAAAAAGGCGAATGTTTTTAAAAACCCCTTGAATTTTAAATCTAAAAGATCAATTTTTAATAAAAAATTATTTGAAATTCAACCAAATAGTGAAATTTCAAGTTATAAAGTCGAATGTTTTTAAAACATTTGACTTTTAAACTTCTAAAAATTAATTTTCAACCAAATAGTTTAATTAAGAATAAATAATATTTCTTACCCAAGCAGTTGCATTCACAACCAACTATTTCTACAAAAGAGATGAATTTTCAACAACATAGTTCAAATTTACCGAATAGTTCAATTTTCCAACTTCATAAATGAATTTACAAACAAATTGTCAAATTATTAGTTAAAAAAAATTAACTGCAACCTAAAAAAGTTTCATTATCATTTAAATATGTCAGGTTCAAGCCAAAAAAGATTAATTATTGTAGAAAACAGTTGTATTTTAATCCTTAAAAGTCAAATTTCCAACAAAATCATGCGTTCCCAACCAAAAGTTGACTGGTTGACATTTCACAAAAAAAAATATTTTCAAATAAAACAGTTAAATTTCCCATAAAAAAACAACAAAAAAATTCATTTTGTACCAAATATAGTAATTTTCAACAGAATACATGAATTTCCAAACCTATAATTGTAAAAACAATTAATTTTCAACAAAACGGTCTAATCCTTAACGAGAGTACCTTCGACCAAAAAATAAATTATTTTCCAACAAAATAGTTAAATTTCCCACCACAAAAATAAAAAAATTATTTTTGTACCAAATATACCAATTTTCAACAGAGTACATGATTTGTCAAATCTATAATTGAATTTTTTACTCAAAAAGTTAAATCTTTATAAAATATAATTTTAAAAGGAATTGTCCAATTCTTCACGAGAGATTTACCTTCAACGAAAAAATAAAATATTTTTTAACCAAGAAGTTCTACTTTTATCTAATTAGGTGAACATTCAATGAAAAGCTCAAATTTCAACAAAATAGTTAAACTGTCAATCGAAGGGATGAATTTGTAAACTAAAATGATGAATCTTCCACTTAAAATATTAGATTTTCAGGTTTAACATATTAATATTTAACCGAACTAACACATTTTTAACTATAAGGATGAACTTGCAACAAAATATTATTTTTTAACAAAAATTTCAATAAAAATTTTCAATACCAAAAAATATGAATATTTTCAGCAAAGAGTTAATTTTTTACTAAAATTACTGGAATTTTCAACCCAAAAAGATAAACTTTTAACAAAACAGTTGAATTTACAACCAAAAAAGGCTGCCTTTTTAACAAAATTCAAGCATATAATGAAATTTTTAATTACAAATTTTATCGTGGTCGGAGGGAATCAACTGAAAAAAAATAAATGTAAGAAAAATAAATTACTGACAAGAATATCATATCAAGGTGACCGCAGAACTTAATTTTAAAAATTCTCTAATTTTTCATTCTCGCCGACGATTTATATTCAATTACCAAAACCTTAATGTTGTAACATTTTAAACTTAGAATCTTTTAGAAACGGAATAACACGATTAGAAAATTAAAATTAAAAATGTCAAAATTATTATACTAGACAGTTTTTTAAAGTGCCTGATATAGAAATTGCCTGAGCCTTGCAAGATTTTCTTAAAAATCTCCGATTCTTCCTGGAATTTCCACGACTAATAATGCTCTGTCTTTTCCAAGATTTCTAAGTTTTTCCTAACCTATAATCACCCTGTGATTTAGGGCAATCAAAATTTGACAGATTCAAATGGATTATTTTTTTATTTACATAACTGATAATTATTTAATTATTAATGGAATAATGAATTCTCCGAAACCTATTTAATAGTTTTAAATCTAAACCTTGCAAAATTTCCAAAAATTAAATTTAAGTCTATTAAAATTAAGCAATTTTCAAAATGTCTTTAAAATAGAATGATTTCTATTAAATCGTTCGAAAATAAACTAGGTATTGCAAATTAAATTATTTTCAAATTGAAAATTTTCCACATTGCCCATTTCCAATTCAAAGTTGAATTACTTAAGAATGTGTAATTTCATATTGAAATCAAAATTAACATTCAAAATTTCACGTAATGTCAATAATAATGCTATTTTATAAAATAAAGAATAAACTTTGCATTTAAAAAATCTAAGAATTACTACCAAGCTATATTCAATTCTTTCTTACTATCGATAATAAGGGTTATTATTTATTATTATTTTAATATTATTATTAATAAGTGTATATAAATGTTTACACCTTTAAAGTCATTGAACTTGCATTAAAGGACAAGGCTCGGGACAAGGTTAATTCGCTGATTTCAGTCTTGAATTCCAAGTGAATAGCCCTCGGTACAAGATCAAAAAATTCAAATCTAAATGAACTTCCTTTCGAGCATATTGTCTCAATGGCCAAAATCTAAAATAATTATGAAACTTAGAAGCTATCTATTTTAAATTAAAAAGACTTTGACCAATTCTGGCACCTTGTCTTCTGACCAGAACGTTATAAACATTTGTCAAAACAGTACTTTGCATCCATCTGAACTTCGAACAGTCATATTTTTTAGATAACAGTATGATATTAGATAACTACTAAATAGCTTGATAATTTTTTACTTAATCTACTTAAAAAGAGTCTTTTACTCCCGGAACACTTTTGTCCCACGAATCAAGAATAGTATGCCACGTGCTAGAATTGGCTCTTTCAGATGAGGAGGTCAGGAAACATTTTCTGACCCAAGATCAATTTAAATGAAAATAACAGGATGGCCACTTAAATCTAAGAATATATCCGTTCATTTTCCGGGGTTTCATTATTCAGAATCACTCTCATTTAGTCATTAAAATTAAAAAGTTTCCGAAGCTGAGAAATCCGAGTTTGAAGTATTCAAAAATAAACTATAAATTGAAGCATTTAAAATAAAATATTATCTCAAATTGCATTTAAAATCATCTTTTTTTATAAATTCTTAGAATTAAATTTTTAAGATACTCAAACTCTTTGATATTTTAATTTAATTTTGTATGCAATAATATGTAAAGAAATATAGCCACAAAACTAATTCTTTGAATTAAATTAATGAATTAATAAAAATTTACTTTTTATAAACAGTTTTCACAAACAAATTTGTCCGTATATAGGGTAAACAGAGGTATTGCCGACACCTTTCTAGTGAACGACACTGTGCAATGTAAATGCTTTTAATAAAATTCCAGAGATATAAAATAGATACTTGGACATGCATAAATATTCTACTATCCATATAATTTGTATGTCAATACTTATTCAGCACAAAATTACTGAATTTATATTTATTAAATAACATTTTTGTTGCCACCTATAGAAGGACATCTTGGCACTACAAAAATTAGCCATGTCGTTAATTTGAAACTACTCTGAAAGTTAGAAGAAAAGGTATTTCTTATTTTATAGTACTTTCAGAGGTTAGATGATTATGTTTTTGAAATATAATTAAATAAATATTAGTTTCAAATTTGAGTAGATTTAATATATTTTTAATATTTTTATCTTACCTTCAAAACCAGTGAACGACATACGTATCTCTCAGTGAACGACACCCAAAAGAAGGAAGTTTTAGGGAATTATAAGCATTTTTTTATTCATATCCATGCTGCCATGATTGATAGTTGCCTTTTTCATTCCTAGGACATCGCCTTCTAAGAATCTTTAATGTTCAATATCTTTTTAATTCATTTTGGATTGCCGAAACTCAAAAATTAATCACCGACAACCCAGAATGAATTTGACAAATTCGTCAACTGATCAAATGATCATAACCAGACAATATCGAAGGTATTTCTTCTCAACAAAAAGTTCATCTTTTCTTTTAAAAACACCCATAGTTATACAAAATAATGTTCTTTATTGTCTAAAGCAACTAAATTACATAATATTTCTTACAAATAACTTTATAAATTCATTTAAATTCAAAATCAGTACCAGTGTCGTTCACTAAATGTAGGGTGTCGTTCACTAGAAATATGGTGTCGATCACTGCATTTGAATAAATTATTTTAAAATAAATATAACAGTAGTTTGGCAAACAATAATTATATTGCTGGGTACTGTCTGGAAACGGAAAAAATCTGCCTTTTCAGATGAATTCATCTTCTTTGCCAAGCAATAAGCATATCAATTAATTTATTTTGTTTTAAAGTCGTCGTAATTTATTATTAGAATGTTGTTAGTCGAAAAAATGGTCATAAATTAAAAATTTATAAACAATTTCTTAACCCATTCAGTTCTATTGGAAAACCAAATGACATAGTATAAACGTTAATTTTTTAATGAAAAACATTTAATTAAAAGACGATTTCCATAAAAAGGAGCTACAACAACACTAATAACGCCATGCGATTCTACGGGAGATATCACGTAGAGTCCATGTCTTAGAAAATTTTTTTCTTAACCCTATTTATTATGCAGTATAATTAAATGCCTGAAGGGTGTTGCACAATATACTTGTTTAATTATAATGTATAACCAATACGATTAAGAAACAATTTCTCAAATATAGACCTTATTTAATTTTCCCCGTAGAATCGAATTGTGCTATAAAAAATATTTATTACTTTTAAGTTTATAGATTTTCAAATTATGTCAATTTTTCGTTCATAATGTCATTTATTATGTAACATAGTCTACCAGCTATTAATTTAAATATTATAATTCATAATATATGACTAAGTACATATAAACTCTAGTATCTGTTTATAGACTTTTTTAAATAATTTTATTTAATAGTTAATTTTGAAATCTTTTTAAATTTACAGCACAGGTATTTACGACGATCCTGCATGTGGTTCGAACACGGTGAACCATGCAATGTTAGTCGTGGGATATTCACCCAAATACTGGATTTTGAAAAACTGGTGGGGCAATACATGGGGTGAAAATGGGTACATGCGATTAGCAAAGAATAAAAATCGTTGTGGAGTCGCCAACTATGCAGCTTATACGAAGATTTGATTTTTACCATACAAAATTCGTCATATCTCTACTCTGTCACCAAAATCGCTCTGCGTCTCATTGTTTAGTCTAATTATTTTTGTATTTGGAACAAATTAGTCAGCGCATTTGACATTTATATTTTATTATTGATTTTAGTATTTATTTGACTTTATTTTATATTAGTTTCTCTCTAATGCAAATTATTTTTAATTGCATAAAGTAACCTGACATAGCGCTTTCGTCATTTGTTGCTTCGATAATATACACGAATATATTCTACCCCTGTGAGACGAATTACCAAATTAATGCTTCGTCGAAACACGCATCATCTACCATCCCGTGAGTGCATTCCATCTGTTTTAGACGCGCCAAATAGTGTTACTATGGTTGACTGACATGGCTTAATTAGAAAGTAGATTGTTTACCTAAATGTTACACAATCGTACATCAAATTAACGCATTTCAATTTTATTCCAACAAGATCTATTTTTATCTGTTAAAATTAACTATAATAATCTACTATTCATTAATTCTGTCCACATTGAAGCTCCTATCTTTCAGCGCGCTTTGTACGTGATTCTTGTCTCGCAACTTTTTCTGTCAGGTCAATGTGACAGTGTATTAGGAGACGTCAGTTT
>JAWWLR010000004.1:24723015-24734063 GCA_035041075.1 Acraspis erinacei | reverse complement strand
GGATATTAAGAAATAATTCGACGGATACGTAGTATACTGTTATTTATTAGGAAACGTGTCAACTCAAAGGACGTTGGACAAAGACTGAAGACAAGGGGCCCCACGCTTACAATCGTCTGCGCGCAGCGCCCTCTATATTCACAACCCTGCCACAGCGATATATTTAAACTTTCGGTACTACAATACTAAAAAGTACTTGTAATTGTTGTTAAATTATAGGGAAGCATTTTATATATTTTAGTTATTTATCGAGTTGGAAAGGAGGAAACTTGGGTTCTCAATATTTTATGAATTGGAAAAAGTATAATTATTTATTATTATTGATGTTATTGATAATTATTGTATGTTAATTATTTATTTTTTAACTTTTCATGGAGTTGAAACAGAGAAAACTTTGGTTTTCTATTTTTGCTAAATGGGAAGATGCTATTTTTTATTTTTATCATTTTTATTGCGTTGAAGACGTGAATTTTTACATTTTTTTCTCAATATGAATAGACCATTTTGATCTTTTTCACCTTTTTATTGAGTCGACGGGGTGAAGTTTTCATTTTCATTTATTTTTTTATGAACTGGAAGAGAGTTTTCTTTCGTTTTAAAATTTTCATCTAGGTGGAAGGAAAAAAAGTGTGGTTAAACTAGAAGGAAAGGAAAAATATGAGATCCCCTTTTGAGCTGTATCAATTTATAAAACTCTAATACTACAAATGTTGTAGTTCAGAGGCATTTAATTTAGAAATTGTTCGATTGGAAAGTGCGTAAACCTTCTCTTTTATACGTGGAAATTATCAAGCATTTGAATTTATAAAAAAATGTAGCTTCAACTTTAAAAGTTTACAAATCAAAAGAGTTATACTTTCAGGGATTCACTCTGCAGTTCAGTTTTGATTCCTTAAAATAAAAAAATATAATTTTAAGATTTCGATTTTAAAAATTTTAATGACCGAGTCGATAAAAACGGCCCTACTGGAAATATCATAGGCAAGTTTAGATTTTTTAATTCACTAAATTGTTAAATATTTGTAAATTTTCAATTTGTTCAATTCCTGCAATTTTACTAAAGGTTAAAAATAATCGAAAAGCACTGTTTATTATTCCTAAATTTCACTGATTTATAGAAATTGCAACTATATTTCTTTTTCATAGTTTAATTTATATTTAATATTTAAATTGTTTGCAATCGCGCGCCTCAATTTGATGTAATTGTTTTGGTCTCATATAATAGTAAAATAATAAAACAAACAAAATATTTAATATCCTTTCAAAATTTACGGTGACTCTGTTCGATTAATAGTGACGGTACAATCGATTTAATCTGCAAATCGCGCACCGCTTTAAACGCTCTTTGTAATGTCTCTTCGTATTTTCACACGTACAAAAATAAAGCTCTCGCGTTCAATTCCCTATTGTGTTTTATTTTACTCTTGCTTTTTCATTTTAACTAGACCTACTATTCATGTACATCGTCAGGCTGGGTCAGCGAAATGTTTTCATGTCCTCTGAATTTTTGGTGGTGACAGATTTATTGGTCTTTCAAAGCAAACAAATTCTTTAAAAATATAAACACTAATCCATTCGATTGATTAGGTCGAGAAAAAAAGTTCGGAGTGTTTTTTCGTGTAGGCCATTCCTTTAAACTTGGTCTTTCTTTACTTTTATTCGAGCTTTTATTATCCCCCTGACTGAGCTCAGTCAATTTCACGCTGGCAAATTTTTTTTCTTTTACAACAACCGATTTTATCGCGGCTCGTCGACTTTTTTGTAATTCGAATGTTTCTCAAATTAATTTGTTTAGTTTCGCGAATTTTCTAGTATCGAAAATGTGACAGTGTTGGAAATGTTCAAATTCGGTAATATTTTAAACTTTTAAGAATTTTATCATTTGGAAATTGTGAAATTCGTTAATATTAAAATTTTTAATATTAAGTTTGAAAAATGTTTGAGAAAGTAATTTATGATAAAAAAATTGTATATTCAGGAATATTTTTTAAAAGCACATCCTTTTTTTCAATCCAAAGCGAATAAAATTTAACATTTTGAATCGGAAAACTAATCTGAATTTTTCAAAGTCAAAGGATCGAAATTCCAAGGATCGGATGGATCACTTACAAACCTCTAAACCTTTTAAACTTTAAAATTGAATCATTCTAAAAAAATTCAAAGTAAATCAGTTTTATTTTATATAAATAGAAATAAATTTAGTTTTAAACTGGAAACATTAAAAATTAAAAAATTCCTGCGATGAAACGTCAAAAATTAAATGAAAACAAACCTCGTTTAAACTGAAAGAAATTTAGTCTTCAATAATGGAATATTATAAGAACATTATTGTTAAATATAACATTATAATATTAAAAGTTTAATTACAAGAATATAAGTTTTTTCATATTTAAGTTCCTTTTGAAATGTCAATTATCTCAAATAAATTTAAAACGTTTGAAACTAAAAAATTTTAATTTGTTTAATTTTGCTTTTTAAAATTAACCATTTCAATTTAAAATACGAAATGAAAACTTATTCAAAGGAAAAATCCAAAAATCAGAATTCAGGATGAAAATTCAGAATTATAAAATTGTAACCATTAAAAATTTAGGAAATTATTGAATTACTAAGCTTTCCATTTCAGACAGTTTATTTTTCATCTATTTTTATTTTTAAGAATACAGTTTTTAACTTCATAATTTCAAATATTTTAATTTTTAAAACTTCATTTAGAATGATTGTTAATTCTTATAGTTTTTCATAGTTAAGCGATTAATTTTTTTAAAGAAGATTGTTATACATATGATATCAATATTTGAAATTGCATAATTTTAAGTATTTCAATCATAAATTGTTTTATTAAGTGGAGTTAGATATGTTAATCTTATCATTTTTAATACTTGACATTTTAAAATTATTTTCTTAATTTTTCATTGTTTTGAATTTATTATTTAGGAATTTAATAGAAATTCGCAAATTACAAATCGTTTGAACTGAAAATTGTGCAGCTATCAGGTTATTGAATTCAATTTTTACGTTTAAATCTGATCCTAAATAATTTAGAATATTCAAATCTAAAATTATTAAATTTTGAATGATTTAAATGTGAAGTTGTCCTGGCATTTTGAGTATTTGAAAAAGAAACTACAAAATTTTAAAATCTTAAATTGGTAACCTAAAAACTTGAAAAATTTTAAACCAAATATTTTCGTCTTTGAGCTTTTGATGTTAAAAAATGTTAATTTGAAAGCCTCAAAAAACAAACTGTTCCAGAATGTATAATTCAAAACTATAATTTCAAATTGAGATTAAAGCAATTGCAAAGCTGATAAATATTTTATTCATAAGAAACATTAATAAATGTTTGGATTTTTACCAAAAAATGTGATATGTGTCCAAAAATTCACTGTCATATTCAGCGTTCAAAATTAGAAACTTTTAAAATTAATATAGTTAAGCATAAAGCGTTAAAAATTGAACAATTCTAAACTTCCTTTAAAAATGAAACAACTCTTAGATTATTAAATGTATTAATAATAATTAGCAGCAAGATTTCTGAAGCAATGCTTTTATTTTTTAATTGAAAAATGTGGTAAATCGTTCACCCCATGTTTATGGAAATATGGTTTGAAAATCTGGAATTCAAATATCTCACTTCTAAAACCACAGAAGTCGAAACGAATATCTCAGCGATGTCAGGACGCATGGATATCGTCGAGAAATTTTCATATCGAAATTTATTCCATTGCAGAGGAAGTAATGCTTCAATCAAGCGATTTGTGATATTCGATTCCGATTGAACTGCACATTTCGAAATCCTCCCAATAGCTTCTTGTTTTACATCGAATTATATTTTCCAATCTTTCCGATTTCTTCATTTTTATCAATCCTTAGAATATTTGATTTCTGTGTTTATTTTATATTTTCATAGAGACATCTTTTTCCATGATTCTTTTCGAAATGCATTAATTTAGTAGTATAAGTCCAAATTTAGGCAGGCAAAAATGTATTGGTATTACTATAGTATAAATCTTATGAAATCGGAAATAAAGGATTCCAAGTAGTATGCATAGTTTCAAGTCAACCATTTAAGTAGTATTATTGAATATAAATCAGACATAAGGGATTTCAAGTAGATTAAGTAGTTCTAGGTCAGACAGCTACATAAATAAAAAATACAGGATCTCAAGTATTATAATAAAGTTTAAGTAAGTCATGTAAGTAGTATAAATCTTTTCGAATGTGAAACAAGAGATTGTAAGGAGTGTGCGTATTTTTAATTCAGTCAGATAAATCAGAAATATAGGATCTCAAGTATTATAGTACATTTTGATTAAGTCATATAAGTAGTATAAATCGCATTAAATAAGGCGAAAGAAAGTTAAACGTAGTTCAGAGAAAACCTGAAAATCATGGAAAAGTCATCGCATTTTTTAGTCAGAGAAAGTCAGAGAAAAGCATTTAGCTTTAACATTCAGTAACTTTAAGTAACTTTCAAAAATAATATTCAGGGCTGCCACACAGTCACCAAAGGATTTTAAAGATTTTATCATATTTTTAAAACATTAATGGAGTTTTCAAGAACTTTAAGGAGTTTCAGGCGATTTTAAAAGATTTGGAAAGCTTTGAAATAGCTTAGGGTAATTTCTAATTTATATCAATAATTTAAAACGACATAAAATGATATAATTCTCAATGTTAAAACGTTTTAAAAGGATTTGAAAAATCTCGGAGGATTTCAATGATTTTAAGGTATATCAGCAAATTTTCTATTGATCAAGACTATGATGGATTAAATGAAATTTTTTTTATTAAAAAATTTTTTAAAAATTTATTTGTACTTTTTAAAATGAAATTGAATTTCTTTGAAGTCCTATGAATCGAATTTCCGTCAAATCTTTGACATAAAAAAAAATCTGGGAATTTTTAAAATTATGTCTTACCAGCCTGAAAAGGGTTTTAAGTAGTATACATAGTTTTATCTCATGTGGATGTAGTATGAATCACGTTAAATGAGGCGAAAGGATGTCAAGTAGTAAATGTCATTTCAAGTCAGCCATGGGTTTTTAAAGCAGTATGATTTATTATAAGGAAGCCAACTGCGAGGTCTTTTTCAATATATAAAGATAATAAAAGTGAATTATTCAAACGCTTTATTAAAATATAACCTCAGTAATGAAATCAGGTTATTTAAATATTAGAAACAAAACCAACGTTTCATCTGCTACTTATCATGAAAGAAAATATGTAGTTCAAGCAGGAAAATAGGCTAAAATGGAATCAATGAACCTGAAATACATTTGATTAAACTAATTTTTATTTTCGAAACAGCCAACTGTCTTCTAAACATTTTTTTCTTTCCGAATTGAAAATTTAACAATGTAGTTGAAAATTAAACTGTTTTTACTTCAGGTTTAAAGTCGTATTTTTAGATCAAAAAATTGTCACCATTGCAGTGGCCTTTTTATCTAAATAGTTGAACACAAAAAAATGAGTTTTGAACCCAGCAGACAAATTTCTTACCAGAAAAGATAAACGCTAAAAAATACATAATTTTTTAACCAAGTTGTTGAATTGTCAACCAAGAAGATTTATTTTCTACCATAGCAGAATAATTTTTAACCAGAGAGTTTCATTTTTATACCACAAAAGCTGAACTTTCTACGGAAATAGATTAATTTTGAAACAAAAAAGATGAATTTTTAACGAAATAGTTCAAATTTAACCAAAGAAAAAAATGTTAGTCATAAAAGGAAAAAAAATAAAAGTGCTCAATTTTGAAGCCAAAAGGTGAATTTTTAACAAAGCAGTTTAATTTTCAGTTAAAAAACTTCATTTTTAACAGAAAAAACTACATTTTTACCAAAAAATTAATTTTATACCAAAGAAAAGAAGCATTTTTAACGAAATAGTTCAATTTTTGATTCAGAAATGTGAAATTGCAACAGAATATATAAAAGCAGTTGAATTTTTAGCAAAAAAGTTAATTTCCGAAACAGATGGATTTTTGAGTAAATAGTTGCATTTTTGACCATAAAAAGTCAAATTTCTACAGAAGGAGATTAATTTCCTCCTAAAAAAAGTTTTTTTTTTGTTTGGAAAGACAAACAATTTTAGTATAGTTGTTCAATTTTTTAACCAAAAAGACCAATTTTTAACAAAATAGTTGAGCTTCGATTTTTAACTAAATAATACAAATTCTTGCCACCAAAGATTAATTCTGATCCAAAAATTACAGACTTTTCATTTGAAAAAAATGAACTTTCAACCAAAAATGGTTAGATTGTCTTATTGAGTTCTATTCATTCAGTTCGCATTTGATATACTTTTAAAATATTTTGTTAGAGAACTCGAAAATTTGCTTAAAAATGAAGTTAATTCTTTATTGCATACTTTTTGATGACATCTTTTTTTTAATTCGTGATACTACTTACACTATTTTTTTCTGTTTTTATTTTATAGTTTAATGAAACCATCTTTTTTAATGGAAGTCTTTCCATCATTCATTAATAAGTAGTATAAGTCACTTTTAAAGCAGCCATAAAAGTATTATAAATCCAGTAGAATGGCAACTAGTATTCTGAATTTTAAGTCAGGCAGATAAGTAGTATGAATCATGTAGAGTCAGATTTATAGGATATCGAGTAGTATATGGAATTTAACGTCAGATCTACATTTAAGTAGTATAATCCTTCTGAAATTAGATATAAGGGATTTCTATGAGGAAAACTATTCAGACACTATTTTTTCAAATATGTGACACTATTCAGACTATTTTTCATTTCTTTTTTTATTTTATAGTTCCATCCAAGCATCTTTTTCAAGGGAAGTCTTTCAAGAATTAAATAATTAAGTAGTATAAGTTGATTTTTAATCAGCATAAAAGATTTTTATAAGGGACAGTATTTTTACTAACTTTTTTTTTAATTTGTGCCACCATTTTTTGAAATTAGTGGTAATATTTACATTATCTTTTAATTCCGTTTTTATTTTACATTTCTACCTACCTTTTTCAATGCAAGTCTTTCAATAATTCTTTAAGTAGTATAAGTCACGTTTTAATCTGCCACAAATGTATTATAAATAAATAATAATGGTAACTGCTATTCCGAATTTGAAGTCAGCCGGATAAGCAGTATAAATAATGTAGAATTAAACTTGCAATCTATCGAGTAGTATAAGGAATTTTAAGTCAGCCATACATTTGTGTAAGTAGTATAATCTTTCTGAAATCAAACATGAAGAATTTCTAGAAAGACCATCATTTGACAATATTTTTCCAAATTGGTGACACTATTTACACTATTTTTTATATCTAAAGTGAGTCCAACGTCTGTATAAATTTTTTCTTCCTTGAATAATCCTTTTTCTTCTTATATCTCATTCACAATGATCTGGTGCAATGCAGTGGAATATTTTTCTTTTGAACTTTTTGCACACTTGTTCGTTTAAAGCTTATTTCGTCAGGTTGGACATGGTTCTCACCAACATCGTGCGTCAGGTTAGATATCGCTTGTCCTCTTTGTCTTTTCCCATGAATCTTCCGTGCATTTATTTCAGATGTTTCATTTTTCATTTGCAGCTATCATTTCTGTTCGCCTTCTATCCATTCACCTCCACTTTTTTTCTGGCACCACAGCCTCTTCACCACTCGGACATGGCTTTTAACTATGATGAATCACGCTTGAATTACTCTCGCGTGCTCAAAATCAGCATACATGGTAATGGGAAAAACCACCCCATTTCGATATTTCCACTGTACTTTAGTTTAGAGAAGTTACCAATTTTTCAACCCATTATTTTTCATTTTTTTTAATAATAGAGAAGTTTAATTTTTTTAAATATATCATATCTGCTATTATTTTATTATTTCCCACATGTTACACTCTAATTTGTCCTAAAAGAACTGAATCTTTTTTTTTTCTCACGCACTGCCTAAACTTTTTCTATTTAGTGAACAAATAAGTAAATGTTTTTTTATAAAATATAGTTGGAGCTGCTGTCCTGGGAACTTGAACAGCCTCAAAATTATTACAAACACTATTAATTAATTTTAATTTGCGTCAAAATCATCAATATTTTTTAGAAAATATAGCTGATGATACTGAACGCCCACAAACTCAAAATTGACTTAATTATAACTAAAATTCTACCCCTAAGTTTTTGAAATGACCATTTAATGTGTTTAAAATATGAAATCGTATATTTTGAAAATTTGGCATGATTTTTTAAAAAAATTTTATTGAATGTAACAATAATACAAATCTATTTTTTTTATGAAGTAGAATAACTTTAAAGGGTGTGTGATGGAAACAAAAATCAATGGATTTTTCAGAACATCTTGCTTAACATTATTTCCCATGTTCCCTGAGTTTCCTCTTTTTGAAGAACCAATTAAGTTAAAATTCCTTTTTTTGTTCAATATTCATAATTTTAGTTGGCAAATCTTCTCTTTAATTGAAAATTCAAACATTTGCGGCAAAATTTATCTTCTTTAAATTCAAATTAACTAATCGTAACTAATTCGAAATCCAAATATATTATTAAAATCAATTTGTTTTAGTAAGAATGTATCTCTTTTAGGCTAAAAACTTAACTATATGCTCTAAAGTTCAACTGCTATTTCAAAAAATCATTTTTTATTGCTGTTGAAAATTCATTATTTTAGTGAAAAATTCATCATTATAGTATGCAATTAAACTATTTGGTTAAAGATAAACTTTTTTCGTTTAAAAGTAATGTTTTTGGGAAACAAATTCAATTGTATCGTAACAAATTTATCTCTTTTGTTTGAGAAATTAAGCTCTTTTAGTAAAAATTTCATCTTTTTCTATTTTTGTGTCTTGCTGAAATTTTGTCTGTTCTTTGGTAGAAAGTTAATCTTCTTCATTGAAAATTTAACTATTTTGGTTGTGAGTTTAATTATTTATTACAAAATTAATTTTTATTTTATTCAAAATTAATTTTTTTTTATTGAAAATATTTCTATTCCATTTTCCTTGGTTAAAATGTCAACTATTTTTACCAGAGTTGGACCATGTTTTTTAAAAATTCACTTTTTTTGTTAAAGATTAATCTTTTTTGTTGAAAATGAAACCATGTGCTAGCACATTTCACTGTTTAATCGACAATGAACTTTCTTGTTAAAAATTCATCTTTTTGGGTTGATAATTCATTTGGTTAAATTTCGTTAAAAATGTAACTGCTATGGCATAATTTTCAACCTTTTAGTTAGAAATTCGTATTTTTTTATGAAAAATCAACTTTTTGTAGAAAAACCATCTTTTTGACTTGAAAATCCATCTTTTTGGTAGAAAAGTCATCTTTCTTGGCTGAAATTAAAATTTTTTGTTAAACCTGTTTTTGGTAGAATTGTAATATTTTTTATTTGAAAATTTGAACATTTGATCAAAAATTCATCTTTAATGGTCGAAATTAGACTTTTTTATTCAAAATTCATCTGTATTCTTAAAATGTTGATATTTGTCTTAAAAAATAGCACTTTTTGGTAGAAATTTCAACATTTTGTTTCAAATTTGTTTCTTTTTTGAGTTGAAAATTCATTCCTTTCGTTAGAAAATCTTTTTTGCTTGCATAATTTATTTATTTTCAAAAATTGATACCCATATTTTAATGAAGAATCTCCCTGTTTGCCCTCCTTTGGGAGTATTTTGGGCTAAGAAGTCTGCTTTCCTTATTGATATTTATTCATCTACATTTTCGGGTCAAATACCCTTACAAGCGATCAAAAAACGTGTTCGAAGTCTTTCGAATAGCTTCAACCTATAATAGCTTCTTGAACTAATTTAATCGAATTTTATTTTATTTCTACTGGTGCTGATCGCGCGAAAACTGGCGTCTCTTCAACGACTTTTTTTCTGAAAACTTGACTATTTCGTCGTTTAAGAAAGAATTTGGACCGCATGGGAAGGCTAATGAACACTACACTTCGCGAAGCTGTATAGCTTTGTTCCGTGCTTCGCATTTGAAGAGTAGTTTGGGAGCTCCAACTCCCGGCTTGGATTCCATTCCAGATAAGTATGCCGGTTCCAGCTGCAGAGCCCGCAGTTCGCTTTTCTCCCCTTTAACCCCTTTCACCCCGTTAACCCCCTTCAACCCTTTTTCCCTTCCACTTGCCATGCCAACTCTCAAAAAGTTAGTTCGTTGCACCAGACAGGAGAAATAATCCTTGCAGGAAGATCCGGCTTGTAAGGATCTCAGCTTCAAGGAGTCTTGGCGCTTTACGGCCAGCCTAAGCGATTTGAGCTCGTGAATCTCTTACCGACAGAAGAAACGAGCACTCAGTCTTATTCGCAATTAGGACTTCTTCTGCATTTTTTTCTGCTGAGGGGTAAATTAATTCTGAAGTGGTGCCTTTATTCCATTACACATTATACAAAAATTGGTTCGATTGTGAATGAAATTTTCCAGGAAATAGAGAGCTAAAAAGACTTTCTGAACTGATAGAATTAGTTCAAAAAAAGGTGAGATATAAGAGATCAAAGAGCAACTGTCCGGGATCAAAGTCCATAGCAAAACGGTCAGAGTCCAACTATTAGGGATCAAAATCCATAGTTCCAAGGTCATAGTTTAAATTCAGTGGTCATAGGTCAGATGTTCAAAGGTGTTTACAAAGTTTAAGGGTCAAAGATGAAAGGTTAAAAATCATAAGTAAAAACCTAAAAATCAGAAAATTAACTGAAGAATACCTAAATTATTTCAAATTTATCATGACGCCCAAAAGAATATTAAAAAAATAATATTCTAGGTTTTTAAAATTTTTGTCTTTGAAATTAAGTTTTCAAATTTAAAGGTAATAACCCCGCCTCTAAGTAGTATACTAGTCGACATGTCGTATCTCTTGCGGAAATACCTTACATTTGAAATTATATTTTCTGTAGACTCTCTTCAAAAACTCTGTTGAAGAGGTCATTCTTTGAGTCACTGAGTGTCTTTTGCCACATGCTGTTCTTTAAACTGCACAAAAATAAACTATTTTTTAAATATTTTTATTGCTCTTACCCTTTTTCATATCATACCTCTTCTTTCTTCTTTTTTCAAGAAAC
>JAWWLR010000004.1:24707186-24721737 GCA_035041075.1 Acraspis erinacei | reverse complement strand
ATTGACAGTAAAATATTTGGATTGAAGATTCATTATTTTAGTTAAAAATTTATTTCTTTGTTTAGAAATTAAATTATTTCGTAGAAAATTAATCATTTTTAGGTGTAGATTTAACTATTTTGTTAAAAGTTCAACGATTTTATTGAAAATTTAATCATTTCTTAAATTTAATTTTGAATTTTTTTTTAGGTTTAAACATAATTTAAATACAAAATTCTAAAATAATACTTTAAATTCTAAACATTTTTCAGAATCTTCAAAAAAATTCGAAATTCTCCAAGAAAATGTTAAATTACTACTATATTCCAGAAAATTTAAGAAACTTCTGAAATATGCTAAAAAAATTCTGGAATGTGCCAGCAAATTCTAGAGAATTCCAAAATATTCAAGAAAAATCGTTAAAAATTACAAATTAACAAAGAAGTTTTACAATCAAAGGTTTCAAATAAATCTAGAACATGTCAGAATATTTTATGGTTTCCTAGGTAATGGCTAGAGTGATTGGCTACCTTTGTAACTTATTCGCCATTTCAAAATGATCATATATTTAGAAATATTGACAATTAAATCTTATAGTAAAAAGTGCGGAGAATTATGACAAAATTTTTCACTGTTTATTAATAGTTTTATTTGTCAATATTCCCTAATTACAGATATTTAAAGAAAATGCCCAATCCCTTGGGGGGGGGGCAGGGTGTCCAACCATTTTACCCATTACCCTATTTTGATAAAAGATTCAAAAATATTCCAGTATTTTTTCAAATATTTCAGAATTTTGTTCAAAACTTTTTTAATTGTCTATAAAATTCTGAACTATCAGGGAAAACCAGGAAATATTCTAACAGATTTCAGATTTCGCAAGAAGATTGTAGAATATTCTGTTGCAGGAAACTGTAAATTATTCCAGAATATGCTGAAACAGAATTTTAACGGAGAATACACATATTTTTGAAATACCTGCAATTTACTGATTAAAATCCATTTGACTGATTAAAATAAATAAAGTGCACTTACCTTATATTGTCAAAAATTTTGATTGATTGCCTCTGAATAATATTGACTTAGCTTATACCGACAAAACTACATTCAATGGAATATATTGAAAGAAATGGATTGGTTTTTTCGGGTTTATCGTAAAATATTTGAAGTTTTATCAAATATTCGAAAATAAAAATTTTATTTTTAAAAAGTTGTATTAAATTTCTATCCAAAGATGGATTTGCGACAAAAATTAGGTTATCCTAAATGATGATTGATGAGGAAAGATCTAACTGTTAAGGATAGATCGCAAAACGCGTCTTCGCAAAGTGCTATAAAATCGAATGGCTCCTAGTTATTCCGATGTAAGCGATTATTGCATTTCTCGAAATAAAAGTTTATACGAGCGCGCCACCCTGTCGCCATCACTTGAGCACATTTTCCACTCTGTTCTGGTATCGAGAATCGAATCTAGAGAGGATCATAGAAAATCGCTCATTCCTTTTTTTATCCCCTCAATCACTCTGCTACTCTTCACTCTGCTGACCGGGGATTTCCAATTTTTCTCACACACCTGCGCATTTCTTTTCACATTACATGTCGTACTATGAATTCGAAAAAGTAAATTCAACCAGACTCGAATTTCCATGTTTTCACAACTTTTCAATTTTTCAAAATTGACTGCACGTTTCTGATTAAGATTCAATTCTACGTTCGTATATCTCGTTGGGATATTACTTCTGAAATTGGAAAATATTTCGCTGACGGGAAAAGAGAGACATTTAAATAAATAATTGATGTTGCTAAATTTAAAGATTTTCTAGAAAATTGGATAGAAAATTATTATAAGTAACAAAGTTATTTTCTTGAAAATTCATCTTACTCTTTAAAGAATAGCAACTATTATATTTTTCTTTGAGAATTCATCTATTTTGGTTAACTGTTTAACAAAATTCTTAAAAATTAATGCATTTTGTTACAAATTAAACTATTTTTGTAGAAAGTGGCACTATTTCGTTGAAAAGTAAAATTTTAAATTTAATTTAAAAAAAAGAAGATTTTCATCGCTCTACTGTGAATCGAACCACAGAACTTCCGATTGCAGGTTGGGTGTTTTTCCCATTAAGCTACTAGAGAGATTGAGAATCCTTTTTCAAAAACATACGTTGCGTTATGCAAAGTATTGCGTACTAATACAAGTAAATTTTTCAAAGAATCTATATTATGATCACAGATAGTAACCACCAATAATATAGATGCCTGGAAAAATTGACTTGTTAAAGCGTTCCGAAATAGTAAAAAAATTGGAAATTTCAAAATTACATTAAAATCTGTGTGTGTAAAATGAATTTTTTTCTAAATGTTACTAATACTAAATGTTAATAAAATGTTACTAAAAATATGTGTTACTAATACGTAACACATTAAAACTTTGAAAACACAGCGTGTGTTTCTTAAAACGTATTCTTCTTTTAGTCTCTCTAGTAGCTTAATGGAAAAAGAACCCGACCGGCAATCATAAGTTCTGAAGTTCGATTCCCAGTGGAGCGATGGAGAAGATCTTTTTCAGAAAAATTCAATTATAACATTTTTTAATTCATAGCTCTATCTAGTCTGAAAAGACGTTAATAGTTTCTGTTATTTGAAGAGTTAACTTGGATCGTTATTGTTCATTTCTATTTTCACGGTGGGTGAAAAGATATCTTTACTGATCGGTGGTTACTATCTCTGATGATAATAAAGATTCTTTGAAAAAGTTACTCTTTTGTTGAAACTTCGCATGTTTGGTTTGAAAATGCAACTTTTTTATAAAAAATTCGTCTTTCTGGCTTGAAAATAAATTTTCTTGGTAAAAATTAACTCTTTTTATAGAAAATACATATTTTCAAGTTGAAGATTTAATTTCTTTAAAGAAAATTTGGCCTCTAGCTTGACAGATCTGGATTTTTAATTTAATTTTTTTTACAAATTTTTTAGTGAAAATTTGACTATTCCATTTTTTGTTCAAAATTTATCTTTTCTAGTTGAACATTCATCTATTTGTTTGAGAAATAATATAATTTTTTCAAAATTTAACTTTTTAGCAGAAAATTAACTCTCTTCTTTGAAAATTCGCCTTTTTGTTGAGAACTCACCTTTGTAGGTTGAAAATTAAACTATTTTGTTCAAAATTCGCCTTTTGGGTAGAACATTAACATTTATGGGTTGAAAATTCAAATTTCTTACAAAAAATTCTTTTTTTCTGTAAAATTAAACTATTTCTTTTAAAAACTTGAATATTTTATTGGGAATTCGTCTTCGTTTGAAAAAATCAAATTCTGGTTTGAAATTTCCCCTCATTTGGTTGAAAATTCACAACTGTTTGGTCGAAAATTAAATTTTGGATTTGGTCGAAAATTAATTCTTGGATGTAAATTTAACTTTTGTAGTAAAAGATTCCAATATTTGTTTGAAAAGTCTTTTATTTTTTTATTCCTTTTTTTTGGTAGAAAATAATCTTCTTCATTGAAAATTTGTCCTCGTCGTTGAAAATGCATTTCTTGTTGCAAAATCAACAATTTTATTTGAAATTCGGTTTTTATTGGTTAATAATGATTTTTAATTAAAATTTTTCTGTTTCATTTTTTATTCAATATTGATCTTTTATAATTGAAAATCTATCGTTTAAAAATTAAACAGGTTTTAATTTTGCCGAAAATTCATCTTTTGGGTAGAAAATTGTCCTTTTGGTTAACAATGAATTATTTTACCTAAAAATGTATTTCTTTCTTTAAAAATTTAAGTATTTCAATGAAATCTGATCTTTTTTAGTTGAAAATTTAAATATTTTATTAAACAATTAACTATTATATTAAAAATTTAATTATTTTTAAAATGTGAATTTTAAATTGTTTTATTCCGTCTACGAAAGATTCTACAATCAAAGCGTTTCAAAATTAAAATTCTGGTCTTCTTCTAATAATAGAGAGAAAACGAAAAGTTTGTCAGGAAAAAGCGGGGAAAGTTTAGAACATTTTTAAAATAAACTTTTACATTCACCCTGTTTAATATAGTTTTTCTTTTGTTTTATGCATGTTTTTTATCATAAGATCCTTTTTTCATTCTTTTATCAAGCTGAAAATAAGCGGAAATAAGGTTTCGAGAAAGGTAATGTAAATTTTAATGAGAAGAAATAAAAAGAAATTATCTCAAGGTGTTTCTGTTAAATTGAGGTATTTCAAACCACAGGGTTCTTGCAAGAAAAGGAAGTCTGGAAAACTTGCAGTCGTTTTGCCGTAATAAACTCCATATCCATTCTCTTGGGAGCATATCGCAACTGTAAAACTAATATGCGATTCATTCTAATTTTCCCATCCGAGGCAATATTCACAAATTAAGACGAGTTTTTACATTAAAAATTCCTTGAAGAAAATTTCTTCCTAAGATTCAAGGGTTCTTAATTTTTAATTTTTTAAATTTCCTTTTCTTACCCTGTTTTCTAAAAACCTCCTCCTTTTGAATTTTGTTTTGCTAAAATTTAAACATTAATAGAACTGAACGAGAAAATCTAACTATTTTTAGCTGAATGTATTATTCTTGTTTCACAAGTCTGCTTACTATTATTTTTTGGATCAGAATTAATTTATCTTTTTGCACTGCAAATTTAATTATTTGCTTGAAAATTCGCTTATTTGATTAAAAACACATTTTTTATGGTAATTTTTTAATTGAGATTTCATCATTTTTGCCTTGAAATTATCTTTCTTGTTTAAAATTCAACTATCTTCTGAAAAAATCATTGTTTGGTTTGCAAATTTTTTAAGTCAAATTTTTTTTAAATTTAGCTTTCTCAGACTTGGAAAAATTGCTCGCAAATTACGCAAAGAAAATTTGAAGGTTCCAATACGAAAATTGTATTGGAATTGAAAATCGTATTATATTGTTGTATTCAATTGTAACTGTTTTCGGTTTTAGTTTAATTAATTTTGTTTGAAAATTCAAACGTTTAGTTGAAAATAAAATTTTCTAAACACATATTTCATGGTTGAACATAAACCTTTTTGTTTAAAATTAAAATATTTTTTTAAAATCTCATTTTTCTTGTGAAAAATACATTCATGTTTCATTAAAAAAATGTATCGTTTTTGATATAAAAGTAATTTTTAATTAAAATGGCATCATTTATGCTTTGAAATTAACTTTTTGTTGAAAATCCAACCGTCTACTAAAAAAATTAATTTGCTGGTTGCAGAATTTAATTATTTGATTCTAAATGTAATTGTTTTCTATTCTAATTTAATCAATGTATATGAAATTGCGAATATTTGGTAAAAAATCCATTTTTGTTTAAATTTTGTGTAAAAAATTAACGATTTGCTTAAAAATAAATGTTTTGGATAATTCGTCTTTCTTGGCTAAACATGTACTTTTTCGTTAAAAATTAAACTTCTAAAAAATCGAATTTTTTAATTTAAAATTCAACTATTTGGTTACAAATGTAACTGTTTCATTGAGAGTTAATTTTTTGGTTAAAAATTCAACTATTAGGTTAAAAATTAATCCTTTTTAGTTAAAAATTAACTATATAGAAAATTACTTTATGGAAAATTTATCGGGTTTGGTCGAGGATTTAGATATTTTTGGTTGAAAATTCGTATTTTTTTGTTTAAGTCGACTGCTTTTGCTTAAAATAAAAATGCATTTTTGGTTAAAATATCAAATATTAATTTTTTTTGCAAATTCATCTTTTTCTTATTTAAAACTCAACTACTTATTTCAACTTTAAGCTACTTTGTTAAACAATTAATTTTTTGTTTAAGGATTAATCTCCTTAGTTGGGAATTTATCTGTTTTGTGGAAAATCCTTATTTTTTTTTTAAATTAATATTTTTTAACTAAAAATTTATCTGTTCCATTTTTGGTTCAATGCTGTTATTTTTTACGAATAATTTATCTATTGTGTTTAAAATCCAACTATTTTGTT
Source organism: Acraspis erinacei (assembly GCA_035041075.1). NCBI lineage: Eukaryota > Metazoa > Arthropoda > Insecta > Hymenoptera > Cynipidae > Acraspis > Acraspis erinacei. The sequence continues at coordinate 24,715,796 of JAWWLR010000004.1, read as the reverse complement.
AAAAAAATTGTCTTTTTGGGTTGATCTAATTTTTTTTCATCTAAAATTAACATCCTAGTTGGTTGAAATATCAATTATTACATTTTTCGTTGAGAACTCAACAAGTTTTGTAAAAATTTATTTTCTTTATATCCAAAATAATTGTTTTAACTAAAAATTATCTATTCCATTTTTCGTTGAAAAGTAATGTATGCTGTTTAAAAATGCATCTTTTTTGTAAAAAATTAATCTTATTGGTTAAAATTTAATTTTTTCTTGTTAATAATTCAAATACACATGGGTTGGGATATAACTATTCTGGTAAAATTTAATTTGTTTATTGCAGATTGAATTCATTTGTTAAAAAACTAACTTTTTTATTTGTCTTCTATTGGTGAAATTCACCTATTTTTTACGAAAAAGAACAATCTTTGTTTAAATTTCAACTATTTCATTTTGTCTTGAAAGTGGAACGACTTTGCTGCAAATTCATTGTATGGGTTGAAGATTTATAATTTCTACAGAAAATTCGCTTTTTTTAAAGTTCAACAATTTGGATGCATTTTTTTTCTTCCGTGACTAAAAAATTTTTGTTTCATGAAAAATGTTTTCTTTTTGGTATGGAAATTTGACCTCTACTGTGAAAAGTAAACTACTTTAAAAATTGTTGTAAGAAAATAAATTCAAAAAGTTATTTTGATTCTCTACTTGTTAATTTATTTTCTTAAAAACGCATTAATTTTTTCGCTGAAGATTCATCATTTCAGCATAAAATTAATCTGCTTAAAACCTGAAAATATTTTGTTCAAGATTCGTCTTTTTGCTAGAAAATAATATGAGCGAGCTGCAAATTCAACCATTTCTACTACAAATTTATTTATTTTCTCCAAAATTTACATTTATTTTTTGATAAAAAATTGATCTACTGGATTGAAAATTGGTTTCTTAACAGTTAATTTTTTTCGGTTAAATAGTCATAATTTCAGTTAATAATTCATCAATTTGATTGAAAAAGAACTATTTTGTTGACCATTCCAGTTTTTTGTTTCGAAATCAATCTTCGTGACTGAAAATTTAAATACTCCATTTTTTTACAAATTGATCCTTTTTAATTGAAAATGCAAACATTTAGTTGAAAATTCATATATTTTATTTAAAAACTCGTCTCTTTTGTTTAAACTTATCCTTAATTACAAATTAATGCGTTTGGTTAAAGATTCATCTGTTGATTTGAAAATTCATCTCTTGGGTAAAAAATACGGATTATGTTAAAAAAAATTTTTATTGAATTTCATACGGTACCTAAAAATTTGAATTGAAAAGAATTTATTCCCCTGTTTCAGAACATTTTGGTTTCTGAAATCAGCAGCTTTTTTATACAGCTATACTAATGTCATAATCTCAAATATTCAATTTACAATTAGAATAAAATAAAATAGAGATTACCATTAAATAAAATTAATGCTCAAGTGAGTTAGCATAAAAATTATTAAATAGAGTCATTAGTGAAGTAACCAACTTTTACGAGCTAATATGTTTCCATTTACGAGCGGCGAAAACCACTGATTCAACGTAATTCCACTTCTAGCTCGAGTAGGTCACGCCATTTCGCACACGCGCGAATTTCGCGGTTTCATTACATTAGAATTAAGCTTACATTTTTCATCAGAACGAGCGCTCAAATCTGTTTTGCATTGACGAACGACCCAAATGTAGTCATTTCCACAGAAAAGTTGTAATTTCTTCGGGGGCTCTTAAATTACGCCCATAATCTTTAAAAAGATTGATCATGAAGGGAAAATTGTTAAAAAACGGCATCCTTTTTAAGTAATTTTTTTTCCATTTAATTTGATAAATGTCTCGAACAAAATACAAAATCTTGTAATCTCTGTAGCTTAGGTGGTAATCAAACCGGAAATATTAAAGACCTGGGTTCGAATCCTAGCGGAGCCAGAGAATCATTTTTTCACAATTTAAGAATAAAATCAATATTAAAGAAAAAACAGTGTATGGTAGTGATTAGCAGGATTAGTATGGCAGTAGTGAGGATACCAAATTGGAGTCTTTAGAGCAATTGCAAATCGTCACATAAAAAATTGATTTTTAATCAACAAAGATGCATTTTTAAGCAAATAATCGAATTTTTTAATTAAATAAATTAAACTGCAACCAGAAATATTTGCATTTTAAGTACATAGTTAAACATTTAATCTAAGAAAACGCATTGTTTACTACATATTTGAATGTTTATCTATGAAGTTGTAGTTTCCATCTAAGAGGAAAAATTTTCTATCCAAATGGAGATAACAAAATTGCCAACAAGATCATTAATTTTTAATAAAACAGTTGAATATTTAAGCCAGAAAGATGACGTTAATGTAGGAAGTTAAATTTAAAACCCAAAAAGATGAATTTCCAGTCAGGAAGATTAATATCCTAGCAGCAAAATGGACAAATTCATCAATTCAATAAATACATGATTTTTCAACCAAATGATTGAATTTTTAATTAAAAACCAATCATTTTTAACCAAGACTGGAATAATTAAATTTGCAGTTGAAAAAAATTATTTCCCACCAAGAGAAAGGAATTTTCAACAATACCATTGTTTCATTCTTAACTAAAAGCGATTAATTTCAAAAAATGTTCTTTTCAAAAAATTCATTTTTAACCAATAAATAAGGAAATTTCAACAAAATATTTAAATCTTCATTCAACGAATATAAATTGTAACAAAGCAGTTCAATTCTATCCAATTTCCTAATCAATTTTCTATACCAAATGGATGAATTCTCACTGAAAAATGTAATAGTCGGATCTGCAACTTAAAACGATCAATTAAAGAAATTTAACCGAATATTTAAATTTTCAACCAGCCAGGAATTTTGATTAAAAAAGATAATCTCTCATAATAAAATATAATAATAGACTTTTCAATAAAAAATAATTTACTTTCAACGAAAAATATTTGGATTTTTTAACTATTTAAATTTAAATCCTTTACTATTTTTACTAATTTTAATCAGTGACTGAATCATAGCTATGAGTTAGTGACCTTTTACTAATTAATCAGTAAGTTTGATTAATCACTGAACAACCTGTCTAGCAATCACCCCAGGTGTAGAGCTTCATAAATTCAACACTCTTCAGTTTAATCACGTCGACTAAACCACTAAATCACATTCACAAAGGCCGATTATTGTAATTATTAGATTCAATTTTAGGGTGACCGCTAGAGCCGGAAACCTGGAAAACCGGGAAATGACCTAGAATTTTATGAGACCGTGAAAACCCCGGAAATGACTGTGCTTTTTTTTTGACCAGGAGTTTTACAAATTTTGAGAAAAAAAATCTGTACAACTTGCTTTGATTTCAACCGTTTTTTAAAATAATTAGTTAAATTATGATCTTTAACGATTATATCATTCAGTTTATAATGCGTAATTAAAAAATCTTTCACTTTAAAAATTTTGAATTTTATATTCTTCATTTTTAAGCGTACATTTTAGTTAAAAGAATTTTAAAATTCAGTTTTAAAAACTTAAAAGAATTAAAGTTCAGAAACGTTTAAAATCGAAGATTTTTGATAAAAAAAAAACATTTTTAGTTGATTACATGTGAATATTAATTATTTAATGATTCTTAAAATTGAACTGTACTGTAAGATTTAAAAAGTAAATAATAATTGATTTTACAAGACGTTTCGGAATCCGTTCAGAATTTTAGAATTTGCAGCTTTTATCGTTAAAAATTCAACTTTTTGAATTGGAAAGTCTTATAAGTTAAACAAATGAACGCTCGATTGAAACTCTTTAAACCATTTTCAATTTTAAAATGACTTCAAAGTAATATTTATAATAAAAGGCTTTTATTAAATAAAAATATTATTTCAGTCTAAAATATTCCATTTTTAAACCATTCAATTTCCAAATTTTCAATTAAGAGAAGGAAAAATTACTTAAAATTTAGAAATATGTGACTTTTCTTTGAAAATGAGTAGTTATAAATTAAATATTCAAAACTAAAAAAAATTAAACCCTGAACGTTATAATATTAATTGTTCTATTTAAAAAAATTAATTTTGTAAGTCAAATTATTCAATTAATTAGTCAATAAATTTGGTATTAATTTCAGAAAAAATCGCGAAAGATGAACAAATATTTAGAAGTTTTGAAAAAATCAAAATTAATTAAAATTTTGAAATGATTTCAAATAATTGGAAGGAAGTTTCTATGTGTGCCTGGAAATCCGGCTATTCGTACAAAGAAGACGATGCAAATGTTCCACGGTCTAATTTAAAACCAAATATAGATTTTCGCAGTTGTAGAACAAAAATTTTAGAAGCATTTTACGATTTTTGAAATGCTTCAGAAGAATAAAAAAAACATTTTATAGAAAAATTGAAAATGATTTTTTATTTCAAAAAATTAATTTGAAGAAATATTTAAAAAGATTTAGAAAGATTTACAAAATTATTAAAAATGAACTTAGAGTATTTTAAGGAAATTTTCTCAATTTGGCAGGCTTAAAAAAGAATTTGTAGAAAAAGTTTTAGGAAAAATTCGAATAATTTTAAAAGATGTTCGGGAAATTTTTTTAAATAATTAAAATAACTAAAAATTTTAAATATGCCAAGCAACATGTGAATGTTTCAATATTTTGAAATAAAATTTTGAAGCATTTTAAGGATTTTAAAACTATTTAAAATAAGAATAACTTTTAATTTAAGAAGTGTTCAGTTTATACAAACAATTGAATCGTTCTATTTTTAATGTTTCTAGCTTCAAATGATTAAAATGATATAATTTTGAAAAATTTTGAATACATTGATTCATTCTTCAATTTAGAGCGTTGCAAATGATAACTTGGATTTATATTTTTGCCATCAAATCCGAAACTTTGAATTCTATAATTCTATAATTTTACACGTGGAAATTATTAAGAATTTGAATACAACATTTTTGAATTAAAGAACTTTTAAACTTAAGTTTTAAAAGTTTCAAATTCAAGAATTCCACTTTACGTTGAGAGTACGATTTTTCAAAATTCATTGAACATGAAAAATGCTTTTGAACCAGTAAAAATCGGGAATTTTTTTCCATTAAAACGGCCACCATGAATTTAATTTGATAAATGTATGCTTAGGACTTCAAAAAATATTTAAAAAAGAAAAAATGCGTATCGAAGCAGATAGTGACTCGGATACAATCCGAGTGATAAATTCAGAGGATCACTTTTTGTATTCGAAATGCAAACAAGTCGATATTTCAGCATCCAATCGTCGATGAATTAATATCTAGCCCTGGTGTGGAAAAAAACGCTCACGAATGGTTTTTCCACTCGTATATACATAAATGCGAATATCGATATGTGAATTCAACTTCGTAAGAGACAAGACAGGAAGGTTAGGTAGACATATGGACGATTGTGAAAAGCACTCAGAAAATTGTAGGTTCCATTTTATGACCGAAAAAAAGAAGAAAGAAAAAAATCGTAATACTTTTATTTGAAACGCGGTAGGATGAATCGGTAGAGTTCGCGAGAAGTAGGAAGTGGATTATCTTCAAAGAGGATCAGAAATATCGCATATAGGGTGATCCAAAAATGCATTGGAAATTGTTTTTTTCGAATAAGAGGTGGAATAAGAATAAGAAAAACAGTTTCACCGTTAAGTTGAAAAGTTTTTTTTTTTTAATAAATTTTTTAAATAAGCTGATGTTAATTCTTTTTTGTCTACTGTTCTAAAATCAATATTTTTTCATCTTGATTTTTATTTATAAATTGTGAAAAAATGTTTCTCAATCTCCGCTGGGATCCGAACCCAGATCTTTCAGATTGCCGGTCTGATGCTCTTATCCACTAAGCTACGGCGAGACGAGATATGTTTCTTCGCAACCCCTACAAGTTGAATTTAAAAAATATTGATTTTAGTCTAGTAGACAAAAAACAATGAATATGAAATTATATTATACGCTTTATCAGGTAAAACACATTATATCAACAAAATAAAACACTTGAAAGTTTGAAAAATTATTCTTAAAAGCATAAGAAATTACGTCGAAATTTAAATTGTAGGTTTTGAGCTAAAATTAATCGCGTCCCTCCATAGCTTAGTGGGTAAGAGCATCAGACCGGCAATCTGGAAGACATGCGTTCGAATCCCAGCGGCGCTGGAGAGCAATTTTTTCACAATTTAGATGTAAAAATCAATATTAAGAAATATTGATTTTAAACCAGTAGATAAAAATTTAACATAAAAAATGCTATTTGGATATTAATGTTATATTCATATTAATTTTATATCTTAATTAAAAAATTACATAAAACTAAAAACATGTTTCTAGCTGATTTTTAATGAGTAAAAACAATGGAAGAATGATTTACTGTGAAGCATTGTGAGGCTAAAAAGTGACAAGGGAAGTTCTATTCAAGAGCCCATTAAATGTATGTTTGATTCTTTTTATTCCTTTATAAAATCTTTTTCTTTTCTTTCAAGTATTCAAGGAACAATCTCGCTACTTTTCTTCTACTCGTCTCCCTTTTAGACAGAATTTGATTAATCCGGCTTTTTAGCCTACCTCGGAGAAAATCGCGACTATCCTATTTACATCTGCAATTCTAAAGAGACCCTGTGAAGCAGATTTAAATAAATTATTCGCGGATATAAAGAATGAAAGAAAAATGTAATCATAATCTCTCTTTTTTTCAGGAGTTAGTCGAAAAAAACTATATTTCCTTTTTCTTTTAATATTTCTAACAAAAATAAAAATTTCTGACGAGAAAAACTAAAATAATCCAAATTTGTTAAGAGATTCTTAACCTTCTTTACGCAATACATTTTTTCTTTGAAATGCCAATTTTCAATGTAAAACATAAACGTAAACTAAAATTCTTGAAAAGTTATGAATATTTTTGTAAACTTAATTGTTTTTAATACGAATTTGAATTTCCGGCAATCAAACAAATTTAAGCTTTTAATTTGTATTATTTTAGACAAATAAGTACAAATTCCAGATAACACAAAAATATTACAAAAAGTTGATACGAATTTTAAACATTGTTTGAAATTTAATAAGTTCTTATTAAAAATATTAATAATTTCCGATAAAAAACACTAGCATAACATAAAAAAATGATTCCGAATTATAAATCTTATTTGAAATCCAATTATTTTTGGTGAAAAGAACCCAATTATTGTTAAAAAATTTAATATCTTAAATTTCAATGTTAATGCTACCGTCACAAAATGTTAACAGCCTAAAATTGTTCAAAATTATAAACATTTAAAAGACAAAACTTTTTAAAAATTGTTAAAAAATGCTGAACTATTAAAATTTAATGATTTCTCTTAAAAAGACGCCCATTTTCTGTGTGAAACACTAACATAACCTAAAATTTTTGAAAATGGAGAAGCTTGATAATGATTTTTTTGAAATGTTTATTCCTGTTGAAAAAAAAACTAAAACAATCTTCAATTTTAAGGAATTCTAAGTCGTTATCAAAACTTTATGATCTTACATCGATTTTTTTTAATGCTAATTTTTAGCGAAAAGTCCAAATAAAAAACAATTTTTTATTGTTGAAAATTCCAATTTTCGATTATAATTCTAACGGATCTCCACGTTTCGAAACCCCCTGAATCAGAAAATAAAGTTTTTACGATGGCATCTGTCTGTCTGTCCGTCCGTCCGTAAACACGATAACTCTCGAAAAAATGAACAGATCAAATCCATATTTGGCACACTTTTTTCTGGAAAAATCGAGAATTCAAATTTTGATTGCACATATAATAATAAAAAATGAAAAATTAAATTTTTTGGTAAAACTATGCAGGATACGAAAAGATGAATTAACAAAAATTTGATACCAAGAAAGATCTACAAATTCCTTATTAAATAACATTGAAAATAAAAATTTGTGGAAAAACAACAAAAGTTACGAAAAATATGATTTAACAAAAATTGTTAACCCGAAAAAGAACTACAAATTTGTTATGAATAACTTTTTGATAGGAAACGTAGTTTTGGTTTTATTCATAAAAATGGCATTAAAAATAAAACTGAAAAATTGGTGGAAAACGACAAAAGGGGCGAATTTATGGTGTAAAACGATAACATAACCTCAAATTGTTAAAATATGTGAATAATATTTGAAATCTAATTTTTTTAATTAGAAATAATTTTTGACGAAACACACGCAAATAATCCAAAGTTCTTAATAGATTATAAATCTTGTTCAAATTATAATGATTTTTGTTTTAAAATACCAATTTTTGGTATGAACCGCTAACTTAATATAAAATTTTCCAAACAGTATGAACCGGTAACATGAAAAAATTAAATTGTTTAAAAAAACATGTAATTTTTTCAATCCAATAATTTCTGATTAATAATATCCTACTTCGGTTAAATCGGCTTACATATCCTATAATTGTTGAAAATTGCTAAATCTTGATGATGATTTTGTAGTAGAAATGCTAATTTCCAGTGAAAAAAATTAACAGAACCTACGATTTTTAGAAATATGAAGTGAGAAAATAAACATTTTAAACCAAAGTCACTAGATTTGAATGGTTCGTAATTTTTCAACAATTTAAGTTTAACTAAGCGGTTCCCACTAAAATTGGGTTTT
>JAWWLR010000004.1:24637108-24650293 GCA_035041075.1 Acraspis erinacei | reverse complement strand
AAAAATTGTGAAAAATTGTCCGCGTGTTATATGGATGGCCCCTAATTATTTTTAATTGAAACGTACTGTTATAGTTTTGGTTCAAAATTCACCTCTTTTGGTTAATAATTCTACTCTTTGTTTAAAATGCTACTATTTAGTAGAAAACTAAATAATTTATTTTAAAACTGAAATAATTTAAAAACAAATTATTTTATTTTTTTATTTATTTTTTAAATTTTATTTAAGTTAAATAAAAATTGATCGTCTTCAGTTCAAAAATGAGCTATTACATTTTTCGTTGAGATTTCATCTTCTTTAGTTGAAAATTCAATTACGGGGTTAAAAGTTCAAATATTTGTTGACAAATTTATTCTATTGGTTCAGAATTTAACAATTTTTTCAAAAGTCGTTATTTTTGGTTAAAAATAAATTTTTTGAACTACCTGCACAATAAACTATTCCATTTTGTCGAAAGCACGTAGTTTTGGTAGAAAATTAACGTTTTCGCTTGGTAATTCAATTATTTGGTTTAAAATGAAACTACTTTGTTTATAATTTATTTTATTAGGAGAAGTTGATCTCTGGTTGAAAATTCGATTTATAATGGATAAAATTATTTTTTAAACTCGGAATTTAACGATTCCATTATTGGTTAAAAATTAAACATTTATACTTCAAAACTCTACAATTTCGTTAAACAAAAATTGTTGTTGGTGATTCACATTTCTGGGTTGAAATTTGAATATTCTATCATTTTGGGAGGAAATTTAACAATTTTATTGAAAATTATTCTTCTATCTTGAAAGAAAAACGTTTATTCGTTGAAAGCTCTACATTTTTGTTGAAAATTCTTCTTTATGGTCGAAAATTTATCTCTTTTATTGAATTTAACTGTTATTCAATACAAATTTTAATCTTTTTCATTTTAGATATGAACTATGACATGATGCTTTGAATATTCATATTTTTAATTGAAAAATTAACTACTTGGTTGAAAGTTGGACTCCTTAGTTAAAAATTAAATGTTTTGTTGAAGTTTCATCATTTTATTTAAAAAATCATATATTCAATTGAATTTTTGTTGTTATTTCTCGGTTGGAAATTAATTGATTTAACTAAAAACTTATCCAATTTATTTAAAAAATTTAATTATTTGGCTGAAAATTGATAGATATTGTAGGACATTCTTTAGATGAAAATTAACTTTTTTCTTCAAAAATTCAACAATTTGAGTAAAAATAGACATAGTTTGTTTTGAATGAAATATTTTCACTTGAAATTTTAGGAATTTTAAGTGTTTGAAGTTCAATTAAATATATTACTCTAGTAAATTTTGTTCAGAAGACTGTATGGCCTTATTTTGCTTAATATTTTCTTTATCCTCCCAACTTTTAGACCATTAGTCTTTTTGGATTCATAATTCAACTTTTTTGCTAGAAAAGTTCTTACTTCCTGTTTGAGAATTAATTTGTGTCATCTACAATATTCGTTTTTCAAGCTCGATGTTTTAAGCATTTGATTAAAATTTCAACTGCTCTTGTTTAAAACTTAATTTTTTTCTAAGAAATTCGATCATTCGATTTAAAATCAATCTTTGTGGTTTGAAAATGTATCTATTTTGTTAAAAATTTAATTATTTTGTTGAAACTATCTTTCGTGGTTGAAAATTCATCTTTTCGGCTTTAACATTTCACTTTTTTCTAAACTATTCGCCCCTTGAGTTTCAGCATTCAACTTTCTTGTTGAAACTTCATGTACATACCTACAGATTAATATAATTTAGAAGGATTCAATTTCCTATTATTCCCCTATTTTCGTGAAAAGACATTCCATTTTCCCTATTTTTAAATTATTTTAAGCTATTTACTCTGGAAACATCTTCAATGTAATTGGGCGTGGTAAAGACTGCGTTGTAGGTCAAGGGAAGTGGCCAAGGAAAGTGGGTGTTTCTAAATGGCGTGAGAATGAATGCAGACAAGTCTATGATTTAGGAACGTGGTCAAGGGTTGGTATATAGAAAGAAGCGTAACTTAAGTGTGCTTTCAAAGGCGTGACTTATTTTCCTGATTGATGAAATTGGTCAGAATCGAGAAAAGGGGCGGCTCCGAGACATTTAATGTTACAGAGGGATAATTTTAATTCTCTTTCTTTAAACTCCTCCAAACAATGTTGGCGATTGATTCCACTTTAAAATATCGCAGCAGATCTGGAAGAATCTGTGGATGAGGGTCGTGTGGACAAAGAGCATGATCCAGGCAATAGGGCGTGGTCAATTGGTGGTATAAAGACGTTGGCATGGCAAAGGGGCGTATTTAAAGGCATGGATCAGTACCCTGATTAGTGAAAGTGTGCGAGGTCAAGCAAAGGTATGGCTATGGCACATTTGATAATACAGAGATAACTCTATTTTTAAATTCAGCGAAACAATTTTGGGAAATAATTCCAATTGAAAATTCCTCAGCAGATCGAGAATTTCGTAACTCTAAAAACATATACTGTACGAGAGAAATACAATTTGGAAATCTTGCGTAACGACGAAATGTGTAACAGAGATCTGTTGTGGATGATCGTGGGAGGTAAGAAGCGTTATGAAGACAATTAGGCGTGTCTAGAGGATTGTAAATAAAAATAGGCGTGACTAAAAAGAATCTTCAAAGGCGTGGCCTATTTGCCTCGTCAATGAAAGTGGGTGGTGTCAACATAATTCCGTAGCTCCTGAAACCAATGCCATAGGAGGGAGGGAATTAAAATTTATTAAAATGGTGAAAAGAGGAAATGTGCAACAGGTATCGGTAGGTGAGCACCTTGGGGGGTAAGGAATGTAACCAAGGCAATAAGGCGTAGCCAAATGGTGGTAAATAATGTGGGCGTGTCCAATGACGTGTCATAGTTCTCTAATCAATGAAAGTGGGCGTGGTAAACATAACTCTCGCTTTAAACTCCTCAAAATAATGTTGGAAAGTAATTCCACTTTAAAATTCCGCAGCACACTAAAAATTTTGCAACTTCTGAAACTGAGGCCATGCTTGGGAATTAAAATGTATTAATATTGCGAAACGAGGCAATGTGGAGCAGGGATCTGTGTATATTTATCTGGCTCTTCGTCGCGTAGCGGCGTTGATAGGGTGATAATATTTTCATCCGAAGCAGTCACAACTGGAGCTAGAGAAGCGAATATAACGTTCAGGGATGGCATTAAAGCGAGGGTGGCATGAAGGGAGTATGAAATAGGATTTACTCAAATTTTAATTGCTACTCGTACGTGCGGGGAACAACCTCGAACGTATGTGTACTATATGTAAAGGAGTGCCAGCGCAGCCAGTACTTGAGAGTTGGAGGGTCTTTCTCTCACACGCACATATTCTGCACATTCCTCTCATTCCACACACACAATCACATCTCTACGTATCTACAATTTCTCTCTTTTCCTCGTATTGCAATATGCGAAACTCGAGGAGAGCTAGAGAATTTTTCGTCGCGGAAAAGAAAGCGCTTTGCTGTGTCTCCTTTTTTTAAAAAGAGATTTCGGGCAAGACAGTACTTGCTTCAAGAATGCTGATGATGCAAATTTTTATGTTTTTCTCTATTGCATATTTTAAATCAAGTATCAAGTTTTTTATTTTATAATTTTTTAGAAAAATAAATAAAATCAAAATTTTTTAATTCAAATTTAAATTTCGAATAACTTTCTATTTAATTCTTAAAAGTGCTTGAACACATTATCAATGTACACGCTGATGTTTTGAGTTTTAAAGATTCTTGAATAACTTTTTTTAAAGATTTTAAATGTATCAAAATATAATTTAGAATTTCATTTTTTTTTATTTTGCAGGATTTTACCAAATTTGTGTCAGTTTAAAAGATTTTGATTAATTTTAGAAACTTGGAAGAAATAAAAAAATTTTTTTTTAAATTTCAGAAATTATTCATTCTTTGCATTGACACACATATTCTCAACGTTTTGAGAATCTTTCAAAATTATAAAAATTGTTTAAAAATCAGTCAGCCTCTTTTTTGAGATTTTTAGAAATCTTATGAAAACTTTTGAAATCTTTTTAAATTTCCTTTAAAAATAGTTTTCTCTCCATAAAAAAATAATTTCGAATTTTCCCAGAAATGTTAGAGAATTCGTCCTATTCTCATCAAAACTTCCGAAATTTTTAAAAAGCTTCTAAATTTCATTTTGGAATCTTTTGAGATTCTGCCCTTTCGTTTAGATTTTATGAAATCTCTTCAAGTAATAATAATCTGGCTAAACGAAACCAATTGCCTTAAAATGTTCCAGATTGTTTTTTCGACATTTGTATAAATATTATGGAATATTTTTTTTTTAAATTTTCACTTAAAAATTAAGTTTAAAAAATAAAAAATCATTCACATTTTTTCCAAAATCGTGAGAGTGTTTTTTTATTATCTTGGATCCTTCCCAAACCCATAAAAAGATTTCAAATTTCACGTTTTTTGAAATGCTTTTTTTTTAAGTTGTCTTAAAATCTATATTATTTTTTGGCATTGTGGAAATCTTCAAAAAATTAAAATGAATAATTTAAAATTAAATAACTTTAAATTTTCCCAGAAATCTTTTGAAAAAAGGTGTATTCTATTAAGAAGTTTCAAAACTGGAAAAGCTTATAATTTTTTTATATCTTCCAAAATATACATTTTAAAGACATTTATTTAATTTTTCAGGATTTAAAAAAAATGGCGAAAAATTTCAATAATTTAAGAAAATATTCATGATTTTTAAAAACATTTAAAAAATAATTGGAAAAGATATCACAAAAGTTGTAAGCAAACTTGAGAGTTTTGACGAATTCGACATACATTTTTGAAGCTGTTTAAGCATTTTAAAAGTTCCAGAAAAATTTCTTAAGACTCCTAGGCAAATCTCAAATAATCTTTTATTTTAAAAACTGAATTTTAAATGAAAATTGAAAAATCTTTCTGAATATTTTCTATGATTTTCTGAACTTTCTAAAAAGGATCTAGAAGATTTTAAAGCAAGGTTTTTCAGTGTTGCAAGATTATTATATGTTAGGAAAAATTAAAGTCAGTTTAAGAGATATTTAGATTTCAAAAAAATATTTTGAAGCTTTTTAAGAATTTCGAAATGTTTGAAAAAAAAAAATTGGTTAACATTCCTGGGAATATATTAAAATTATTGGCTACGTGTACAGAAATTTTTATAAGAATATCTAGATTTTTTTAGTCCGAATAACGGAACCTGGAAAAGAGGCTATTTGAGATTACTTTATTTCGAAACCTTATTTACTTAGGAAAATTAAAAAATATTTCTAAATATTTAAGCATATTTTCAAAAAGATCAAAAAGAATCTGTAAGACTTTAAGGCAAATTTTTCTAATTTGTCATAATAAAATTTCCTAAAGATCCTTTGGAAAACGTCAAATGATGTTTTATTTCAAAAAATTAATTGAAAACAAAATTCAGAAAGATTTAAAAAGATTTCCAAAAGTGCGACAAAAGAATTTATTAGTTTTTTTTTTAATTTTAACAATATTTAAAAACTTGAAAGTATTTTCGAAAGTGTATTAAATATTTTCGAATTTATTCAAAGCTTCCAAAAGTCTGAAATGTCTTTCAAACTGACTCCAATTTTTCCCACAATTATGTAAAAATCTGTCAAATGAAAAAACTTTGTTAACAATTTGCTAGATTATCTTTTGACATATTGGAAATCTTAAACTTCTTTTAAAATTTTCTCAAGAATCGTAGGAAAGTTATATTTATATAAATTTAAAAACAAACTGATAATACTTTTCTTGTCCTGGAATCGACAAAAAACGGCCTGTCCAAATGACAATGTTCCATCTCGGAGAAATAAAATGAAAAGATGCTAACTTGAGGATCAAAAATAAAAAGGTGCTAACTCACGTAACCAACTTTAGAAGGCTCAAAATCCCCAAAAAATTGTATTGGGAACATCAGCTTTTGTCAACTCTATACCGAATTTTCACTTGGCCTCCACGAATTAGCACCCTTTCATTTGGTTTCTCCGAGATGGAACCTTGTGATTTGGACAATTCAAAATGATGATTCTAGTCATTCAAAAAATAACAGTAACAATGTTTTAATGAATTAGCCATTTGACAAAAATGCATGCAAGATCTCGTAACCACAACTTAAAAAAGGGACAAAGGAGCACATCAAAGCTCTTACATTACACGACAAACCACTGAACCAAACACAACCATACCACCCAATTCTGAAAAGAAAATCTCGCTCTTTCCAGGTGGCAAGAAAAGAATCAGGAAGTCTGAGAATAACAAAAGCGACTAGGACATGGAAAAGTTATCGAACATTCTCCGCGAGTGGTTTCGTTTCTAACTCGACTCTTGCTCTTGCCACGATGCAGGTACTATCGAATCGTTACAAGACGCCGACAGTGGGATTCCGCTGTCGGTGATACAAGGCTCGAGGGGTTCGCGTGTGTTCAGTGTTCACAGTGGTAATTCGAATAGTAAGCAGCTGCCGTTTCCCTCGAGCCACTGCTTCTATACTGATAAATAATCAAACGGACCCAATACCTGAGATTTGCTCAAAGACATCAGACCTACAACTCCACTCCCGACAAGATCTACCCTCTCCGTCTTCTAATTCCTCCTGAATATTCCAGGTCTCTTATTTAACCAGATTCCTTTTATTTTTCTAACTCGAATTACAATATCTAGTGAAAATTGTGCCTTCAAGATTCCAAAGACTACAGTTTTCCAAAAGATTTCTTCCGTTTTGCCAAGATGAGATCAGATCTATTTATGGGATAAGCTTACCAGTGAATTAGTTTTGAACATCAGCTCAGACAGTTTTTGGGAAACTGTCTCAAATATTGAAGAAGGTGTTTGAAAGGTGTCTAACTGGTGCAACGAGAGAAGCGAAATTTAGTCAGGGTTGGTGATGATTTGCGGCGGCTCGCGGTGCCTCGATGACCGTCATTCTGCGAGCATGAAGCATCCGTCGGAGGAACCCGTTTACGAGGTTGCTATGGCACTTTTTGGAATGGTATGGTTGCTGCGAGTTCGCTCGGAGATGCGTCGATGCTCAAAATGCCGTCGCGAAGAAATTTTGAGTGCGCAACAGCAGCAGGTGCAAGAGCAGCAGCATCATCACCACCATCATCAGCACCACCATCAGCAGCGGGCGTTATCGCAAACGACGCTTCACACCCCCGAGGATGGTGTTTCATCCTCGGCCAACACTTTATTCACTTTGGACACACCCGGCTCTACCGGAATTGCAGGAAGTTACTGCGAGGTTCATGGATATGTGCCACCCAAAGAAGGTATTGTCAAATCGGACTTAAGAAATTTTTTCTCTGTATTTGGATGAGTTTTGTTTTGAAAGGCCCGAAAATAAATCGAATAACTTAAAAAACAAAGGTCTTTACCATTCAGCTTACTAATTCGTTTCTTTTTTTTTTTTTTTAATTGGAGGCTCGGAAATCAGAACCGAACGAGCGCTCGAGCAGTAGGTAGGAGTAGGGATAATGCCCATCCCCACTCCTACCTACCGCTCGAACGCTCTGTCGGTTCTGCTTTCCGAGTCTTTAATTACAGAAATGCAAATACAAAATTGATGGCCCGGAGCGAGTAACCGGATATACAATTATTCTGAACGGAGAAATGGTAGAGAAATAATTCTATAATCGGATATTCGAAAATTTATATTGTTTTGTTCGAGAAAAACAATATGAGAAACATTTTTTCTTTTGTTTGGTTTAATATTATTATTCTATGCCAAAAACTGTATTAAACAAAATTCGCTCATTGTTTTTCTTACAGGAACAGTATTTTGAGTATTTCAAAATTTGAATTGTCAATTCCAAAAACAAAATAGAACGATTTTAACATTTTAAATATTGAAATCTTTATTTTCTAGTATATTTTGATAAATAATGTGATTATATGACGGTTTGCAAATATTATTGTAATTAAAATAATCACATTAATATGACAATTATAGTTGTTATAGGAGGTGAAAAATCCCGCATTGGGCTTGAACGTTGGAATGCAATTTATCTTCCTTTTTAAATTGAAATTGCGTGAGCCTTGAGGGGAAAACGATTTTAGAATTATTTTGAGATCTTCTCTTTTTCGATGTAAACAAAAATCCTGAATTCTCGATTTTCAAAAACTCTGAATTTCAAATTTCTTTCACGATGTAAAGGACTATTATCTACTTTTTCTTTTTATTTAAAAAAATTATCAAGAGATCAAAAAAGTTTTATTTTTTATGTAAATTAAAGATAATACTTGATCACAGCATTATAAAACTTCTCAAACATTCTTTTATAAATAAAAAAAATGTTTCAACTTTAAAATGATAGATTTTTTTATAAGTTTAAGACTAAGGAATTGGATCCGAATTTTTTAAATCAGAAACTCAAATGGAACGTTTATTACATAATTGTCAATAATTTTTATAGTTCTTTAACGATTTTCGTATGATTAATTTCTTATATTTTTTCGCGATTCTGTAAAAAACCTTTTTGGAAATCATCATAGAAAATCGTTATCTGAAAATTCTTGTGTGAAAATTAATATAGAAATAAAGAATGTTAAAATACTGAAAAGATTAATTTTAAAAATAGCGAAAGTATAAATAATTGATTTGTTTATATATTTAATGTAAGATTTAAAAAAATTGAGGAATTGTAGATGAGTTCCACGGACTTAAAAATATTTCATCAGATTTCATAGAAACTTCACAGGATAGTAACAATTTCCAAATATATCAATAGTTTTTATGGTTTTTGACAAGATCTTAGGGTTTTAAAAAAATATTTCCAATAATTTCCATGAATAATTTCAATGAATTTTTAATGATTTACAATTTTTCAAATTGGTTTTCACGTTTCCGAAAGATTTCAAGGGATTTTAAGGGATTCTAAAAAAAATCGAGGTATACAAAATTTCAAATGATAAAAAAAAAATCAGGATTTATAAAGACTTTAATAGATTTCTAGCGAAATTTTAAAAGTAAAGAAAATTAAATTTAAAAGAAATTTCCAACGATTCGAAGATTGTAAGAGATTTTAAGGAATTATAAAATACTTTAAAAGATATACAAAATTTCAAGATGTTTTAAAGAATGTTTAAAGATTTTCGAAGATTCCAATACATTTCTAGACAAATTTGGAAAATAAATTAAATTTAATGGAATTTAAAGGAATTCTTAGTCATTTCATAGATTAGAAAAAAATTTAAAGTATTTCAATTATAAGATTCAAAGGATCCTATTAAATCTCCAAGGATTTTAAGGGATTTCAATCAATTTCAAAAGATTACAAAAATTTTATTACGACTCCAATGATTTCAAGATAACATTTTTTGATACATATCAGGACTTTTTAAGAAATTTCAACGATCATCTGGTTTTAGTTCTTTAAAAGAATTTTGTGGAGTTTCTAAATATTTAAACAAATTTTTAAATATTTCGTTCGTTTTAAAGAGATTGAAAATATTTCCACGGATTAAAAAAATTTCTAAACGTTTTAAGGGAATTTACAGGGTTTTCCTGTTTTCAAACATCTCAAGCGCTTTTAAGGATTTTTTAGAATTTCTAATGATTACAAGGGATTCCTTGTTAACTTTGGAAAATAAATTAAATTAAAGGAAATCTTAACTGATTCCTAGCAATTACAAAGATTTTAAGGGATTTGAATATATTTCAAGGAATTGAAAAGGTTTCAAGGATTTTATTAAATCTGCAAGGATTTCAAGAAATTGCAAAGACTTATAAGAATTTAAACAGTTTTTCAAATTATTTATACTTTTTTAAATTAACTTCTACTTTTTTCAAAGATTTTAAAGTATATTTATTTTATTTATTTGTTTTATTTATGGTGAACTTTGAAAGATAAGTGAAATTTAATCTATTTTTAAGTTATTTGAAGGAATTTCACAAGATTTAAAGGATTCGAAGGGATTTTAAGACAATCTAAAGGATTCCAAGAGGTATACAAAATTTGAAAGGATGCCGTAAAATTTTTTAGTATTTTTAAATATTGCAAAGGATTTCTTGGGTACTTTGGAAAGTAAATGAAATTTAATTGAATTTCAAGGGACTCTTAGTGATTCTAAAGATTTTAAATGATTTTATGGTATTTCAATAAACTTCACAAGCTTTATAGGACATTATCAAATCTCCAAGGATTTTAATGTATTCAAGGTGATTCGAGGAATTTCATAGAACCTCCAATTATTATTTAAATTTTACGATACTATAAAAATTTCGAGAGATTTCAAGATACTTGAATAGACTTCAGAGATTTTTATGGATTTTAAAATATTTCGAAATTTCATTTTTTATTATTTTAATTATTTATTCAAACGCTGATTATTGTGTAATTTTTTTCTCTATAATGATTTTCTATAATGAATTAATTTTTCAGTCACATACTACTGGTCAAAATTGTGCGTGCTCTTGCGAAAATCGAAGTGAAAACAGACTTGTCTTAGAAAATGTCTTACTCTGCGAAAAATGTAATTAGAAAGATTTTTAAAATTTCCTTGCAAAGCAGATTTAATTACACGTCGATTGAGCTCAAATTGAAATAATTTGGATTAATAGGGGCCGAGCTAGCATGTGAGAAAGGCCAACCTATTTTCCGTTCTTTGGCCAATTTTCCATTCTTAACTTCCACTCTGCATTTTTTAAGAAAGTAAGTGGAAAACATTGAAACTTTGTCAAATTAATTTTTGAAATCTCCTGTTTGAAAGAAGACCAAAAAAATCATAAAATATTCAATGGTTTTGGAATTATTATAAAAAAGGTGGAAGCTTGCACCAGATGAAAATCGTTCGATCAAGCGGCAGCTGAGTATGGGAAATCTGCTCGGCCGCGTCCTGTGTATACTTCCACATTTTTTATAATAATTCAATAACAGATAGATATTTTTTTATTTTTCGGGTCTCATTTAAAAAAGGAGATTTCGGGCTTTAATTGAGAGTGGTTAAAATTATTTTTATTAACTTCCTTAAAGCATGCAGAGACTGAAAGTTGGTAATAGAAAATTTCTCAAAAACGGAAGATAGGTCAGTCTTTCTCTCCTGCTATCTCTAATTTTTTAAACTTACTTTTTCGTAGAGTTAGTCAATTTCCAAGACAAATGTAACCATAAATTCGAGTAAATAAACTCTCGACTTAAATTAATTGATGTAGAACATTAAATTTGTCTAAAAGTGTGATTAAATAGGAATTTAAGTATTCGTAAAATGCAGAAAGAATCTAGATTTAAAATAAGCTATTCCAATTTTCTTCTATTTTTTTCTTGGGATTACTTAATTTTCTTTGCGATTGTCATTTTAAAGTGATTAAGTAAGTCGGCTTGGTAGAATTCTCAGGGGAACCATTTGGGGAGTAATCAAGAAAACAAACGTTCTCGAGTTCTGTTTTTCTTCCTCCTATCAAATGAGAAATAGAACACGTTTTCCTGGTGGTCCAAATTTATCGGCACGGTTGTCATGACAACGCCTCGTTAAACGGCGTCACCTATGAAAGTATACTGCTTCCGGTGCAGACGCGCCAAAACTCGGTGTTATGAGATGAGATTTTTCCTTCGAGTTTTATAAGTCGATGTTATGTAATAAAAAACTGACCATAATTGTGCCATAATTCTTTTTTATTTCACAAACCTTTGTCTAAAAGATCAATATTTATTTTTTCAACAAATTGCTTTTTTTAGTGCCGGTGATTCGATTTCTTCGAATTCTCCATAAATACCTTCTAAATAACTTGAAATCCATGGAATATAAATTAAATGAAACTTATTCAAAAAACGGTTTAAATTCTTATAAATTTTTGAAATTCCTTGAAATCTTTAAAATCGCTAGGAATCCCTACAAACTTCCCATAATTTAATTCATTTTCCCAAATATTCTTAATTTATATTCTTACAAATATTTAGAAATTCTAGAAAAATTTTGGAAATCCTTTGAGATCTTTGGAAAACAAGAAAATCCTCTAAAATTCCTTAAATTGGAAATCCCTTGATATCCTTGGAGATTTAATAAAATCCAAACATCTTTTGAAATTCATCGAAATACCTCAAAATGCCTTGAAATGTTTGGAAAACGTAAAAATCCCTTAAATATAAATTAAATTAAACTTGTTTAATAAAGTTCTCTAAAAAAATGTTGAAATACCTTGAAATCCTTGAAGATTTAGTGAAATTCTTAAATATTGTAAAAAATGGTAAATACCTTGAAATCCCTCGAAATCTTTGGAGTCACTATCCTATCACTCAAAATTTAATTTAATTTACTTCAATTTTCAAAAATGAGTAGATATATCACCAAATCTTTGGAAACCCTGCAAAATTCTTCGAAATCCCTTGAAATTGTTAATATATCTTAAAATTCTTTAGAATCCCGTGAAATCCCTTAAAATCCCTGCAAAACATTGGACGCCATAACAATTAATTTTTCCTTTTTTTAAATTATTGAAAATGTTTGGAAATCCCATAAAATCCTTTCAAAAATCTCGAAAATTCCTTATACACTTGGATATCTTTAAAATCCCGTGAAATTTTTATGAAACAAATTTTTATGTACTTGAAAATCTTTAAAATCCCGTGAAATTTTTTTTGAAATCTGATGAAATCATTAAAAATCCGTGGAAGTTATCTGCAATTCCCTGAAATTGTTTAAAATCCTGCATTAAATATAAAAATAAATAAATAATTTGTTTGTACTTTCGCTTTACATTATAAAAAATCTATCCCTTCGAGGTTTAGACTTTTTTTTATTTATACAAGGATTTTGGAGAACTTCTATACCACTGTTAAGAAACTTGATCGTTATTAACATAAAAAACAAAAAACTGCACAAAATAAAACTTTTTTGATCTCTTAATAATTTTTTTAAAAAAGAAGAAAAGATAGTCCTTTACATCGAGAAAGAAATTTGAAATTCAGCTTTGATCAAAAGAAAGAAAATCTTAAAATAATTCTTAAATCATTTTCCCCTTAAGACTTAAGCAATTTTTATTGAAGAAATCAAAAATTCGCCTTCCATAGTTTAATTAAAAAAAGCTTCTTCGATGGATGAAGGCAAAAAAATTAAAACAACCTCATTGTTTGGTCATGTGTGGTGTGCGACGTTTCGTTGGCTATGGTTCGTCAACCTCATCAGGCTAATTTATTAAAATAAAGAAACACTACATATATAATAAATATTTTTACAGGT
>JAWWLR010000004.1:24546441-24566687 GCA_035041075.1 Acraspis erinacei | reverse complement strand
CTCTTCAGAAGAGGCGCTTCATACAATTATGATAGAACTTCACTTACAGGTAAGTTCGTTTAATCATCCAATTTTTTAGGAGATTTTTCTTCTGAATTAAAATTTTTTTTAAACATTTCAAATGATTTCCTACAAATTTTAAAATAGAATCCATATATTTTTAAAATAAATTTTTAAAGCTTGCAGGAAAAATTTTAATTGATTTTTGTTCTAAATATTAATTTTTAAAGAAAATTTAAAAATATATTTCCAAATATTCCTAAAAATAATAGGGAAAAGCAGGAAGATTTTAAGAGAATTATTTCAAATATTTTTTAATGGAAATTCGAAACAAAATTTCATTCAGTTTATAAGATATTTAAGTTTGAGAAGTTTTGAAGAGATTAAAAAACTTTAAAATATTTTTAAAAATTTCTAAATTATTTTTACTTTTTTTAAACTTCTGCAAGTTCTAAATAAATTTCAAAATGACTTGAATTTTTCCTAAAAAATTTGTTTGAAATTTTTTTTTATTACTTGACTGAAAAATCTTTTTTGGTTGAAAATTCAACTATTTTGTTTAAAATTCGTCTTTTGTTCTTTAAATTAACTGGTTTTATTAAAAAAATTCATTTTGTTTGGTTGAAATATCAACTATTTTTGTAATTTAAACACAATAAATGATCTGAGATGACCTCTAAACATTTTTTCCTCGAATAATATGAACAATTTTTTTTAAATATAAAAAGAATATTATCCATACGAAAAAAAATAGAAAGGTTCATACCGGATGCCAAAAAATTCCTAGAATTTCGAATTACACAAAAATGAACATTTTTTACTATTAAAGATTTGAAAATTTTTAAAACTAAAATTTTTAATTTATTATTTTTGGACCTGAAAAGGCCCAGCGGAGTTTATAACCTTAAAAAATTACAATAAAATGTATGGTTGTATTTTTTCACCAAACGAAGAAATTTAGGAATTTTCGTTTGTAGAATTCAAAAACAATTTTTTTTGGCACCCTGCTGTTAATAGTAACCTTGAAAAAAATTTAATAATGAACAAAATTTGAGTCACATAGCACCCTAATAAAGAATGTTAAGCCTTTTAGACAATAAAAGAGATTTGATATTTTAAGTACTAGAAATGAAAATTTTAAAAATATTAAAGTCAAATTTTCACTACAAAAACCTTCATAGCGCCCTCTAAAAATATTTTTTTATTCCTATTTACCGTTTTATTTTAAAACCCCGGCGAAACAGAGGTCTATTATATACAGGTGCCATTTTTCTTTTACTAAAGTGAACTTAGAATCACTGTATAAATTTATGCGCAACCACCAGTGATAATCTGCAGTCGCATCCGAATTTATTATAAAAGTACTCCCATTTTCCTGAGCGTTTGGCCAGGGGAGATCAAAACTGCAGAAAACCACTTTCCTAGTACAACCGATTTTTCGAAAGTTGAGTTTGAAGGCGGATTTTAACCCTAACCATTGAACCTCCCGCGCGTCATTAACTAAAACGCAGTGAATAATACACAACCCGGTCGTACATTGCAAATGGTCACCCATCCGAGTGCTGTCCGCGCTATAATTGGCTTAACATCTGGAATCTGCCGGAGCCGAGATTCATCGCGCAGCTAATAACGTAGGTAAATAGGGGATTATTTTCTGACAAAAGGAAACAGATTTCCAATTGAAGTTTTTTAAAAATAAAAAATAAATATTTTTTTTAGTCACCCTAATGGGCATCCAGTGATAATACGATCAGAAGTAGAAATATGCACATTATGGTTGCACTGATAGAGAAATGATAGGGCAGGGTGTTATTACAGTATAAATTTCCTCAGAGTTTTCCGTTTCCCTACGATAATAAATCAGTTCTGCTCCTCTTCCTTGAATAATCAACGAATATTCTTTGAGTCGAGGTATGTAAATTTTGGCCAGGGAAGAATAAATCTTAAAATAGGAACATGTGTACTTTCGGAATACGTTGTTCCTACACAAAGTATACTTATTATATTTCTCCTACAAAAATGTATCTTGAAAAGAATAAAATATTATTATACTTATCGTACCAAAACTATTTTCCACACAAAATTATATCTTAACTAGGATGAAATAGTATTATTTTTTTCTCTTAGACGAAATCTTTTCTACGCAAAATATATCCTAACCAGAATTAAATATTAATATATTTTTTCAAAATATATCCTAACCAGGATTAAATGGTATTATTTTAGTCCCTTAAAAAACATTTTATACACAAAATAATTCATACTCATAATATTTTATGCGCAAAATATTTTAATATACACAAAATACAGTAAAACTCTAAGACAGTGCCCCCGAATATAGTTCTTCCGAGAATTGACGCCGCGCCTCAAGTAGGAGTAAAAGGAGCTGCGGGGAGTGTGTGGTGGTCACAAAGACTTGAATGAACAAAAGCGTTATTATCCGAAACGGCATTCTATCTGGTTCATTCTCCACCTCCTCCAGCCCCAAAACCGGCCCAGTCTCAGAGTTTCACTGTATATCCTTACCCGATTTAAATGGTATTATATTTCTTCTGCACAAAATAATTTGAAGACCAAATATAACCTGACTAGAATTAAATAGTAATATATTTTTTCTGCACAAAATATATACTAACCAGAATTAAACAGTATTATATTTATTATATAAAAATATTTTTTACCCAAAATATATCCTGAGCAGAATTGAATAGAATTATTTTTGTATCATACTAAACATTTTATACATAAAATATTTTATGCACAAAATATTTTATGCGCAAAATATCTCCTACACAAAGTGTATTATAATCAAAATTATATGTTATTATATATCTCCTGCATACAATATTTTCTACACAAAATACATCCTAACTAGAATAAATAGAAATATATTTTTTGCACCAAATATTTTCTACAAAAATATATATCCTAACCAGAATTAAATATTATTATATTTCTTCGATACCAAATATTTTCTACTCAAAATACATCCTAAGAAGAATTAAATAGTATTATTTTGGTATCATACAAAACATTTTATACACAAAATTTTTTGGATACAAAACATATCCAAACCAGAATTAAATAGTAATATATGTTTTCTACAAAAAATATATCCTAACCAGAGCCAAATAGTACCATATTTCTTGTACACAAAATATAGCCCAAACTGAAATTAATAGTATAATATTTCTCCTACATGAAATATATCCTAACCAGAATTAAAAAGTATTATATTACTTCTACACAAAATATTTTCTACACAAAATATGTTATGCGCAAAATATTTTATACACAAAATATATACCAATTATAATTAAAATGTATTATTTTGGGTTCATACAAAACATTTTATACACAAAATATTTTATTTTATATATATTTACAAAATTGATCCTAACCAGAATTAAGCAGCATTCTATTTCACCTGCAGAAAATATTTTCTACAGAAAGAATTTCCAAACCAGGATTAAATATTGTTATATTTCTTCTATAACAAATATTTTCTACACAAAATATATCCTAAGCAGAAAAAATAGTATTATTTTTGTCGCATGCAAAACATTTTATAGGCCACCTATTTTTTATAGAAAATATATTTCAACCAGAATTAAATATCAAGATATGTTTTCCACAATAATTTAACCAGAACTAAATATTATTATATTTGTCTTACACAAAATAAATCATAACGGGAATTAAATAGTATTATATTTCTCCTACATAAAATATATCCTAACCAGAATTAAAGAGTATTATATTTCTTCTACACAAAATATTTTCTACCCAAAATATATCCCAATCAGAACTAAATTGTATTATTTTGGACTCATATAAAACATATTATACATAAAATATTTTCTATACAAAATATTGTATGTGCAAAATATTTCATACCAAAAATGTATCCTTACCAGAATTAAATGCAATTCTCTTTCTCCTACCAAAAAGATACACAAAATTTTTAGCATTTATATTTCCCATAAGAAAAAAGGACTTTTTTACATTTTATTCAATAGTCTGTTTTATAGGGTCCAAAAAAACTCTTAGATTAATAGAGGTTTTTCAACAACATTTTTCAACAAAAATTGCTTCTAATACATGAAATACTACTTTGTACTGAAAAATATATTTTCACATCAATTTTTTATTATTTTTAGCAAATTTTCTCTTAGAATTGAGTTAGCAATTCGCTATTTTTTGAAATTTTAAACTTTCTTTCCATCTTCAGTCCATTTTCAATTAGAATGAGGCAGTGATTCATTAATTTTAACCAAAAAATAGCCTAAACAGTTCATAATTTTTTAAATATTATTCTCATGAAATAAACCCCAAAAATTTCTGTTTTTACAAGAATTTTTAACTTATTATCCTCTTTTTGCTATTATTGGTTTAATAATTATAACAATTTGACAAGAAAATTGTTTAAACAAATTATTATTGTTTATGGTTTGTTGTTTGTTTGTTTATTGTTTTGCTAGGTATTTGCAGTTTTTTTAAATTGTCCATTTATCTTGACTTTTAAATTCGAGTGAAAAAATAATTAATTTAAGTTAACAAACATATTTTTTCTGAACAATTTATTTTTTTTTTTTAGTAATATTCTCTTTGAATAATGCTAGAAAGCTGCGATTTTTTCTGAAATTTTCAACTTTCTGTCAACTATTCGCTCTGAATGAGTGATTAATTAATTCAGTCTAATAAAATAAATTGTTTAAAGAAATAATTAATATTTATATCTATATTTTCTTATAGTAGGGTTAGAAAGATGCTGTTTTTTCTCAAAAATTTAAGTTTTTGCCAATTTTTTACGTACTAAGATAACAATTGAAGCATTTTAACCAAATTAATTGTTTAAACAATTTTTATTGTTTTTAATAATACTTTTTTGAATAATGCTATAATTCTTGATGTTTATTTATTATTTATTCATAACTATAAAGTAAAAATTTTCGGAAAATTTCAGAAAAGCTGAAACTTTTGAGCATTATTTCGAGAGAAGACAGTTTCAAACAATAATAAATTGATCACACCATTATTTTTGCTAACTAGAATTAATGACTACCTTATTCTAATTGAAAAATGGACCAAAAGTGGAAAATGATAGAAAAAACTGCAACTTTCGAGAATTATTCTAATAGAAAATTATAATAGATGATAGAAAATTTTTTAAACAACCATTTCTGTTGAATATAATAGACTATTGCTTAGCTCTAACTAAAAAGTTTAAAATAAGTTTGAAAAACAGTAAATTTCTAGTTTTTTCTAAGTAGAAATGTCCAAAAAAAATATTTTGTTTAAAACATTTATGTAAACATATAATTATGCATTTAAAGTGTCATTTTATATATTCGTGACAATTCGTATTTAAGAAAACCGCAATAAATCATAATTAGCGCCAGAAACTCTTGAAACCCAATTTTTTAGTTATTGGGTTTTTTGGGACCATATAAAACAGACTTATGGTGTTGATATTTAAAAAGAAATTAGTCATTTCTATTCTGTAGTTAATCATGAAGAGAAATTTTGATTTTGAACTCGATTGACCTAATATTGACGATTCTCAATAAGATTGACAAAAAATTATATTTTTTCTTATGGGGAATAGGTGTTAATTTTCATGGGGCTTGCGGAAACTTTAAATGTCATTTTTTTTTAAACGCATTTATTTTCCTGTGAATTCGAAAATATTTTAATAATCTTGAAAATCCATTGATGGATAAAGATCCCTATTATATGGTTTAATGGTCCGCTCCACATGATACTTTTTCTAAATAATAGAAGTGAAGATTTTTTTTAAGGTGAGAATTTCACAGTTGTAAAACCTAGTAATAAGCTCTTGATCGCGAGGGTAGAACTTGCCAACAAAAGAACTCGAGGATTGCGCTTTCAGTCGGTATTAGTGATCCTATTGTCGTCTCGTCCACTCGTAAAGAGCGACTTCCCTATTGTTGAAGATTCGTCAAGCAGACCTTCTATTTATTGTAGAGACAGGGTTAAAACTTTTCTAATTGGGGGACAAATTTTTCGCCTCACTGTTTTGAAAATGAACAATTTTTCAGAAATGGTTCACTTTTGACATTATTTGTACATTGTACAGCATTTTTTAACTTTTAAGTGTGGTCGTGCGGTATCATAGACCGCACCGTGCTTCTCACATACAAACCAAAATTCACCCAAGGCAGGGGAAATAGGTTGATTTTTTACGAAAATAATGAAATAAATTCTTTTGTATACAATTAATGTAGGAGAGCCATATTAAATTTAGTATGAAACTCTTAAAATTAAAGTCTAAATATATTGCATTTTCAGCAAAATAGTTAAATTTTCCACTAAAAAAGATTGTTTTCTATATTTATATTAATTATTTCACTACATTTTTTATGTTATAATAATAAATTAATCTTTATATTTTTTTATTAAAAACGATAAACTTTAAACAAAAGGGTTGAATTTTGAAGCTAAAAAAGTCGATTATTTACAAAAAAACTGAATTTCAAACACGAAAACATAAATTTTCAATCAGAAATTATGACTTTTCCAAAAAATGGTCGACTTTGAAAGAAAATAATCAATTCAACCGAAGACCCCTCATCTGTTCATTTAATTTTCCGTCCAAGTTAATTTTTAATTATATCACTGTTTTTAATTAAAAAAAAGTTTTAATAATTTAATTAAGAGCACTCGTATACTAGTATCAAATATTTACAACTCATTATTAATTTATAAATTACGATTTACATAAAAGTACATTTATATTTCGTATATAGGAAAGTATGAAATGAAAAAATGATCAAATAAAACTTGAATATCAGTGCTTCTGATTTCTAATCATTGCTATGTATATTATTATTATTATTATTTATTATTATTTATATGATTTTCGGGATGACAGAGGGCTACTGGTAATCTGGTTGAATTTTTTTTTTACACAATGAGAAAAATGTTTGCTGGAAATGGGATATGATCATACTTTCACTTTTCACATAATAAAAAGAAAGGCTACTGGACAAGGGCTCATGTTGTTTAGGATACTGAAAAAGGGGTAGGGCTGTGTTTTCACTCACTCCTACCCTTTTACACATTAAATAAAACGATAAATGGTTATGTTTTCACTTTTCACGTCTTGAAAAGAAAGGTTACTGAAAATGGGATTTGGCTGTATTTTTACTTCTCATATAATGAATATAATGGTAACCGGAAAAGCAGTACAGCTTTATTTCCACTCACGCCTAACATTTCCATTACTAAAATATAAAGGAAGCGCCTGAAAAATGGCTAAGGATGTTTATGCTACTGTAAAAGGGGAAGAGGTTCGTTTCCACTCACGCCTACCCTTTTGCTATTACTAAAATTGTGATATGGTTCTATCTTCGCTTTTCATATAATGACAAGAAGGGTTACGGAAAATGGAATATGTTGTATTTTTACTTTTCATATAATGAAAAGAAGGTTTACTGGGAATGGGATATAGTTGTCTTGTCACTTTTCACATAATCAAAAGAGAGGCTCCTGAAAGGGGGATAAAGATGTTTAGGCTCATGTAAAAGAGTTAGAGATGCATTTCTACTCACGTCCACCCCTTTTCCATGAAAATGTGATATGGTTGTATTTTAAATTTTCATATAAAGAAAAGAAAGGTTACTGAAAATGGCATATGGCTGTATTTTTACCTTTCACATAATAAAAAGAATGGCTACCGGAAAAGGAGTAGGGATGTTTATGCTACTGTAAAAGGGGAAGGCCTGCGTTTCCACTCACGCCTACCCTTTTTCTATTACTAAAAGTGTGATATGGTTGTATTTTCAAGTTGTATATAATGAAAAGAAGCGTTACTGGAAATGACACATGTTTGTATTTTCGCTTTTCATATAATGAGAAGAAGGGTTACTGGAAATGGGATATGGTTGTATTGTCACTTTTCAAATAATGAAAAGAAAGGCTTCTGAAAAAGGGATAAGAATGTTTAGGTTAGAAGTGTGTTTCCACTCAAGCCTTCCCTTTTTTCATTGCTAAAAATGTGATATGGTTGTACTTTTACTTTTGTATAATAAAAAGAAAGAATATTTGAAATGGAATAGGGTTCTATTGCCACTTTTCACATAATGAAAAGAAAGTTTACTGCAAATTGGACCTGTTGGTATTTTCACCTTTCACATAATGAAAGGAAGGCTACTGGAAAAGGGGTAAAGGTGTGTTAGGCTAATAGAAAAGGGGATATCTTACCTAAGAGAAATATCACAAATGTTTAAAAGAGGGAGGGGTGAGTCAAAAATCACTGCAAATAACGTAACATAAAATTGGGATGCTCCCTTAATTTTTGTTTACATTTTGAGTCATATATATTTAATTCATTATAAAGCAGGATAATTCTCCTTTAAAATTCCATTTAAGAGATATATAAATCTTCACAGAATCATAATAAATTTTCATAAAACAATTACGTGATAAAACACTCGACACAGAAGCTCTTTAGTTGCGTTGGAATCCATTTAGGCACAACGCCTCCGCATACTCAGTAGTTAAAGACATTTAACCCTTAACTACTCTCCTTAAGTGGACCACGCCTCTTCCACTACGCGAATTTAGACTAATATAATGGGTGTTAGTTCAAAACTTGCACATCGTTCAAAAACACCTTTTTCAACCCTTAAAAGTACCTTCTTGAAGCATTGAAAGTCACTAATAATACTAAATTTTATCAATTGTTAATAAAAAATTCACTTTTAAAAAAGCGGGAATATCTGCGAAACTAGAATTAAAGAAATTAAAAAAAGTTTGAAGGCAATTCAGAAGTGTCTTCAAGATTCCAATCAGTTTCAAATTTTTACAGAAGATTCATTAAAATCAGAAAATACATTTTGCAGCAGGAAAAGTGTGATTGTAAAATTAATTTTTTTTTTTGAAATTCTGATTCCCGGTCAAGTTTTCCCTTAATCTATTCGATCTATTAAGTAATCTGTATTATCATCAGAGATAGTTACCATCAATCAGTGTATATATCATTCCACAATCTGTGACAATAGAAATCAACACTATCGATCAAGTTAACTCATCAAATAACAGCAAACGGAAAATGCTTAGTCATCTTAGTCTAGTTAGAAAATAAATTTATTAAAATTTTTCAATTAAATTTGGTCTGAAAAATGATCTACTCTTCGATATACTAGGAAATTATACTAAGTAGCTTTTTTCAGAAAAAAATTAATTTAAAAACTTTAATAAAGTTAGTTTCCATCTAGTCTGAAATGGCGTTAAGTATTTTCTGTTATTTGAAGAGTTAACTTATCGACAGTACTACTTTTTATTTTCACGGACTGTGGAATTATATTTACACTGATTGGTGGTAACTATCTCTGATGATAGTACAGATTCCTTTAAATTACTCATATCATAAACTTAACACCTAGCTTAAGATAATGTGTATTTCTGAAAAAAGATTCTTTTTTCGATTGCTCTAATAACATAAGGGAAAAGCACCGGACCGGCAATCTGAAGTTCTGTAATTCGATTCCCAGTGGAGCGAAGAGAGTATATCTTTTTTCAAAAAAAATTTAATTTTAGAATTTAATAAATTTATTTTCCATCTAGTCTGAAATTAAGTTAAGTATTTTGTATTATTTATAAAGGTAACTGGATCGATAGTTTTCATTTATATTTTCACGGACTTTGAAATGATATCTACACTGATTGATGGTAACTATCTCTGATGGTAGTACAGATTCCTTTCAATTACTCGTATCATAAACTTAACACCTGGCCTGAGATAACGAGTATTTCTGAAAAAAGATTCTTGTTTCGATTTCTCTAATAGCTTGAGGGAAAATCACCTGACCGGCAATCTGAAGTTCTGTAATTCGATTCCCAGTGGAGCGAAGAGCGTAGACATTTTTTCAGAAAAAATTTAATTTTAGAATTTGAATACATTTATTTTCCACCTAGTCTGAAATTACGTTAAGTATTTTATATTATGTAAAAAGTTAACTTGATCGATAGTTTTGATTTATATTTTCACAGATTTTGGAATGATATCTACACTGATTGATGGTAACTATCTCTTATGGTAGTACAGATTCCTTTAAATTACTCGTATCATAAACCTAACACCTGGCTTGAGATAACGTGTATTTCTGATAAAAGATTCTTGTTTCGATTCCTCTAATAGCTTGAGGGAAAATCACCTGACGGGCAATCTGAATTTCTGTAATTCGATTCCCAGTGGAGCGAAGAGAGTAGATATTTTTTCAGAAAAAAATTAATTTTAGAATTTTAATAAATTTAGTTTCCCTCTAGTCTAAAATGACGTTAAGTATTTTCTATTATTTAAAGAGTTAACTTGATCTATAGTTTTGATTTCTATTATCAAGGATTCTGGCAAGATATTTGCACTGATTGTGGAATGATATCTACACTGATTGATGCTAAATATATTTGATGATAATACAGATTCCTTTAAATTTTAATAATGTAAAGCAGAAGGGTTGGATTTATTAATACATATTAGTTTTTGCAGTAATAATCCATTTCACTTATAATTATCTGACCGACTACAAAACACAATCAATATAGCATCTTAGTTTTACATATTTCTTGACTTGAATTAGTAAGGTCTTCCTTGTCTGTAGATTGTATCGAGCAAAATTCGTTTAAATCCTGGGAGAATTCTATAAATCTCTTGGCTGTTATACGATAGTTGCTCAATTTCCCCTGGTGTCAAAAGGGTATTACCCATGTCATTTTCCCGGACTATAACCGGTCTTTTATCAATATCATATATTGGACGCAGCAAATCATTTTCTGTTACTCCAATGATGAAACCATTTCGTGATATCTTTCGCATCCCGAAATTAATATGGGATATTGGAATTAATTTATTATTTCCTTTGCTGTAATATGCAATACCATGGCTAATAGCTTGAAGTGGTCTATGACGTTGAAACACTTCGGCAAGTGCATCTGGTACTGTAAGAAGAAATAGAAATGTTTTAAGGAATCTGTATTATCATCAGAGAATAACAGAATTTCTTAACGTCTTTACAGGCTAGATGGGGCTAGAAATTAAAAGAAATTTAATTCATTTTTTTCTAAAAAAAATCTCCTCCTTTCGTCCCGCTGGGAATCGAATTACAGAAATTCCGATTCCCGGGCGGGTGTTTTCCCGTTAAGCTACTAGAGAGATCAAGAGAAGAATCCATTTTCATAAATACATGCATTATCATGCCAGGTATTAAAATTCAAATTTTTCAAGGAATCTGTATTTTCAATAGCCGTTCGGGTGCTTTTCCATTAAGCTACTAGAGAGTTCGAGGTAAGAATCCTTTTTCAGAAATACACGCATGATAATACAGACTCCTGGAGAAAGTTGACTTGCAACACCAGGCATAATAATGCGTGTATTTCTGAAAAAGGATTCTTCTCTCGATCTCTCCAGTAGCTTAATGGAAAAACACCCGCCCGGCAATCGAAAGTTCTGTAGTTCGATTCCCAGTGGAGCAAAAGGAGACAATCTGTTTTCAGACAAAATTTAATTTTTCTTGACTAATTTTTCATTTTCCCGAGCCATTAATATTCAAATACCAACATTTTATCTTGTTTTATTTTTAACATATAATCTTTTATAAACGGATTAAAATAGTATTTCAGATACAAAATTTTAATTTTTTAAATTTAGTAATTTATTTTGAACAAAAAAAGAAGAATTTTCTAATATGAAATTAGACTTTTTAACAAATTAATTTAACTTTAAACCTAAACAGATAAATTCTCAAGAAAAAGTGTCATAGTTTATATTTCTATAAAAAAAGATTTAATTTATAAAAAAAAATAATTTTAAAACGAAAAAGACGATCTTTAAATAAATAAAGATTTTTCACTTGCCAAAGAAATAAAACTTTATCTAAATTGTTCAACCTTTAAGCCAAAGGACGAATTTTCTCTTAAAAATTGAATTTTAAAACAAAATATAACTTTTCAGCCAAAAATTAATTTTCCACGAAACTGTTGCATTTTTACTCAACAAACCCAAGAAAATTATTTTATAACGGAATTAGGAGAATTTTAAACCAAAAAAAGCAATCTTAAAAAATGTTAGTCAAGATTTTAGTTAAAAAATTAATTTTAAATAAAAAAATTGCTTTAGAATAAACAATTAAGTTTTGGACTAAAGACAAAATCCTTCAATAAAAAAAATAAATTTTCAACTATATAGTTCTTCTTTTACCCAAGTAGTTGAATTATCAATATAAAAAATTATTTAAAAAATAGTTAAACTTTTAACCAAAAATATGAAGTTTCAACTAAAAATATAAATCTTCAAGAAAAAATCATCTCTCAAAAAAGTGATTCAACCAAATCTTTCAAACAGAAGAAGAATTGCTTTGAACCAAAAAGTTTCATTTTCATTAAAAAAAAAATACATTTCTACTAAAACAGATGAATTTTTTAATTGAAGAGATAAATTTTGAAAAAAAGTATTTGAATTTTCGGTTAAAAGATTTCAGTTGACTTTTCACGATCGAAATATGATTTTTTAAACAAGAAAAAGTTACTACAAAAAATTGAATTTTCAATAAAAAGGGCGAATTTTTTTCTACCAAAAAGAATGAATTTTTAACAAAATAGTTGAATTCTCTACCAAATAGTTCTTTTTTTATCCAAAAAGTTGAAAATTCTACTAAAATAGATTAATTTTTAATAAGATACTACAATTTTTTTTAGTTGAACTTTCCTCCACAAAAGATTTCAGTTCATTTTTTAACACGAAAATTTCAATTGTAAATAAACAATGAATTTTCTACGAAAAGTTAAATTTTCAACAAAAGAGTAGAACTTTTAACTGAAAAGTATGAGTTTTCAAGAAAATTGTTGAATTTTTAAATAAATAATTTCATTTTTATTCAGGAAAGATATAATTTTGGCCAAAGCAGGTAAATTTTATATTACCAAAGTCAAACTAAAAAAAGAGCTTGAATATTCAACCAAACTGTTGAATTTTTGTCTATGAAAAATAAAAATTCCACAGAAAAAGGTAAATTTTTAAATAAAAAAGATAAGATTTTAATAAAAGTGTTGAATTTTTATCCAAAAAGATTTCAATTGACTTTTCAATACAAAAATCGAAATTTTGAATAAAAAGTCTATTTTCTAAAAAATAGTTTAATTTTAAACAAAAGAGTTACATTTTTGTATATTTACACTGAAAAAGATCATCTTTTAAATCAAAAAGACAAATTTTCAGAAAAAATCCTTTTAATCCAAAAAAGATTTCGTTTGACTTATCAAAATAATAGTAATTTTAGACAAAAAGGTAATGTTATACGAAGAGCTGTTTTTTAAGCCAAAAAGAGGAATTATTAACAAAACAGTTAAATTTGAAAAGTACAATTAAAATGATGAACATGCAATACCATTACGCTCACCAATGCAATAAGCGATAACAGATAACGAGATGAAGAAGAATACCCCAATAAGGATTCTCATTTTTTCGAAGTAGAGAAAACTTATTTATGCTCAATTTCCTCAACAGTTGCACTAATTAAGTTTTAACAAGATGTTGGAGAAAAAATATGCGAGAGCCTTATATAATATTACATGCGTCATTTCTAATTAGTTTATATTTTATTCCGCTGCCAAGACTCACTAATAAAGGATAGATTTATGAAATTTATACACCGAAAAGCAGTTGAGATATATTGTTTTGAAAACCTAAAAATTAATAAAAAGGAATATAATTTATTAATAGTAAGACAGACTGAAGCATGTTACATTATCAGTTATTTGTAAATTCATAGATAAAGATTTCTATCATAGCCAAGAAAATAATTTAGAAGCGAAACATAATTCAATATTGAACCCTTTAACATTTACTTTAATTATGACTTGCTATAGTTAAACCATTAGTTAAATGAAACTATTGCGAGATTTAATTTCTTCTTATCTCTAATTTAACATTTTTTAACATCAGCAGAATGCTTAAAATACTTAATTCATGAAAAATGTAATACTATTTAAAAAGAGATTCTCTCTAGTATTAAATTATTATTTTTTCGGTACTAAAAAGCCCAAGCAAAGTTGAAAAATTTAGAAAAAACTACAACTTTCTAACAACATTCTGAGAAAACAGGGTTATAAATAAAAAAAAATTATTTACACAATTATTTTTGTTAATTTTGGTTTATTATTATCTCGCTATAAGTGAAAAGTTTAAACCAAATTCATAATTTTAGATAAAACTATTATATTGTTATAATTATTGTTATAATATGTATTACTTTTTTATAAATGATAATAAATTATCTTTAACTAATGAGTTTTTTAACTCCAATTATTATACGGTCAATCTAGTTAAAAAGTTTGACTGTCACTAAAAAGTAATTTTGCATGTAAAGTTCGAATTTTTAACTTAGTTGGATTTTTCGGTACTAAATAAAAAAGCTTTTGGGGATACAATTTATAATAAAAAAGTTTTTTTTATAATGGGTAATGTATTTCCCATAAGAAAATCAATAAGAAATATATGTGTCAAACTTTATTCGTTTTGCAGGATCTTTAAATAGAATTTTTTTCCACAAAAAATATGCGTCTTGTTAAAAATTTGTCTTTTTGGGCGAAAAATTCAACTCTTTTCGCAGAACATTAATCTTTTATTTAAAATTTGTATTTTTATGAAAAATATTTTTTATGAAAAATATTTTTTCTGAAAATTTGTCTTTTTGATTTAAAAGTTTATCTTTTTTAGTATAAATATTGCATCTTCCTTGGAAAAAATGCAACTGTTGGGTTGAAAATTAAAATATTTCCCCGAAAATTTACTTTTCGTTTAAAATTCATTTTTTTGTGTTGAAAAGTCAATTGAAATATTTTTCGGTCAAAATGCAACTATTTTATTGAAAATTTCTCTTTTTCATTTAAAAGTTCACCTGTTTTAGTAGTTATACTTTTTTCTTAAAAATTCGACTATTCAGCTAAAAATGAATATATTGTTCATAATTTTTTCTGTTGGGGTTAGAGAGTGAACTTGAATCTTCTTTGGTTAAAAATTGAATAATTTTTTTAGATTCTTTTTTTCATATGTTTTAGAACAAATTAAATCTTTCTTGAATAAAAATGCAACTATTCGATTGAAAATTCAACCTCATTTTTAAAAGTTTGTCTTTTTAATTTTCAAATTCATCGGCTTCAGCACAAATTACATTTTTCTTAAATAAAAAATGCATTTACTTGGTTAAAAATTGAACAATGTTGTTCAAAATGCATACTGTTTGGTTGAAAATTCTGCTTGTTTTGAAAATTTAATTATTTTGTAGAAAATATCCTTTTTTTAATTTATTATTTTAATGTTGAAAAGAGAACTAAAATATTTTCTGAATGAAAACTCAACTTAAAAAAAATAAAAATTCATCCGTTTTAAGAGAAATTTTATCTTTCTTTGATAAAAATGCAACTGTTTGGTTGAAAATTAAACAATCTGTTAAAAATTCATACTTTTTGGTTGAAAATTCGTTATTGTCTTAAAATTGAACTATTTCGTAGAGAATATACTTTTTGCTCAAATTTTATATTTTGGTGTTGAAAAATAAATTGAAATCTTTCCTGGACAAAAGTTCAACTTAAAATAAATTGTCGTTTGTTATTGAAAAATCGTCTGTTTTTGTACAAATTATATATTTTTTGGACAATAATGCAACTATTTGGTAAAGAATTCAATTATTTTGTTAGGAATTCATCCTTTTTGGTTGAAAAAAATTCGCCATTTATACATTGAATTTTTGTTTTTTTTAGAAACTTATTTTTGGTTTTAAAATTTATATTCTGATCTTAAGAATGCAAATAGAATCTTTTTTTAATAAAAATGATTTAAATAAATATTTTGAGGAATTGTAATAAATTATAAAATCAAAATGATTTCCATACAGATTTAAGAAGAATTTCGGAAATGTTTAGAAATTAAAAAGGTGAATAATTTCACAATGTTTAAAAAAAATGTAATTATATTTCGAAAGATTTCCTATGATTTTATCAGATCATTTTGTCAGATTTATAAGCCTTTTAGACATAATTGAGTTACGTATATTTCGTCAACTGTTTAGCTAATTAAGTTTTTACAAGATGTTTCAGTACATACATACGTGTATATTCTAGAGACATGTGTCATTCCTAATTTTGTTCTACATTTATAGCCACGGATTGAATCGGTTATGCTTGTTTTTTTTTAATATTTGCATTTGATCAAACTTTTTTCCTCCGCTATGAAGGCACAATAAAATAATTTAAATAGATTGAATTTATCAAGCTACAATTTAATGAGGCAACATTACAACTTAGATGATTTTCTTACCAAATGTTGAATAAATATTATTCGAATCCGTAAGGTTTTCTGAGTAAAGTTACTATTACCTATTTCAATCCAAAAAGATTTGAACTTCAAATCTAAAACGATTAGATTCAACCAAAATTTTCAACAAAAAGTTAAATTTTCAACAAAATAGCTAAAAAATAAGCGAAAAGGATTCAAGTTGAACCTAGTATTTGAATTTTTAACAAAAAAATATATATTCTCAATTTAAAATGTAAGAGTTAATATTGAAATCGAAAAATATTTAAATTTTAAACCTAAAACAATTGAATTCAATCAAAAAAATATATATTTTAAGCAAAATCGAGGAATTTTTAACCAAAAAGATTAATTTTCTACCAAAAAATAGTTTAATTCTAAACCAAAAACCTGAAATTTCAAGAATGATTTTGCAACCGAAAAAAACAACTAATTTTCAACAAAAACTATACATTTTCAATCAAGGAGATTAATTTTTTACCAGAAAAATGGATTTTAAACAAAATAAATTAATTTTAATCCAAAAAATTTTGTTTTCACAGAACTGTTAAATTTTCTACGAAATAGAATGATTTTTAAAGAAATGATTTAATTTCTAACCAAAAAACTGAATTTTAAACAAAACTTCATTTTTAACAAAAAAAAGACCAATTTTTGACCAAAAAGCATGAATTTTGAACCAAATGGTTGAATTTTAAAGCAAAGAGGATAAATGTTCAGACAAATACTTCAATTTTCAGCTAAACAGATCATTTTCTTAAATCTAAAATGGAAATGTAAAAAAACTATTAGAAATGAATTTTCAACAAAAAAGATGAATGTTTAATCAAGAAGATTAAGTTTTACCAAACAAGAGAAATTTTGAACGAAATACACGGATCTTTAACAAATAATTTTATTTTCAATCAAAAAAGAAAAAAATTGACAATCAAATTTGGAATGGTTACATTTTCAGTTTGAAAAATGTAGTATTATTTCCTACCAAAAAGAGATTTTTTAAGAAATAAATTTTGAACTAAACGGGCGAATGTTTGACGAGAGAAAATAAATAATAGTTAAATAGGTGGATCAACCTTCAACCGAATTAATGTATTTTGAAAAAAACATCAATTCCTAAGATTTAAGGCTCCCTAGGATTAACCAGGAATACTTTAGAAAATTTTGAATTAGAAAGTCGTTCAAAAAAATTAGTTTTGCTAAATTGGCTCTCTAGCTCTCGAAATTATTTTTGTCATCTTCAAAAAGTGTTTCTTTGAAATTGAATAATTTTTCCAATAATAAAAGGTAAGAAAATCCTTGGAACGTACAGTTTTTGAATTTAATATGCTTATAATAGCATTATTAAATTGCTCCTACAATGAATACAAAATCAACCTGCAAATGTTTGCTTATCGAATTTTCAAAATTTGAAGTCATTAATGTGAAAACGGAAATAACGATGTGCAGTTAAATTCAAATTAGACTGCAAATTAATGCTTTTTGTTCCCTTAAAAGTATGTTGTACAGAATGGCCTATATGGAAGGTAGTAAATACATTTATGTATTGACATTTTGGTATTACCATCCTTGTTCACCAGACATAAAATAATAATTTGTCTAAAAGCATTTTCTTGTTTTTTATATACTAGCATCATCAATAAAAATAAAAATTTCGAATAACTACTTTTTTTAGATTCATTTGTTTTAAGTCTTATACAAATATAATTTTTCTAACAATCTTGAAAAAATTCTTTATTGTTTTTAAATTTCAGATTTCAAATTAAAATGTCAACAAAAAAGTTAATCTTTAACTAATTAGTTGAATTTTGAAACCAAAGAGGTGAATTCTCAAAAAATTTAATAGTTGATATTTCAGTCGAAAATGTTTTTTATTTGAAATAAAAAAACAGTTGCATTCATCAAGAAAAGAATAATTTTTAACAAATTAGTTGAATCCTCAACCAGAGAAGAATAATTTTCAACCACTTATATTTTTAACCAACAAAAATTAAATATATTTCCAAATAATCTGATTTTCGACAAAAAAAGAGTATAATTTTTCAAATGTATAATGATTTGAAAACAAATCAATCCTTTCTTCGACCGACGATACCAATTTGTATTAAAAAAATTTTAATTATTCAGGTTAAAACCTTTTGAAAAAGGTACTCATTGTACTGAAACGTTAAGGATTGAGAGAGGAGATTTTAATAAAATCAAATTTGAGTTAAACAATGGTTTTTTGACTCAATTTTATTTTAATTTATGTAGACCGTAAGACATAAGAAAGAATCCAAGATTCAACATTCATATAATTTTTCATCTCAAAATATAAATTTTCTACAAGAAAGTTAATTTTTAATGAAACATATAATTTTTATATCAGAAACATTAATTTACAACCAAAAAAGGCAAATTTTTAACTAAAATGATTCATCTTCCAGAAAGATGAATTTTTAACCCAGAATATTAATTTTCTACCATTGAAGACGAATTTTCAACAAAATACATGATTCTTCAACTAAAAAAAAAATTGAACCAAATATTCAATAGTTAAATTCACAGCTACAGAAATTAATTTTAAACTATAAAAAAGAATTTTCAAAAAAATAGTTAAATTTTGAACTGGAATAGTTTTTATTTTTAGTTAAGGGATTTTATAAATCCCGACTTCTAAAGAACTTTCTGTAAAAAATTTAATTTATTTTATTTTCGAGGTATTTTAAATTACTTTTAACATAGGAATCTGTATTATCACGAGCAAAAAACAGAAATTCTTAACATCCTTTCAGATTAGTTTTAGCTATGAATTAAAATTTTTTAAATTACATTTTTTTCTGGTAAATAAACTTCTTTTCGCTCAGCTGGGAATCGAAGCACCCAAATTCGGATTAGCGTTCCGGTGCTTTCCTCTTAAGCTACTAGAAAAAATAATATAATTTTAAAAAGACATTTACGTATTTCATATTATTTCAAAATTTGAAAGCGTTCCAAAGGGATGTACAGAACTAGATAACCAATAGTTTTTCGGGAAATGTGCTTTTTGAATAAAAAGTTCTTAAAAATCAAATACACTTTGTGTTTCAAGGATTTGTTCGAAAGCTCATTTTTATTACACTAATAAAAATATTGGTGATTTAAAACCAGACAACTGATCCAGTACTTGTCTCCTACCTTTTATTTTTTTACTTCTATAACTTTTTACCTTTTTCCAACAATATTTCTGGCATTAAAGTAATAAAATATTTCTTAAACAAAAAAATCTCTTGAATAAGACTATATGCTACTTTTTCAGCACCAAATCGCGTTTCTTATAAAAAAATTGATCGGAATCCATTATAGAAAATTACGCAATTAAAAAAGTCAATAATTTAAAAGTTTCAGATACCTTTTTCGCTCAAAAAATCCTATAGGAATCCGTATAAAGACTTCGTCGCCACGGTCATCGTAATCTTGCTGATATCGAACTCTCTTCACGATTTGTGAGATTTTTCTAATTAATTTTTCTTTTCAAGCATGAATCTGCTGTAGTCTCTGGTTGAATCGAAGCGATTAAATACCATACGCTGCAGATGACAGAGAGGGTTCGATATAATAAATATATATGAAAGCCATGATAAATGGTTCGTCTGGGCACCTCCAAAGTATAGCGGGTAGCCATTTATCTTATCCAGCATCTTGTAGAACGATAGCTTTGGCGTGTCCGCTTGAGCTTTAAACTAAGAAAGTAGCAAGGTACGCGAACCATGGCTCGCCACATAGTTGAAGTATGCCTTTTACCATTTTTTAAACTTCTACATCATCAATTACGATTTTTTCCACTTCCTTTTTCTTTATATCTTGCGAATTAGTAATGGAAAACTCGTAAATTATTTATGATGAAGGTAATAGATCATCAAACATTTTAAGATCAAAAATACTTCTTCTTTATTTA
>JAWWLR010000004.1:24520106-24543320 GCA_035041075.1 Acraspis erinacei | reverse complement strand
GGAGAGGAAGTAGATGTAAGAAAATGTACATATTGTAAATAGTAGTTAAGGATTAGGGATTAGCTGCGGAGGCAGAGGCTGGCAATGTGAAGCAAAGTGAGAAAGTTGCGTCAGGCGTGCGAGGCGAGACAATAGCGACATGCGGGCGAGGCGTTGCGAAGCGAGGAAGGCGAGGTTGGCTTAGAGATAAGATGTGGATGGATGTTAGTTTTAAAAAAATGTAGTTTTAAGGAAATACTGTAAAATGGAAGTGTAAGCAAGTCAATTTTTAAAGGCCAGCAGGCTGAAAAATAAACGCTTATCTATCTATCTACTAAAAAAGAGCTATTTTCATCTTTAAATTATTTAAATCAATTTTCAACTAAAAATTAATTTTCAATTCAAATAATTAAATATTAAACCAGAATATTCCCGGTTTTAGTTAACAAAATTGATTTTCATTCAGAAAAAAATTTGTTTGGACCAAATAATTGGATTTCCAACTAAATTTACGAATTTTCGACTAAAATGATAAACCTCCAACTTAAATAGTTGGATTGTAAACCAAACATATAAATGTTTTACTATTATAATTGAATTTTCGACCAAGAAGATTAATTTTCTAACAAAAAGAGGAATTTTCAACAAAAGACCTGAATTTTCTACTAAAGAAGATGAATTTCGACCTCAAATTGATTTAAAATGTTTCTTAAGTTGAAGGAAGTAGTAAAAACATTTTAACGAAGCCTATTGTTAGTCACTCTCTGATGGTTTCATTTTCCTGTTTCGTAAGAAGAAAGTTAGAGTGAAATATGGATTTTTTTATTAAATACTAAATATTTTCCTTGACTCTGAAATGGCACTAAAGTTGAAGTTGAAAGTGCATTTGAACTTTGCTTCGAAACTTAGGTAGAGCAGAGGCTAATCGATAAATCGAGAATCTGCGAATTTTCTCAACTGACTCCGTCCGTTACGTCCCCAAGAGTAACGTACATTACCGAAGTCCCGGGCGCGTAATTTGCAATTTCCGAGTATACTTCGTAATTATGAAACTGCATACTACTCTACTTCGTTAACTGGTTTTTAGCATCTCACGAATCAGCGACCAACTAACGTACGAGTGGGGAACAGAGTGATTTGAAGTAGAAATGTGTTTTCAATTTTAGACCAATTAAAAAGCAATTTAATCGTTGTCCGTTTTCTAAAGATGAAATGCAATTTTATTCTGACGCGTATTATTCAATATTTTATAAAAAGCTTTCAATAAAAATAGAGTCTAAAACGTTTCACGTTCATCGAAAGTTTGGACCATTTTTGCATTAACTCTTAAGGGGAAAAATCTAGGCGTTAATTCTTCCTACAATCTTGGACACACACTCTCTGTAATTGTATGTAGTCGTATGCTGATGTAATCCCATGCAATCTTATGGAATCCCATTAAATTAAAAAATATTATCAATATTATTATATTATGAATATTATGCAATCCTATGCAATTCGTTGCAATCCCGTGGAATATTATACATTCTCGCGAAATTTTATGCAATCCACGCGATTTTATGCAGTTGCACGAAGTGGAGATAATATAATGAATATTATTATATTATGAATATCATAGAAAACCCACGCAATTATTTGCGATCCAATGTACTATCATACAATCCTACGCAATTTTATGCAATCCCACGTAGTTTTATGTAATCCGATGCAATATTATGCAAGCCTATTATTTCCAATCCCACGCAATCGTTTTGCAATCCCGCGCAATCGTATGGAATTTTAACTAAAATGATGAATGTTGAACTGGAATATTTTAATTTTAATTTTTAAATCAAAAAGATAGATTTCCAACTAAAACAATGAATTGTCAACTAAAATCGTTAGATTTTCAACATAATTCATTCATTTCAAGTTAACAAAAATAATTTGCAACCAAATATGAATTTTCAGCTGAATCTATGGAATATTTAATTGCAATAAAAATAAATAACTTTCTACGCCAAAAACTAACTTTAAAAAAATTCTTACATTTTCAAACGAAGTGATAAATTTCCAACTAAAATTGTAATTTTGTAACTGCAATAGTTGACTTTGAAACAAAATAGAGATGAATTTTCAACTAAGAGGATTAATTTCTACCAAAAAGATCAATTTTCAACTAAAAAAGACAATTTTTCATCCAAAAATTGAATGATTAAATTCTTAGTCAAAAATGAATATTCAAGCCAGGAGATTAATTTTTATCTGAAATTATGTAATATTCAGCTCGAATGATAGTTACATTTTCAGTTTAAAAAAGAGAATAATAATTCCAATCCGAAAAAGAAACACATTTTTAACAACATAGTTAAATTTTCGTAAAAAATTCCTTTTCATCCAAAGAAAAAACAAGTTTTCTATCAAAATAGAACTCATAGAGTTTAACTTTTAGCCTAGAAGATGAATTTTCAACTAAAATGATGAATCTTGAACTACAATAATTGAATTTAAAATCGAAAAGATAAATTTTCAAATAAAACAATGAATCTTCAAATGAAATA
Organism: Acraspis erinacei; assembly: GCA_035041075.1. Lineage (NCBI taxonomy): Eukaryota > Metazoa > Arthropoda > Insecta > Hymenoptera > Cynipidae > Acraspis > Acraspis erinacei. Next base: position 24,540,801 of record JAWWLR010000004.1, on the reverse strand, counting down.
GTTGGAATTTAAAAAATAAAAAATAAATTTTTACTAAAGAAGATCAATTTTTAACGAAAACATAAATAATATAATTTCCAGTTTACAAAAATTAGCGTGCAACTAAAAATTAATTTTCAAATTAAACTATGGAATATTTAATTGAAATAAGAAGAAATAAATTTCATACCAAAAAATATCTTTAATAAAAAAGATGAATTTTCAACTAAAATCTTGAATCTGCAAATAGAATAATTGAATTGTTTGACTAGCGAGATGAATTTTCAAACAAGAAGATTCAGTTCTACAAAAAATATTGATTTTCAACTAAAAAAGATCATTTTTCATCGAAACATGAAATAATTCAATTCCTAGTCCAAAAATGAAAATGCAAGCAAAGAGATGAATTTTTATCCGAAATTATGTAATATTCAACTGAAATAAATAGTTACATTTTCAATTAAAAAAACAAAGCATAATAATTCAACCCAAAAAGAAACAAATTTTCAACAAAATAATTAATTTTTCGGGAAATAATTCCTTTTCATATAAAGAAAAAACAAGTTTTCTATCAAATAGCTGATATTTAACAAAAATAGATTTTTAATTAAAATGATGAACCATAAAAAAGTTAATTTTTATTAAACAAGTTTAACTTTTAGCCTGAAGGATGAATTTTCAACTAAAATGATAAATATTTTTTAAACAAATATGTGGATTCTTAACTCAATTGAAGTAAATTCTTGCTTTTTAAATTAAATTCCCGGTTATTTCCCCGTCTTTCCCAGGTTCCGGGTAATTCGCCACCTTCCGCATGATTAATAAAAATAATATGTAATAAACTACAACGTTAATTATCATTGTGAAAATGTGTAATTTTGGTGTGTGAATTTTATTTTTGTCAAATATATTTAATGAGTTGCGGTGAAAAATAAGGAATTAAAAATTAATCTCAATACATTAAAAGCATGATTCAGTTTTTAAACAATATTTATAAGAATTTGATTTTTTTAAAGTAATTTAAAAAATGCTTTAAATTAATTTAACACCATATCCTTATTACGGTACCAAAATTCTAAAAAAATCATAATTTGTGATTCTTTTCCGTAATGAATGGGCATGATTTGGGCCACAGTGTATAAAAATGTAAACTATTTGTATCTTGTATTCTTAACCTCCATAATCGTCTTTGAAAACTAAACTTTTAATTTGCCTCATATTTAGTTCGACATATAGAATAAAAGAAATCGCTCTTGTAATTATTAAAGAAATTGTAACCTTCTGAATTCAGAAATATGTCATTAAACCTATGTACATTATTTGCAAATTTCGTCATTTCTCGGATTGTGTCGCTCGAATGAATCACTAATCTTATGCAATTCCACGCAATTCTTTCCAATCCCATGCAATTCTTTGAAATTTCATACAATCTTATACAATCTCCCGCAATTAGTTGCAATCCTACGCAATTCTCTGCAAACTCATGCAATTATTTGCAATCTCATGCAATTATTTTCAACCACTTTTCAATTCTCTTTAATCAAGTGAAATTCTTTGCAATCCCTTGAAATCTGGCGCATTTCACACAATTCTTTTCATTTCCAGATCACTCTTTGGGATACCATGTCATTCTTTGCAATACCACACAATGTGATTCAATCCCACGCAATCATTTGCATTTGCTTGCAATATTTTGCAATATCGCGCAGTTATTTGTATTCCCCTGCAATTCATTGCAATCTTATGCAGTCCCATGTAATTCTTCGCAATCCTATACAATTTAATGCAATCACACGCAATGCTTTGGAATCCTATACAATATTTTGTAATACCTACTACCCCCCCCCCCCTTACGAGAAAATATTTTACAAAATTGATTATAGGTCTATGATGATTTTACTATGATGAATTTCTTAATTTTTTCTCCCGATTCTAGAAAAATAGTTATAAAAGCTCTATAAGAAAGTCAGGATTGACATAAAGAATTTCAAAATATTGAAAGAGTTGATAGAAAAAATTGAGAAAGTACAAATGAATTATGTATTTATTTAGTGTAGAATGCCGAAAAATTTTTAGGAATTTCCATAGATTTTAAGTGTTTTTTTTAGAATTTGTAAAAATTTTACGACATTTTAAAGATTTTCAAACACATGAGGAAGTTTTAAGGAATTCCAACGGTATAACCAATTTGAAAGGACATTCACTGATTTTAAGGTTTATAAAAGGATATTATAGAATTTTTAAATATTTCAACTAATTTAAAAAGGTTTCATCGGTTTTGCAGAAATTAATTAATTAATTAAAGAGATTCCAAAGGATTTCAAGAGATTTCGCAATTTCAAAGGAACCCAAAGAATTTTGTAGGATCTCCAAAGGTTTTAGATATTTCTAGTAAACTTTGAAAAATAAATCAATTAAATTTGAAGAAATTTCTAGCGATTCCAAGTATTTCAAGAGATTTTGAGGTATTCAAAGGAATTTCTTGAAGATTTAAAGGTTTTATTAAATCTTCAAGGATTGTAAGGGACTACAAAGAAATGTCAGGGCTTAAAGGGTTTTTTTAGAGAACTTTAATCAATGATTTTTATTCAAATTAAATTCTAGTTCTTTTAAATAATTTATACTTTTTAAATGGATTTTTAAATTTTTCAAAAGATTTCACTGTATTTTAAGGGATTCCAAATGATTTAATGAAATATAAAAAATGACAAAGGATATTTAGGAAATTCAGGGATCCAAAGATTTTAAGAGATTTTAAGAAACTTCACGGAATTTTACAAAGATTTAATTCTGAAAGGTATCTTATTAAGATCATTTGAAGAATTGAAACTGATATTTTTTTTTGTTAACCAATTTTAATTGAATATTTCAAAAGACTTCAAAAGTTTTACAAAATGTTTAGAAAGTTATTTGAAAAATTTTCAAGATATTTTTTTTATTTTGCAGGATTTATTCAAAGTTTTAGGGGAAATTCAAATTTTTTAAACAAAGCGTCGCTTCATTCTGAAATTCGGGACGAGTAGTAAATAATTTTTTACAAGCTTGGCTAGACGTTCCGAATAAACAAATACTCGAATTTTTTTCTTTCGGGTCCTCGGAAAATTGAAGGTGATTTGTTATTTATTCTTTAGATTGAATTTAAATAAAATAAATGGGTCAATATAAAAGTTTCTGAAATAAGATTCTTGAAACGGCGAAGCAAAAAATTTCTAATAGTATTTTTTAGAGCGAGTCTTTAAATAGTTTTAAAAGATGCATGAATGTACATGTATTAATGGAGGCTATTCTCAAAATATATAATAAAGATTGCGTTAAAAAATTTATTTTTTCTTATACATTCCAGAAACTTTCAGATTGCCTTATCTAAAAAGGTTTCAAAAGAAATTATGAAAAAATAACAAATGAAGAATTATTAAAGTTTAACAACTTAAAATTCAAATAATTTAACATCTTCTGTTCACTTACAAAATTTGTATGAGTACATTTTTAATGTGTTATTATTTAAAATAGCAAATAATTGTATAAATTTAACAATTGACGAATTAGTTGAAGAATTCTTCCATTTAGAGGATTGAAAAATCAAATCGTGTATTTTTAGTTTTTTAACCTTTCAACTGTAAAGTTTATGTGCGTTAAAAACTTTTCATTTTTCAATTTAAAGGCATTTAATTTAAAGTTCTTCAATCGAATAGTGTTGAATGCTTCCATTTTATGCGTGTAAATTTTAAATATTTTAAATACGAATGAACCTGAAAAATGTTTAAAGACCGGGATTTTTTTTTGCCGATTAAAACGTCCATCCCAAATTATATTAGAATGAATCTGTGATTAAAAGATCTTCTTTAATATTATTTTGCATAATAAATTTGATAAATAAATTGATCTAATATATTATTCTGCTTCATACTTTTTATTCATTAATAAAATTATAATGTTTATTGTAATAATATCAGTATATGGGACACATACATAATTTTGTATCCGTTACATGAATTTAAGTTACTTTATTTCCATGGGGGTTTGAAAATTTTAATATTGAAGTAAAAAAGTGTAGATTTCATAATTAATTTAATTTATGTTGATCTGGATAATTGAAAAAAAATCTGGAAAGCTTTAAAAAGCCAGTAATTAACCTAGAGTTTGAAATCGTCCCATGAATCTCCACCCTAATTTCTTTCTGCTGGAAGTAGAAAGATTGAAATAGATAGAAATCGGGGGATAGGAAAAGATAGAACTATTCTATCAATTTTAATGGGCCCTCTTGTATCCCTAAAACGCTATCTTTTCCTATCCTCGGTTTCAATAAATTTTTATTTCTTTCTCTACCTTTTGTCACGTTGGACTCTTATCTTTTTTCATTCCTTAGTCTATCTATTACGAATTTCTTTCTTTTTCAGTCTCTTTCTCTATCTTCCGTAGCCGAGGACCTTTATCGTTTTCTTTACTTCATTCTGTCCCTACCATATAAATTGTAATCTTTTTCTATCGCTTTTTCTATCTTCTACGATACAGTACTCTAATTTTCTATCTTTCAAAATTCGGGAATCCATCGAAAATTTCGTGAATTTATTAAATAATATTAATTTAGAATGACTACGAATCAGTAATAGAACATGACGCCTACACTTATAAAAATTCAAGAAATTTAAAGGCGATTAAAACCAGATTTAAAATCCTATTTAACGTCCAATATAGAAAAAATATAGAAAAAAATTTTCCCTTTTGGACGAAAGTACAAAGAGAAAAGAACAATAAGAAGACATCCAACCAAATCCTCTTTCTTCTCTTTTCTATTTCTTTCGTTTTTTTTATTTTTATTATTATCAAATCACAATAAAATAAGATTTGTAAAAAATAATCACCAACGTGACGCCACTCATACAGCACCCTTACCAAGGCAAACAAATACCCGAGCAGGCAGGAACAGCAACAAAATCACACCAGAAATAGAGAAAGTTGTCCAAATTTGGTATTTGAATTCTTAATTTTATTTTCAGTATTTATGCCCATACTTAGATACCTACACATTTAAAATTTATTTGAATTACTTAGTGGACAATTGTGTTGAGCTTGGAAACACGGTTAGCCGACCCTCAACTTATATACCCGAAAACTGATTCCATTTTTGGTTACTTAAAACGTCACCAACTTTGCGACAAAACCTTCAGGTTGACGTGTATAGAAAAAATACAGGATGGAAAATGATAGACGTAAATTAAGGTGTTAATGGATGTATTGTAGGATCAGATAGAGAAGAGGTGATTGAAAATGATAGGCGGGAATTTAACTCGACAGAGAGATAGAAATATATTTACATGGGTTGATAAAGTATAGAATAAGATAAAAAAAGGGTATTGAAAATGATATAAAAAGGAGATCTAATAAAACAGACATTGATATATGTATTATAAGATGAGATAGAGAAGAGGGTATTGAAAAAGGTAGCCGGGAATTTAGATTGACAGACAGAGAGAGAGAAAAATGTTGACGTTAATGATATAAAGGATAGGATAAGATAGAATCGAAGGCATTTCGATTGATACAGAGATAGTAAAATATTGTCAATGATAGGTGAATGACAGAATGAGATCGAGAGAAGAGGATTAAAAATGATAGACGTGAATTTATATTAACAAAGAGAACAAAATGTAAATGTTGATAAACATAGCATATAGTATGAGTTAAAGAAGAGGAGATTCAAAAAGATAGAAGAAAATTCAGTTTGACGAAGAGATAAAAAATATGACTGTTGATAGATATAGTATAGGGTGAGATAGCGAGGAGGGGAATATAAAAGATAAACGGGAATTTAGATTGACAAGGAGAAATATTAAGATAGACGTTGATAGATGTCTTCTAATATGTGATAGAGAAGAAGAGATTGAAAAAGATAGATGGCAATTTAGATGCACAAGGAAATAGAAAGTTATTATCATGAAGGATAGCATGAGATAGAGAAGAGGACATTCTAAAAATAGACGGAAAGTTAGCATCAAAGTCAGATAGAAAAAGATTGTCGTGGATAGATAAAGCATAGGATAAGATAGAAACAAAGGGATGGAAAAGGATAGATGGAAATTAGATTGACAGAGAGATAGTGAAAAATGTACGTGGGAATGAGAAGAATAGGATGAGATAGAGAAAAGGGGATTAAGAAAGATGGACGTGCCATTAAATAATTAAAGGGATAGAAAAAGATAGACTTTAATATACGTAAGATACGTTAGATTGATAAAGAGCTAGCAAAATATTGACGTGTATAGATGAATCATATGATGAGATAAAGAAGAGGCAATTGAAAAGGATAGACGGTAATTTATCTTGACAAAGATATATAAGAAGATTTACTTTGATAGATGTAGTATAGGATGGGATACCGACAAAGATATTAAACAAGATAAACGGGAATTTATATTGACAAGAAGACTTAAAAAGATAGACGTTAATAGATGTATTTTAAGGCGAGATAGAGAAAGGAAGATTGAAAAAGATAAACAAGAATTTAGATTGACACAGAGATATAAAAATATTGACACGGACAGAAAAAGGTTATAAGATAGAAACGAGGGGATTAAGATTGGGATTAAGATTGACACAAAGATAGTAAAACATTGACGGGGATAGTTGAATTCTAGAATGAGATAGAGAAGAGGGGATTTAAAAAGATTACTTGAAATTATATTAACAAAGAGATAGGAAAGGATAGACGTTTATAGACGTAGTTTAGGATGAAATAAAAATGAGGTGATTGAAAAAGATAGACGGAAATTCAGATTGATAAGGTTATATAAAAATATACCTTGATAGATGTAGGATAAGATGAGATAGAGAAGAGCAGATTGTAAAAGGTAGACCGGAATTTAGATTGACAGAGAATTAGATAAATATTGAGGTGTACAGATGAATGGTGGGTTCAGATAAAGAAGACGGTATTGAACATGATAGACGGGGATTTAGCTTCACAGAGAAATAGTAGAAGATTGCCGTGGATCAATGAAGCAAAGGATAAGAAAGTGAAGAGGCGATTAAAACAATAAGGAATGAATTTAAATATACAAAGAGATAGAGAAAGAAAAATGTAGATCTTGATCGACGTAGCATAGTATGAGATAAAGAAGACGAGATTGAAAAAGAAAGAAAGGAATTCAGTTTGACGAATATATAGAGAGAAGATTATTGCTGATAGATGTAGTTCAAGATGAGATAGCGAGGAGGAGATTATAAAAGATAAATGGGAATTTAAATTGGCAAAGAGATATAAAAATACAGACGTTAATAGATGTCTTATAAGATGAGATAGAGGAAAAGAGCATACAGAATATAGGTGACGATTTAAATGCACAGAGATATAGAAAGATATTGATGTTGAAAAATAAATGATTGTATAGGATAGAAGAAAGCCGATTAAAAGAAATAGACCAAAATTTAGTTTGACAGAGAGATAGTAAAAGATTGACGTGGATAAATGAAGGATAGCATGAGATAGAGAGGAAGGCATTTAAAAAAATAGACGGAAATTTTTCTTTAAAGTGAGATAGAAAAAGGTTGACGTGGATCGATAAAGGTTAGGATAAGATAGAAACGAGGGGATTGAAAAATATAGACTGAAATTAGATTGACAGAGAGATAGTAAAAAATCAACGTGGGTATCAGTAGAATAGGATGAGATAGAGAAAAGGGGATTAAAAAACATAGACGTGGCTTTATATTATCTAAGGGATAGAAAAAGATAAACGTTAATAGAAATAAAAAAAGGATCATATAAAAAAATGATTTACAAAGATACAAGGAGATTTAGATTGATAGAGAACTAGCGAAATATTGAGGTTTATAAATGATGATAGGATGAGATAAAGAAGAGGCCATTGAGACTATTGAATAATATATGCAAATATGAATGTTTACAGATGTCTAGTACGATTAGATAGGGAAGAGGATATTGAAAAAAGATTGACTTATATGGATAAAGGATAGAATAAGATAGAAAAGTGGTATTGAAAAGATAGTCCGAAATTTAGATTGACAAAGATATAGAAAAAGATTTACGTTGATAGATATAGTATAGGATGAGATAGCGACGAGGAAATTAAAAAAGATAAACGGGAATTTAGGTTGAAAAGAAGATATAAAAAGATAGACGTTGATAGATGTATTATAAGATGAGATAGAGAAGAGCATATTGAAAATGATAGATGGGAATTTAGATTGACAGAAAGATATAAAAATACTGGCGTGGACAGATAAAGGCTAAAATGAAAAAAACGAGAGGATTTAGATTGACACAAAGATAGTAAAAGATTGACGGGGATAGATGAATGAAAGAATGAGATAGAGAAGAGGTCATTAAAAAAGATAATACTTGAAATTATATTAACAATAAAATAGAAAAAGATAGACCTTCATACTTGTAGGACAGAATGAGATAAAAAAGAGGTGATTGAAAAAGATATTCGGGAATTTAGATTTCCAGAGAATTAGAAAAATATTGGCGTGGATAGATACATGATAGGATAAGATCGAAAAAAGGGGATTTAAAAAGTTAGAAGGAAATTTAGATTGATAGGAGATAATAGAAGATTGATGTTGATAGATGTCTTATAAGATGAGATAGAGAAGAAGAGATTAAAAAAGATAGATGGAAATTTAAATGAACAGAAAAATAGAGAGATATTGACGTTGGCAAATAAATGATAGAACAGGATAGAACAGAGTGGATTAAAAAAGATAGACGTTCAGATTGACGGAGAGATAATAAAAGATTGGCGTGGATATATAAAGGATAGCATGATATAGAGAAGAAAGCATTAAAAACAGACGGAAATTTATCTTTAAGTGAGATGGAAAAAGGTTAACGTGGATAGATTAAAGATAGGATAAGGTAGAAACGCGAGGATTGAAAAAGCTAGACTTAAATTAGATTGACAGTATGATAGTAAAAAATTGACATGTGTATAAGAAGAATATGATGAGATAGAGAAGAGGGGATTAAAAAAGATAGACGTGACTTCAAATTATCAAAGGGATAGAAAAAGATAGAGGTCAGTAGAAGAGAGTTAGAAAAGTATTGACGTTTATAAATGAATGATAGGATGAGATAAAGAAGACGTCATTGAAAAAGATAGATTTGAATTTTCATTGAAAATGAGATCGAAAAAATAGATGTGGATAGCCAATGATAGGATAAGATACAGAATTGGGAATTTAAAAAAAACGTAAATTTAGATTGACAAAGAGAAAGATGTTAGAAAATAATTGTTGATATATGTAGGATACGATGAGATAGAGATGAGGAGATTAAAAAGGATAGACAGAAGTTTATATTCACAGAAAGACAGAAAGCTATTTGTGTGGATAGATCAAGCTTATGATCAGATAGAAAAGGTGGGATAGAAAAAAGAATGATGTAAATTTAGACTAACAGAAATAGAAAAAGATTGACATAAATAATTAAAGGATAGTATTAGATAGAGAAGCGGATATTGAAAAAGATAGACGTGAACTCAGATTGAAAAATAAAAAATATAGACGTTGATATATGTATGATACGATGAGATAAAGAAGATTATATTGAAGAAGATAGACGAGAATTTAGATTGACAGTCAGACAGAAAAAGATTGACGTTGATAGATAAATGATAGAATCAGGTTAAAAATTATTTTAAAATCTATTACCTCTATATTTTTATTTTTAGCAGGGCATCTCTCATACAAAGTTCCTAATCACAATAAATTAAATACATGTGCAACTAAAATAGACAGTAATCGCAGGATGTTTCGCTCAATCAAGCAATGTATTGTCAGAAACTGCTGTATCGCAGGGATAGGTCTCCGAGCAAGGAATTACTGCCTTACACAACCTATAGGACCTGTTCTAGACATGCTCTAGGTGATATATTCTCAACAGTCCACGAGGTCTTCGTACCCGAAACGCAGCTCGCTCGGAACTGCTCTAAACTATTGAAAATTATGTCCTCTCCTTATCTCTCCGCTTCTGGATGCTGGCCCTGACCTCTTAAGTCAACTTGAATCCAAATGCGACAGAGATAATTGAAATAACCACCAACTACGAATTCAAAATCATTAAGCATGTAATTGTCTAATGTGCTGAACTTCAGATTGTAAGCTTTGAAACTTTCCTCAGTTTGAGTATCTTGTTTTTGAAAACAAATGATTAAATCCAACTCCTTACGCATCGAATGACTACTTTCAAACTCGACAGTCGCAAAACTGGCTAACCTGATAAGATGGATTTCTGCAGTTTTCCTCTCCCCTGGCCAAATTTAAAGGCTAATGCGAGTATTTTTAATAAAGTCGGATTCACCTCCAGGTTATCACTGGCTAAGACTAAATTTTTAGAGATTATATCGGATTACCCTGGATTACCTCGATATATATATATAACTAGTCTGGATTACCTAAAATTACACTGGAATCAATTGGATTATTTTGGGTTACATTACAAAATTATAGTGGATTAGTGCGCCTAAACAAAACTCACATAAATTTTCAACAAAAAATTATTTCCCTTTGACAAAATTGTTGAATTTTCAACTAAAAGTATGCATGTTTAACAACAACAACAAAAGATCAACAATTTACATGAATTGTTAATTTAAGAAAAGTTAATTTTTAACCAAATAGTTCAATTTTCTGTCAAGTTAGTTAAATTCCTAACCCACAAACATGATTTTTCAACAAAAAACACAAATTTCTACCAAAACAAGAAAAAAAATTAAATAAAAAAGAAAACAAATTTAACTATAAAAAAATTGCTACCAAATAATTTATTTTCGAACTAAAAAGGTACATTTTCAACCAAAAAATTGAATAGTTACATTTTCAATTTAAAAAATTAATTTTTTACGCAAAATAATTACTTTTTTCCAAATAATTCAACTTTCAATCAATTAGTTGAAATTTTTACTAAAAATCTAAATTTTATGCAAAAAATACCAATCCTTAACAAAAAAAAATGATTTTCAATCAACTATTTGAATTTTCAACTTAAACAATTTTATAATCAAAAATGGAATAGTCACATTTTTACTTTAAAAAATTCATTTTGAAGAAAAAAAATAATTTTCAACAAAGGAATAAAATTTTTTTACAAAAATCGTTCAATTTTTAATGAAAAAATTATTTTTTAAGTTAGATGATAGGGTTTATAAAAAAATACTCTTTAACCAAATATATAAATTGTCAAACAAATAGCTGAATTCTTAACAAAATAGTTCAGTTTCAAACAAAAAGGTAAAATTTAAAGCAAGAATCTTAATCTTCTGAAAAAAAGTAAATTTCAATCAAATGAAATTATTTTAAACTCAGAACAATTTTTAACAAATAAAAACAGTTAAACTTTTATTTTAAAAAATTAATTGTCATCCTACAAAGATGCATTTTTCGACTAAATCGTCAAATTTTCAAAGAAAATAAAAACGAAAATGCAACCAAAACTGTTGAATTTTCAATCCATGAAAATGAAATTTTTTTTATAAGACAGTTGAATTTTCAAATATAAAGTTCTTTTTCTACCAAGAAAGATGACTTTTTTGCCACTAAAGGTGGAATTTCCACCATTAAAGACCAATTTTCTGCCAAAACAGAATTAATTTTCTGACCAGGAATACGAATTTTTGTTAATTTTTCAAATTATAAATACTACATTATTTTCAATCAAAAAAAGAATACGTAAATTTTTTGATAAAAAATTAATTAAAAAAAACACGAATTTTCAACCAGAAAATTTGACTTTTTTAAGAAAAAGTTTACTTTTCTACCAAATTGTTTAATCTCCATAAAGAATAGTTTAACTTTAAATTAAATCTTTTCATCTTTAATCATTTATTTAAATTTTCAACAACAACAACAAAAAAATATATATATATATAAATAATTTACTTTTTAATCAAAAAGTATAAATTTTCAACCAAAAAGGAATAAATTAGAAAAATAGTTGATCGGCAAACCATCTAGTTAACTTTTTTTTTAAAAGACGACGTTTGAACAATATACATGAACTTTTAGCCGAGTAGTAGAATTTTTTACTGACAAATATAAATTTTTAATTAAAAATATCAATTTCGAACCAAAACTGGAATAGTTACTTTCTCAGTTAAAAAAATTAATTCGCACAAAACGAAAATTAAAGTTTCAACAATAATCCTAATCTGTAAAATACGTCCACTATATATAAAACGCTTTTGTATATTCTTCAGATAAAAACACTCAAGATCAATGGGTATTTTTCTACACTGATAAAAAACTAAAAACAACCAATAAAAATGTTTAAAATTGAAATAAATAATTCTAAACTATGTTACTAGCATAATTTCATTTTTTTTATAGATATTCAAGAATTTTATGAGCTGACATTACTTGACGAATCGAAAACGGTTCAGCAGAAGACAGCTGAGACCCTCCGGATTGCTGATAAGTGGGAGGCTAGTGATGGACCAATCACGCCCACGCCGACCTACGCACCAAATGACGTAAGTCCTTTTTTAGAGAAAAAAATACTTTTATTTGATGTCAAAGGTAAATATACCGGAAAATAATTTCTTCAGAAAAAAGGGTGATCGCGGATCAGGGAAAACCTGAAAAATGGGGGAAAAGTGTTTTCAATGATTCCAAGGAATTTTCCAAAGCTTCAAAAGTTTCATAGGATTTTAAAAACTTAAACCAATTTTAGGGCATTTTTAAAAATTCCAAGGAATTTTCGAAAACCTTAAAAAGTTTCGAAAGATTTTAAAAGATTCCAAGAAATTTTGAGTAGATTGCAATAATTTGCAGTTATTCAAAATGATTTTACAAATTTTCTTTTTCTTTTACAACATCTAAAAAATTGCAAGATCTTTATAAAGTTTCAAGGAATTTCCTAGGATTTCAATCATTTTAAGAAATTTGAAAAAATTTGCATGGGTTTTAATGAGTTTCCGAGAATTTTGGAAGATATGGAACGATTGGATAAGGTCCAATGAGATTTAGAATATTTAAAAAAATTACAATGAATTTTCTATTTATTTCAATAGTTTAAAGATTTTTTAAAGGATCTAAAATATTTTAGGGTATTTTAAAAGATACCAAAGGAGTTTTTGAGATTTTTAAAAAGTTTCAAGCGATTTCAAAAGATTTCAAAGGATATGAAATACTTTACGTTATTTGAAATTTAAAAATATTTTATTTTATTTCAGTAATTAAATTGGATTTCAAAGAATTTCAAATACTTAAGTGTATTTAAAAAAATTAGGATTTTGAATATTTTGGCTAATTTTTTATTGATTTTAATAATTCCAAAGGAATTTAAAGGGTTTCGATTATTTAAAGGCATTTCAAAATATTTCAATTATGTTTGAATTGATTCAATTAAGTTAAAGTGATTTCAAAGGTATTTAAAGATTCTAGGGTATTTTTAAAAATTCCAAGTAACTTTTAAAATCTTTAAACAATTGTAATAGATGTTAAAAGCTCTTAAGATATTTTAATAAATACTTTATAATTTCAAAAAATATCATCAAATTCCATGTAACTTCACGGAATTTATTAATAAGAATCCCGTAACTTGGTAGGATTTCAAAGATTTTTAAGTATCTTAAAGTATTCCTGAAAAATTAAAAATCTTTTAAGGATTTCAAGATACTGAAAAAGGATTACAAGGAATTATAAGGGATTATAAGAATTTAGCGAATTTAAAATGTTTTTGGTTTATTTTTAATATATTTAAATAGTTTTAAGTGATTTCAAAAGATTAAAAGAATTAAAGTTATATTTAACAATTTCCAGGAATTTTTAGGAACTTCAAAAAATTTCAAGGAATTTCAAAGAAATTAAAATATTTTTTGTTAGTTTTATATTATTGCAAAGCATCTTCAAGAGCTCTAAAAAGTTTCAATGGATTTAGACAATTTTGAATGAATTTGAAATACTTTAGGGAATTCTAAAATATTCCGAACGCATTTTCAAGTGATTTACAAATTTTCAATGAATTTGGAAGGATTTTATTGATTTTAAGCGATTTACAAAATTTAACAAAATATAATAAAGTTTTAGAATATTTTTAAATATTGCAATGGATCTAATGATTTTTAGAGTTTTCGAATGCTTGCAACGTGTTTTAATTAATTTTCCAAGATTTCATGAAATATTATCAGATATTTTATAATTTCATGGGATTTTATGATTTTAAAGATTTTTAAATCTTTCAAGGTACTTTCAAAGATATAATTTTTTTCAAAAGATTTTAGAGTATTTTAAAAGACCCCAAGGTATTTTCAAATAATTTTAATAATTTGCAGAAATTTCAAAGGATTTTCGATATCTTTGTATATTTAAAAAAATGAAAAGGAATTTTAAAAAAGTATAACAAATTTGAATAAATTTCAAGGATTTTAGATCATTTGAAATACCTTAGAGTTATTTTAATTATATTTCTAAGATTTAAACTGATTCGAAAGGATATACAAATTTATAGGTTATGTTTAAAAAGTCCGAGGAACATTTGAGTTTATTAAAATATTTTAAGCAATTTCAAAGGTCTTAGTATATTTTAGTTTTTTTAAAATATAAAACAATTTTAATATTTTTAAAAAGCTTAAAGGATTTCATAAGATGCTGAAGGATTACAAATACTAAGGGTACTTTAAGGTATTCCGAGGCATTTTCAAGAATTTAGAAAAGTTTTAAAGGATTTCAAAAGATTTCAAAAGATTTGAAATATTTTTGGGAATTTAAAAAAGTCCCGATCAAATTTAAATTAATTTCAATAATTTCAAAGGAATTTAAATGCTCGTAAATATTTTAAGTAATTTTAAAAGATTCCAAGGCATTTCCAAGGGATTAATTACATTTCAAGGGCTTTCAAAATATTTAAAGAAATTCAAAATATTTGAAGAAATGTAAAATATTTGAAGAAATTAAAAAGAAAATCATGGGATTTTAAAAGATTTCAAAATATTTGAAGTATTTTAGGGAATTTTAAAAGATTCCAATTAAGTTTAAATTAGTTTGAATAATTTAAAAGAATTTCAAAGGGTTTAAGATCTTGTAAGTTATTTTAAAATATTTCAATGGTTGTAAAGAATTTCATCGAATTTCGAAAGATATGAAACGATTCTGCAGGACCTATAAGGTTTTAAATAATTTTTAAAGACCATAATACATTTTCAAGAGATTAATGAATTTTTAAGGCATTTCCAAGGATTTTGAGAAATGAAAAATGGTTCATTCGGTGATAAAGAATTTTAAAAGAATCCCGGAAGATATAAAACGATTTTACAGGAACTATAAGGATTCAAAATATTTTAAACATTCCAAGAAATTGCCAATAGATTTAATTAATTTGAATATATATTTTAAAGAATTCTAATTTTTGGGGGGTATTTAATAAGATGCTGCGTCATTTTCAAGACAATACAAAATGTGAAGGTATTTCCAAGCATTTGAAAAGATTAAAATTTTTTTAAACGGTCTTAAAGAATTTCAAGGAATTTACGAAGATACGGAACGATTTCACAGGTTTTATAAGGTTTTAAAATATTTTAAACGATTCGAATGCATTTTCAAGGAATAAATTTTTTTTTAAGAATTTGAAAAGCTCAAGCTCAGTTCTAGGTATTTTAAGATATTATGCAGTATTGTAGGAAATATCATCAAATTTCTAAACTACTGAATCCCATGCATTTTTGCATACTTTTTAACCATTTCCAATTCACTTGCATTTTTTAAAATCATAGTCACTTTTTAAATTTTTTCAATTACGTTGCTCTGTGATAGCCCTGAGAATCAAAAAAGAATTTAAATTTAAAAATCAAAATTCAGAAAAAAATGGACGGAAAAGTTTGGAAATTTAGAAAATGAAGTTTTGCGGCCACCCTAAAAAATATTATGAAAAATAGAAGCACCTTTTTACATTAGTTCAATATGAATATTGTCAAATTAAAATTATAAACCAGCATTTCATAAAATATAAAAAACTCGTCCAACAATAGGGACAATTAAATAAATGTTTTGCTGTAGAAATATTAAATTTGACCACAAGCAATACACACATCCGTAAGAGGCAGTATAGCGCTGTTCACCACGAACACTAATGCTGCGCTCTGGCCTACACAATTAGCGTTAGTAATTATAATCCACAGTCGATTGGTTGAAATTGTGATATCATGGAGACCACTGATCAATCCTGCCAAAGTTTCGATTTTAATTGCTAATTGTTCCCCCAAATAACAGAGGAATAGTGTTTTCTGGGTTCTCTGTTTCGAGCAGGGTGGGAAATCATTTGCAAAATTTATGTCTATGTACATAATGTTCAAATTCGTTTCCGACCAATTCGAACATGTAAAATACTGACTAATTGAATTAGTTGAATAAAAAAACGCGGGGACTAAATATTTCTTCTAAATTTAATATTATTTATTTTTATTTTACTTCATTTCATTATTTTGTAATTATTTTATTTATTTTTAATCTTATTATATTGTTTAAAAACAGAATAGATGTTTTCTAAATGGAAGAGGTTTTTTAAAATGAAGTACTATCTACAAATAAATAAAACCATTTTTGACTTTATTCAATACCATAACTAATACAAAATAACATTAATAATAATATAACATGAAAATTTCAAACAAATGATTTTTTTAAAAAGTTTGTGAACATTTTAATTTGAGTTGAAATTAAATTTAAGGAATTAAAAACAATAAAATGAGTATTATTAGTGTGGAAAGGTAAGTAGAAGATTTTAAAGAAGTTTATTTAATAGGATGTTACAAAATATAAAAAATCGTGTCTTTTTAAAAGAATATTCAGGACCTTTAGAAGTTTGGAAGAAATTAAGATATATTTAGATATATTTTCGGAAATTTTTCCAAACTTTTAAATATTTCTAATCTATCTGAAACATCTTAAATTCTTGCAAAAAATTTTACCTCACTGTAATTTTCATTAAAATTTTGAAATATCATTCAAGAAATCTCAAAAACTGATTTGTGATCTTCTAAATTTTTCCAGGAATTTTAAGAAAATTGATTAAGACTCTAGAAATCTATAGATATTCTTTTAAAGCTTCTAGTATATTTGAAAAATCTTTAAATATCTACATTTCTAAAAATCTCTTAAAGTTTAAAATTATTTTTAAATGTCTTCATTTCTACTAAAAATTTCTTTCATTTACTGTATTTTTATTATTGTTAATTGTTTATTTTTACCGAATCGAAACATTTTGCTTTAAAATCTTCTATCCTATATTTCCAAAATTTAAGAAATCGCTTAATGTGTTTAAAAATAATTTTTTATGTGCTCTTAAATTTCATTTTTCATAATTAAAAATAATTTTTAATTTCCACACGAATATTAAAAAAATTATTTTTTTTTTAATCTGGTCAGAACTTTTAAATATTCTAATCTTTCAAAATTATTCTAATTTTTGTTTAATTTATACAAAATCAGAAACATTGCATAAAAAGCTTTCAGATTCTTCTTTAATAACTGTTGATATCTGTTGAAATCTTTTGAAACTTGTGAAATCTTTTTAAATAATATCTTCAAATTAATTTTTCGAAATAAAAAACTCATTTTGATTTTACCTTGGAACCAAGAATTTTGTTTTCATTTTCGATTCTTCCAGAATATAGTTTTTTTATTATAAATTTTATTATTTATTTCAAAATTCAACAATTTTGTTAAAAAGTCATCGTTTTTTGGTTGAAAATTCAAGTGTTTTCTTGAAAATTTAACTATTTCATACAAAGTTTACTGGTTGTTTAAAATTTATATTTCAGTGAGGAAAAGTCACCTGAACTTTTTTTTTGGTTAAAAATTGAAATTTTCTGTAATTTGTTTTTTTGTTTATTTAAAAATTGTAGGAGAAATTGCAACTTTATTTGATAAAAATGCAACTGTTTGTTTTAAAATTCAATGAGTTTGTTAAAAGGTTAAAAATTTAACTGTTTTGTTGAAAATTGAACTATTTCGTATAAAATTTACTTGTTGCTTCAAATTTATATCTTGGTGAAGAAAAGTCAACCAAACTCGTTTTTGGTTCCTAATTAATTATTTCTCTATTTTTTTATTTTTTTATTTAAAAATTCATTTATTCTATAGAAATTGCATCTTTCTTGGGTAATAACTTAACCGTTTGGTTGAAAATTCGCCTGCTTTCTTGAAAATTCAATTATTCATTAGGAAATTTACTTTTCGTTTCAAATTCATATTTTGGTACTGAAAAGTCAGCCAACTGATATCTTTGTTAGATGAAAATTCAAAAATTCTTTTGAAAATTAAAAAAAACTCATCCGTTTTACTCAAAAAATTATCTTTCTTTGGTAGAAATGCAACTCTTTAGTTAAAATTGAACCATTTTGTTACAAAAATAGTCTTTTTCCGTAAAAAATTAAACATTTCGTAAAAAATTTAGTTCTTGTTCAAACTCGTATTTCGATGTTGAAAAGCCAAACTAAAATATTTTTTATATGAAAATTTATCTTTATAATTTAAAAGTTCATCTTTCCTAGTGAAAATTTGATCTTTCTTCGATAAAAATGAGGCTCTTAGGTTTAAAATTAATCTTCTTTGCTTGAGGATTCAACTATTTTGTTTGCAAATTTTCCTTGAACCACTTTGTTGCGAAATCATTTTCTGTTGAAAATTTATATTTTCTGTTTCAAATTCATTTCTTTGGTTCAAAGTTTAGTTATTTTGTTGAGAATTGAGATTTTTATTAAAAAATTTAACTGCTTAGGTAAAAGTTCAACTACTTCGTTGTTCAACAATTTACGCAACATTTTTTTCCTTCATTATTAAAAGATCTTTGTTGAAATTTCGGCTTGTTGGTTTTAAAATTCATTATTTCTAGACGAAATTTCAACTTTTTTATTGAAATATCAAGTATTATACTCTTTTTTTAAAAATTGATCTTGTATGATAGGAAAGTTTTTTTGTATAAAATAAATGAATAAAATTAAGAAATTGTTAAGTATCTTAAATATTGTTTTAATTCGATTATGAAAATCCTATGGTAAAAACATTAAAAAATTCAAAATGTTTGTATATGAATCTTAATAGTCAGGAAAAATAAAAAATTGATCAAGGAAAAATCAGGGAATTTGGAAAATAACATTTTCACTCTGCAAAAAATGTATTTCCGGATTAATGGATAAATGGTGTTCTACTTATTAGGTTCAGAAATCCAATATTGACTATCACTAGTCGAAAGAATGCCCTTCGAATATCACAATTTGTAAATGGCCTTTTAAGTTAAAATTAAATTAAAAATAAGCTGAAAATAAGTCTATAAAATTATAAATCAGTGATAAAACATCGACTATTATGGGTCGGAAAGCCATTATCATCTATCACGTTTCTAAAATTTATCATTGTCTATTACAAGTCAGAATATTGGCCCTCAATTCTCAGACATTGGACAATGGTTATATATTGTAATAAGTCGTAAACAAAACATCAAATATCGGAAGTCAGATTAATGACCTTCGAATCTCCCTATCTGCAAGTTTGGCATTATTACACTATAAGCTGAAATTCAAACCATAACATTGTAAATCAGAAACTAAGCATCGACTATCATAAGTCAGAAAACCATCTTTGACTATCGCTATTACATTTCAAAACAAAGTTCTTTGAATATGAAATCAGACAATAAAATTATAATTCAGAAATCCCTAGTCGACTATCATGGATTAATGGTCCTCAACTATAGGTCAGACATCTTTATAAAAAACATAGAGAAGCTTCATAATACATAAGTACCCCCTATAACTAAGTGCAAATCCGGACATATTTCAGAGTCCATTTACAGAGGCTCGAGTAGATAAATGATTGGAGATGAAAAATATCCCACATTTGCTGAATGCTGCCTTGAATTCTCGCGGTTTATAGGTGAAGAGGAAGCGAACAAGCGCTGGCAGCCCATTTATGCCACTGAGTAACGTTAAACGCTCCCACGAGGATACAATGCTTTCCACTGGCCCGAGAGATAACGTATAACAGGTATTATGTGAGTACACACGTAGCTAAACCTCGCAGGTATTGTGTAGGACACGTGCACTCAGCTCATACACAGGCATTATCGAAAGCATATTGAAGCTTTGATTAGGCTTCCAAAAGGCCATCATCAGACCATACCTAAGATCACCATCGGATTGATCCATTAAATTATCTGTTGGGTTTGCCGCTAAATTTGAAATTTCAGAGGCCAAAGCACAGGCCTCGGACTCATTCCACTATTGATATTATTTGACACTTTCGACAGTTATAACTTTTTATGGCATGGTGTGAACTCGCAAAACTGGGTGATGCTTCTAGGATAACGCTTCCTCTTCTCTATCTCTCCTTCGCTTCTCCCAACGACTGACTCTTTCAATCCCTCTCCCTCTCTATCTCTCCTTCGCTTCTTCCACCGAGGTCTCTTTTAATCCCTCTTCTTCTCTATATCGCTTTCGCTTCCCCCTCTCACTCACTCTTTCAACCCTTCTCCTTCTCCATATCTCCTTCGCTTCTTACACTTCTCTCCCCCAACCCATTCTCTCTCTCTCTCTCTCTCGCTCGCTCGCTCCCTTTCTCTCCATCCTTCACTCGCACACTCACACTGAGGCTCTGAAAGTATTAACCATGTATAACGACATGCGTTCATACAGGGTGAGGGAAAAGTATGGAAACCCCAGAAAATTTTAGAAAATTTAAAATAGAAAATTAAAATTAACATGAA
>JAWWLR010000004.1:24497138-24510385 GCA_035041075.1 Acraspis erinacei | reverse complement strand
TTTAGTATAAATTTCGTTGAAAATTATTTTTTTTTGGTGAGGATTCAACTATTTTTTTTAATTCGTCTTTTGGATGAATTCAAAATTTTTCATTGAAAAATCAAAATATTTTTAGTTTAATCATCAACTATTATATTTTTTGTTGTTAATTTATCTTTTTGGTCAGAAAAATTATTACTTGGTTAAAAATTAAACAGCTTTGTTAAAAATTTACTTGTTTGGTTGAAGATTTATATTTTTGGTTGAGAATTTAACTATTTTGCACAAATTAATATTTTTGATTTTGTCTTTTTTTGATGAATTCAACTGTTTTTTATTTAAAATAAAAATTTTCAAGGTTTAAATTAGCCACTATTACGTTTTTTATGAGAGTTCAACTTCTTCAAATTAAGTGTTTTTTGAAAAAGACCTGCTTCTTCGCTCTACTGAGAAACGAACCACAGAACTGCCGATTACCGATCGGTAGCGAAGGAGAAGCTCTTTTTTCAACAAAAAAAGCATTTAAAAAATTTTTAATTCATAGCCCCATATAGTCTTTAAAGATTTTAAGAATTTTCGTTATTTTCTGATGATAATATAGATTCTCTGATCATATTCTTAATTTAAAAACTCAACTATTTGGTTGAAGATTAACTTTTTTATTAAAATATTTATTCAAAGTATCTGATATTTTCAAAAATCTTTTTAAATTTTCTAAGAAACTTTGAAAAAATTATATTTATATAATTTTGAAAAAAATTAAAATTAATAGTTATTCGAAATATTTTTTTTTCTATTAAAAATTATTGTTTCCCTCTAACCGATAGTAAAAAAATATGACTTTAATGTTCACATTGCCAGATCTTGTGCTTTATTATTAAGAGTTTTTTTAATAAGCAAAAGTACATGCCTGAAAAATAGTATACATTTAAGTTTATTAGGCTTCCATAAAGACGGTTTTAATTTTTTTAAGTATTAGAAAGAGCTGCACTTTTAATTAAAATTCTTATTATTATTATTATTATTTAACTCAGATTCAAGAGCTCTTTAAAATAAAAGGTAAATTCTGTTTCATATGCGTGTATAGTCACAAAATATTAAATTAAAGACTTTAAGCTACCAGAACAAAGTTTATAAAGTTCATTAAAGTGGATCAAAAGTACAAAGCTGATCTGCTTAAAGTTTGAAGACTATTGTAAAGTCAATTATTACAGAGTGGTACTAATCCCCAAAAATCTTTTCTTTTTTATTTCAACTAAATATTTTTGAAAAGAAAAATACCGTACAATATTCTGTTAACTTTTTTCTCCCCGTGTTTAAACTTTCTGTCTTTTACATTTTATTCCCTTCCCACAACATCCCCTTAAAAAAGTTATAGAAGTTATAATATTTTTTATAACTTTTTTTATAAGCAGTTTCATTTTAATTTTTATTTTCATAGCCGATAAAACTCAAAACATAGTAATCGAGAGCATTTCCTCTTTTATTTGTATTCGCTTATGTTATAATGTGCCTCCCCCTTTGTCCAGTATTAACCCAAATTCTGGAGAGAATATAAATGCAAAAATTCTTGGCAAAAGTTCGTATTTGGCTTTTTCTTCTTTTCCAAACACAATCTTGATCGAAAGCCAAGAATTGAATCTGGATATTAATCAACCAAAGAGCTTTGATCCTTTCCTTGCAATAACTTTAACCGATCTGGGGTTACTCAAAGACTACGTCACGGTATTTTGAACACTTTCTACGCCCCGTTTTAATTTGAAATTTTTTTTTGTTATTAAAATAAATTTCTTTCACAAAATTCTTTCAAACAGGAAAAAATGAGGTGATTTTTCAGCTAAAAGTTCAATTTTCAAAAATCGAACAAAATTAATTTTAGACCAAATAATAATAATAATAATTAACTTTTATCGCATACGGTTTCATTTTTATTCCAGTAGTCAGCTTCAGGCAACGAAAAAAGATTTTTGAAAGAGAACAGTTGAATTTTCAACTCAGAACTTTTCTGAAAAAATATATGAAATTCTAATTGGAAAAGAAGAATTTTCAACAAAGCAGTAGAATATTCAAACAAAAATATAAATATTTAACAAAGCAGTTGGATTTTGAATAAAATAATTAAATTTTTAAGTAAATAGTTACATTTTCAACAAAATAGTTGACTTTGTAACCACATAGATGAATTTTTATCCATAAAGAAAAATGTTCGAAAAACAAAAAGTAATTATCTTCGAAACATTTTTTTAGAAAAAATATCAATTTATAATCGGCAAGGACGACAGTTCTGTCCAAAAAGACGAATATTCACCAAAAAAGTAACATTTTCAACCAAATTAATTAATTTTGAACAAAATCGTTGAACTTTTAACAAAATAATTATATTTCTAAAAAAATAACGAGTTTAAATTTCAACAGAGTAGTTCATTTTCAATCAAAAAATTTTAATTAAAAAAATATTTATATTTTAAATAAAAAACTGTTCAATTCAATAAAAAAAGAGAATATTGATCCAAATAGATGAATTTTCGATGTCAAAAAATTTCTGTCATGGCAGAAAATAAAATTTCAACCTAGAAAGATGAATTTTAGACTGACAAAAATTATTTACCAACCAACTATTTGCATTTACAACCAAATAGTTGAATTTAGAAACCAAAAAGGAGAATTTATTAAAAGACAGCTCAATTTATAATCCAAAAATACGAATTTTCGTTAAAAAATTTTTCGTTAAAAAGTTTTTTTTTAACAATACAGTTATATTTTGAACAAAATAATTATACTTATAACAAAAATCCTTGAATTAATAACACAATTAGTCAATTTTCAACTAAACTAAGGAAAGAACAATATAATGTCTGACATTCCAACCAAGATAATTTTTTTATTTTTAATCGAAAATAGTCGAAATTAACGAAAAAGATGAATTTTAAACGAAAAATTTGATTTTTTTATATTTAAACAAAAAAAGTAGTTTTATAACCACAGTTCAATTCAATCAAAAAGATAAATTTTTCTTTCCAAAAAAATGTACAGTCTAGATGCAAATAAATTTTATCGGAATTTTTAAACAAAAATAGTTAATTTTCTGCCAAATTGTTTCTTTTTTAAGACAAAGAAATAAAATTTTACGAAAAAGTTCAGTTTTTAATCGGAAAATATGAATTTTCAAGAAAACAGTTAATTCTCAATGGAATAAGATGATTTTTCAAGCAAATTATTACATTTTCTACAAAACAGTTGAATTTACAACAGAAAATTAATTTTTAACTAAAGAGTTGAATTTTTTATGGAAATTGTAGGTCTTGCAACCCAGAAAGTTGTATTTTCAATAAAGCACTTCAATTTTAAGGCTAAAAAGATGCAATTGAATTTTTACAAAAACACATGAACTTATACATAAATTAATAATTAAATTTTCAGTTGAAGAAATTAATTTTTTACCAAAAATCATGAATTCTCGACAAAATAATACTACACCTTCCTTCGCAACACCATCCCTCTTAAATTTCTTCCTTTTCTACTTCCCCCTATACTTCCCACTCTCCTCACTTATCCGCACTACCCAAATATCCCTTTCCTCACTTCCCATCACTTGCCACAACCAATTTGAATCGATTCCTCTTCTTCCCTTCACTTCCCTTACCCCCGTCCCATAGTTTCCCCACCCTTATTTTCCCTGCGATCCTATCCCTTCTTTTCTCTCACTCAATCTGCTATCTCACTACATATTTTCCCTCACTTTTCTTATTACCCCTCCCCTCATCCTATACCACCCATTCTAAACTTTTTCCTCTTTTCCTTTCATTCTCCTTTATTTCCCAGTTAACATCCTTCTTCATATAATTTCTTTCCTCACCCCTCACTCTCTCCACACTAACCTGCTCTACTCAAATATCCGACCCATCACTTTTCACTCCCACTTATAATCATTTCCTCTACTACCCCTCACTTTATTCACTTCCCCATCCTCCTTTTTCCTTCATTTCTCTCCCCTAATTTCCCATACATCCCGATCCCTCATTTCCCCTCACTCCACCCACTATCCCTTTTTACATTTTCCATCACTTCTTATACTATCCCTATCCTCATTTCCCCTACACCCTTTCCCATAATTTCCCATCAATTCCCCTCCTGCGAAAAAAATACAATGGGCAGACAGACAAACGACCGAAAATATAAGGATTTTTTCCAGGGGCTACAATACCGTAAGAACGTAAATAAACATTAGGATGAAAATAGCGATTCTTTTAGATTAAAAAGATAGTGTCGAATTTCTACTTCATACTAACGGTTGTGTTTCATCTGCAGAGTTTTAATGGTTGTTTCGCTATCGTCTGATGGGTAGTAGGTATACACCGCACCGGTGGATACGCGATCTCGTAAAAACTTTGGTGTGTACACAGAAGCCGAAACGAGCAAGCTAGATTTTATTTTCCACTCATCCACATTCCTGCTTCTTGGCTCCTTCCCTCTTTTCCTCTTTCACTCAAAAGTTCAAACTGCAAGTCAGTCCAACGAAACCATTGAAACTAACCTACCATAGGGCTTAATCCGTTTTCACCAAGTTTTCTGGCCTCAAGAAGTCCTCATGGTGGCGTCTTGAAACGGAAATTATGACTTTTGCTTTACGAGCTCTCCAGCCATATTTGCAGCCGACTTCACGAGTGTTAAAGAATCCTCTTAGATTGGAGATTAAAGTTCTCTAAGAGGCATGGTCTTTTATTTTTCTGGCTGAAACTCAATTTTTGGATAGTAGGAACATTTCGAAATATTTTTTTAACTTTTCAGGCTGGCTGCTAGTTAGTAAAAATCTGGAAACCAGGGAAAAGTCAGGGGGAAGAATCAGCATTTTCAGTAACTATAAATAATAAGCATGGCTACCACACAGTTGCTTTTTTCCTCAAATAACTTATGAGTCACTTTTCCATTATCATTCTAATCAGAAGGCATTACTTTGATGTAAGATTTGAATTCGTATTTTTTTAATATCTCCACGTTTTGAGACCCCCTGACACCGAAAAAATTATTTTAACAAAGGTGTCCATCTGTCCATCCTGTCTTGCTGTCTGTCAATTTATAGGCACGATAACTTTCGAAAGACTGATAAGATTGGATTAAGCTTTGGCACATTTTTCCAGGGTCTAAAAAGAAAGGAAGATTTCATTAGCCAGATGTTTTGACTATCAGTTCTGGTTTTATTCGTCAAAAAATCTTGTTCACATAAGCCATAAGTTCTATTTTCTAGAAAAGCGATGCAAGAAGACGAAAAAAATTTAATATGATAAATTATTCATCTCAACAAGATCTACAAATTTACTTTTCGCCATTTTTTGATAAGACGTATAGTTTTTGTTTTAATCGTGAGAATACTTTTTGAAAAATCAAAAATTTTATTCTTCAGCCAAACCATATTATGTGGCATTGAAAAAATGTACAAAAACCATTTGTTGCTTTTCAGAAGACGTACAAAATCGCACTTTTCATATTTTTTTTTTTTAGAAATTTTAGGGAATTTTTGTATTCAATAAAGTTTCAAGAGGTTTAACAAGCTTCAGTCGGTCTCGAAATATTTCAAATGATTTTAAATATCTTACAGTATTTAAAAGATTGCAAAATTTTTAATGAGTTTCAATAATTTGAAAGGATTGGCAAGGATATAATAGATTTTAGGGTATTATTTTAATTCGATGAAATTTTGAAGAGGTTTAAATGTTTTGAAGAGATCTCGAAAGATTTCGAATGATTTCAAATATGTTCAAAGATTCCAAAAAATTTATAATAGACTTCAATAATTTAAAAGGATTTCAAAGATTTCGAAAAATTTAGGGAATTTTTTTTATTTGATATAATTTTTAAGAGATTTAAAAAGTTTAAAGGAATTTTAAAAGATTTAAAATATCTTAGAGTTTGAAAGAGTTCATTGTGTTCTTTTAATTCGATGAATTGTTTAAGAGGATTAAATCGTTTCAAGAGATCTCGAAAAATCTGAAGCGATTTAACATATTTGAGGGCATTTTAAAAGATTGCAAGAAATTTGTAATATATTTTAATAATTTGAAGGGATTTTAAAGGATTTTAAAGATCTTCGAATATATTTTTAATTTTATAACATTTTCAAGAGGTTTAAAAAGTTTCAAGGTATTTATAAATATATTAAGGAATTGAAATATTGTAGGGCATTCTAAAAGATTTCAAGAATTTTTAAATAGATTTCCATCATTTGTAAGGATTTGAAAGGCTTTAGGGTTTCTTTTATTCGATGGAATTTTTAAGATGTTTAAAAAGTTGCAAGGGATTTCGGAAGATTTTAAATATCTAAAAATATTGTAGGGTATTTTTAAAGATTCTAAGAAATTTGTAATAGATTTCAATCATTTGAAGTAGTTTTACAGGACTTTGAAGGATTAAAAATATTTCATGTTTTTTTTTAATTCGATGAAATTTTTTAAAGGTATACAAATTTTGAAGGGATTTCGGAAGATTTCAAAAAATTTTAAATACTATATGGAATTATAATTTTACTTGAATCAAGGAATTTTCGAAATGGAACAGAAGCTTTTAAAAAGATTTATAATTCGCACGGAGTATAAATAAATTAAATATAAAAAATTCCCGTAAAGAATGATTATTTTGACTCTTTACGGGGAATTTCGTAAAAAAATAGAATTTTGTCTATGAATATGCCATTTTAGACAAGAATCGAGAATTTAAAAAAATAATTTTAATTCTGTTTCTGAAGACGGAAATGAAAAAAATCCCTGTTCAAATTCGGAGTTTTTTGTAGCTTTTTATTTAAAATTAATACATAAATTTAGTTAATTATTAAATTTATTAATAAATTATTAAATTAGAGCTTTTTTTGGATTTAAAAAAATTCTCCGTTCCAATTTGGAATTGTAATTCTTATGACCAAAAATTATCTGATGTCCTCACTTAGAATTCTGAGTTCCTATTTCATATCAGAAATATTTGAAATCTTTAAAAGCGTTCAGAAGCATTCAAATCTTCTCAACTCCTAAAATTCACCAGGAAAAGTTAACAATTGGCCAGGAGAAAACCAGGAAATGAGATGGAGTTTAAAATCATCCATCGGGTAGACACCTGATATACTTTCACGTGAAAATGTAAGGGACTAATTTAGTTTCCTATCTCATGTAACTAAATTTTGGATTAGCGAAAGCCCTGCGAGTGTCGCTAATTGCAATTTACGTGGGGGAGTGACAGAGTCGAGGATGCAGCGTTCGGAAAAGAGGTCGTCGAGTTTGAAATGGCCTCTATAAATTTCACTTGTCCCCTTGAAAACGGTAATGCATCAGGGCTTTCAAATTCGTGTGGGCCGTAAATACTATGAAAAGAGTTGATAGGGCACGAAAGGGGGGGGGGGGTGTATAGATACAGTCCTAGATGAATGTGTGAGTGCAGATTCAGGACAGGAGATGCATTGTGTTCGCTGCGTGGCTGCATTTATCCGCTCGCTCAGAACTATGCACTTCACTGACTGACTCAGAGGACTCAAGTTAGTTTCAAACACAGTTTGGACAATGTTATACAGCTCTGGGATGATGCAGCAGTTGTTGCAGTTGTTTCAGTTGTTGCGCCGTACGTATTTTCCAGTGATGGTATCTTCGCAAATGAGATACCGGCGGGCGAAGTTCCAACAAAAGGCGCCAGGCAAAAGAGGGACAATGACTGAAATTCATCTCTGGCGTCGCTTATTTAAGGTTTCTAGTCCAGAGGTGTTGATGTTCCAAATAAAATGTATAAAATGTACTTGTAAGATGCAGAAGCGCCACAATTCTATTGCAGGCCTGCAACTCACTCTAATATTGACACTTTTTGATACTTTTTTTTACGATGAAAAAGAGATAAAATTATTGAAATTAATCCCTGACGTCGCCTATTTACTGTTTGTAGACCAGAGGTGTCGATGTTCGAAATAAAATGTATAAAATTTACTTGTAGGAAGACGTAGCAGGCCTGGGACTGACACTACTACTGAAACTTTTTGACACTTTATTTTTAACGACTCAAAAGAGAGACAATGTCTGAAATTCATCCTTCGCATTGCCTATCTAAGGCTCCTAGTCCAAAGATTTCAATGTTAGAAATAAAATATATGAAATGTAGTTTCTTAAGTAGCGTCGCAATTAAATTCCACTCGCAAGACTACTGAGACTGTTTGACACTACTTTCAAGCATGCAAGAGAGAGAGAGAGAGAGAGACAATAACTGAAATTCGTCCCTGGCGTCACCTTTCTAAGGTTTCGGGTCCAAAGGTATTCATGTTCCAAATAAAATATACGTGTAGGATGAAGTAGCGCCGAAATGTAATTGCAGGCCTTGGACTCACGCTACTATTTACACTGGTTGAAACTTTTTTTTAACGATTCAGAATTGAACGAATGACTTAAATTCATCCCTGTCGTCACCTTTCTAAGGTTTCGAGTCCAAAGGTGTTGTTATTCAAAATAAAATCTACGTTTAGGATCAAGTAGCGGCGCAATTTAATTGCAGGCCTAGGACTGACGCTACTATTTACACTGGTTAACATTTTTTTCAACGATAGAAAAGAGAGATATTGACTGAAATTCATCCTTGGCGTCGCCTATATAAGGCTTCTAGTCCAGATGTGTTGACGTTCTGAATAAAATGTACGTGAAGGGTGAAGTAGCGCTACAATTTAATTGCAGGCCTGTCACTGACGTTACTATAGATACTTCTGTACACTTTATTTTTAACGATATAAAAGATGGATAATGACTGAAATTCATTCTTGGCATCACCTATTGAAGGTTTCTAGTCCAGTGATGTTGATGTGTTGAAATAAAATTTACAAAATACACTTGTAGGATGAAGTAGCGCCACAATTCAATTGCAGGTCTGGGACTCACGCTACTATTGGCACTTTTTGACGCTTCCTTTTAAAAATTCAAAAAAGAGAGAATGACTGAAATTATTCCCTGGCGTCACGTACTCTTAGGAAGAAGTAGAAGGCCTGGCACTGACTCTACTACTGACTCTACTATTGAAATTTTTTTACACTGTATTTTTAATGACGTGAAAGATATTGATGTGGGAAATAAAAGGTATGAAATGTACTTGCGGGATTAAGTAGCGCCACAAACCATTTACGCTCGCCAGACTATTGACACTGTTTGACACTTTTTTCAAGGATGAAAGAGAGAGAGAGACAATGACTGAAATTCGAGTCCAAAGGTGTTGATGTTCCAAATCAAATGTACGTGCAGGATGAAGTAGCGCCGCAATTTAAGTGCAGGCCTAGAACTTACGCTAATATTTACACTTGTTCAAACTCTTTTTTAACGATTCAGCAGGCCTAGAATTTACGCTAATATTTACACTGGTTCAAACTCTTTTTTAACGATTCAGAAGAGGGAGAATGACTAAATTTCATCCCGGGCGTCACCTTTCTAAGGTTTTGAGTCCAGAGGTGTTGATCTTCCAAAGAAAATGTACGTTTAGGATGAAGTAGCGCCGCAATTTAATGCCAGGCCTAGAACTCACATTACTATTTACACTGGTTACAATCTAATCTTTCTAGTAGTCCCGAGTTGTTTATGTTGCAAATAAAATGCATAAGATGTACTTCTGGAAAAAGTAGCGCCTGAATTCAATTAGAGACCTGCGATTCATGCTACTATTGACACTTTTTGTGACTTTTGACTCTTTCTTTTAACGACGAAGAAAAGAGACAAGGTCTGAAACTCATCCCTAGCGGGGTCATTCTAAGGCTTCTTAAACGAAGAAGTTCATGCTGGATATAAAGTGTATAAAATTGAGTTGCAGTATTAAGTAGCGCCACAGTTCAATTGCTCTTACAAGGCTATTAGTACTATTTGACGATTCTTTTAGGTATGTAAAAAAGAGCAAATGACCCAAATTTATCCCAAAAATCACGCATCTAATTTTTCTAATCCACTGGTGATGATAGAAATTAAATGTATAAAATGTTCCTATATGATCAGGTATCTCTGCAATTAAATTGCAGGTTGAACATTCAATGAAATATTTGAAAATTCAATTGCAGGCTGAGAATTCAATTAAATAGTTGAAAATTCATGCATTTTATTAAAAATTCGTCTTTTTTCATAGAAAGTCGCTTATTAAAAATTTTTGTGTTTTTTTAAATAATTTTTTGCCTTAAAAAGATTTTTTTAAATGAAAATTCAAATCATAGGTTGAAAGTCAACTTAAAAAAAATGAAAATTCATATTTTCGTATTGAAAATGTATATTCTTTGACAGAAAATCAAACTTTATGTTAGAAAATTGGTCTTTCTGCTTTAGAAATTCAACTACTTGATAGAAAATTTAAATGTTTAGTAGAAAAGACGTTTTTTCATTAAAAATTGATTTTTTTTAAATTAAAATTCAACTATGTTATTTTTTGTTGAAAATTGATCTTTCATATTTTAAAAATTCAACTGCGTGGTGGAAAAATTATTTTACTTGTTGAAAATTTGTTGTTCCTCATAGAAAATTAATCTTCTTGTCTGAAAATTCAACTATTTTGTTAAAAAATGTTGTGTAGGATGCTCATATTTTTGGGTTGAAAATTAAACATTTTGGATGATTTTTTTCTTGGCGGGCTGTAAAATTTTTCTTGCCTAAAAATTCAAATAGTTGCTTAAAAATTAATACTCTACAATACAATTCGTTGATTTTGGTAGAAAATTCATCTTCTTGGTTGTAAATTCAATTATTTGTTTGATAATGTATGTAATTTATTTAATTTGTCCTCGGTTTTTGTTGAAAATAAACTGTTTGGTTGAAAGTGAATCTGTTTTTTTTTGTGAATTCAATAATTTTTTTAATGATAGTGTTTTTTAATGTAGTTTAATTATCTTGTTAATTATTAAAAATGAAAATCTTTCCTTGTTCAAAATATAAACTATTTCAGTTTTTGTTGCAAATTCATATTTTTGTTTGAAATTTAGGTACTTTTGTTGAAAGTTGAACTTATTTGTTGATTTCTAAGAAACATTAAAATTTTACTAGACGTCCATCCCCTTAAATGGTCTAACCTTAATTTTTGATCACCCCTAAATAAATTGACGAATAAAACTTAGTATATAATACATGTGTGTGTGGGGGGGGGTGCGTGTGCATGCATGTGTTCGTAGTACTTTTTGACACTTTGCATGAACGATCAGTAGTTTCTAGACCACAGGTGTTGTTATTGGAAATAAAATGTACAACATGTATTGTAGAGTGTAGTAGCGCAGCAATTTAATTGCAAGCCTTGGACTCTCACAGCTATTTACTCTTTTTGACATTTTCTTTTTAACGATGAGTAAGAGTGACTGTGACTGAAATTCAGTTTCAGCATCACCTATTTAAAGTTTCTAGTTTGGAAGTGTTGATGTTGACAACAAAATATTCTATAGAAGGAAGTAGCTCTTCGTGTAGCGCCGCAATCAAATCCAGGCCTTAGACTGATGCTACTATTGACACTTCCTGACACTTTTTTTAATACCGCAAAAGAAGCACAATAACTTAAATTCAGTTCCAGCGCTGCTCATCTAAGTTTTCTAGTTCAGAAGCATTGCTGTTGAAAACGAAATGTACTGTAGAATGAAGTAGCGACCGAGTAGCGCCGAAATTCAACTGCAGGCCTAAAATCACGCCACTATTGATATTTTTTGACATTTTTTAACGATGCAAATGGGGGAAATGACTCACCTTTAGTTTCAGTGTCGCCTATCTAAGCTTCCTAGTCCAAAGGCGTTGGTGTTGTAATTAAAACATATAAAATGTACTGTAGAATGAAGTAGCGCCGCAATTACATTCAGTACTTAGACATATGCCGCCATTGACACTTTTTGACACTTCTTTAAGAATGCAAAATAAGCATGATGACTCAAAATTCAGTTGCAGTGCCGCTAATCTAAGTTTCCTAGTTGAGAGGCGTTGATGTTCAAAATAAAATGTACTGTAGAATGAAGTAGCGCCACAATTAAATTCAGCCTTTGGACTCATGCTGCTATTTACACTTTTTGACTTTTTTTAATAACGATGAAAACAAATAATATGTTTGAAATTCTTATCTGGCGTCACCTATCCAAGGTTTCTAATCCAGAGGTTTTGACGTTGGCAATACAATGTATAAAATGTACTTGTGTAGAATGATGTAGCATCGCAATCTACTTTCAAGCCTTAAACTCATGCCACTATTCAAACTTTTTGAAGCTTTTTTTAACAATGCAAAAGCAGAAAAATGACTGAAATTTAGTTCCAGATTCGCTGCAGAAGCGTTGATGTTGTAAATAAAATGTATTGTAGAATGAAGTAGCGCCCCAAGTAGCACTGAAAATCAATTGTAGACTTTTTAACAATTCAAAAGAGAGACAATACTGAACTTTAATCTCAGCTTCGCATATCTAATTTTTCTATTCCAGAGATGTTGATGTGGGAAATATAACATAGAAAATGTACTGTAGAATGAAGTAGCGTCGAAATTCAATTTCAGGTCTAGAAGTGATGCAACGATTGACACTTTTAGGATCTATTTTATAACGATACAAAAAATAAGATTATGACTGAAATTCATCTGTGGCATCATCCATCTAAGATTTCTAATACAGAGGTATTGAATTTGGTAATAAAATGTAAAAAATGTAATTGTGTAGAATGATGTAGCACCGCAATCCACTAAGAAACCTGAAACTCATGACATTATTGACACTTTTTTTAACAATACAAAAGAAGCACAGTGACTGAAATTCAGTTCCAGCTGCGCTTATCTAAGTGTTCAGGTTCAGATGTGTTGATGTTGAAAATAAAATGTACTGTAGAATGAAGTAGCGCCTCGAGTAGCGCCGCAATTCAATAGCAGGCGTAAAACTGTTGCCACTGTTGCCACTTTTTGACAATTTTTTAAGGATTCAAAAGAGGGACACTTTTTGACACTCTTTCATACTTCTAAATTATTTTGTCGCCTTCTTATAATAATTTATCTCCTAGTCGATTCTCTTCTTGTCCAGTCACTGTTCTCGTTAACCACTAAACTGGCTGAACATTAGTCGCCTAGATAGAGACACATTTGTTGCCATCAGAATGACGTAGGAAACTTCTATAAACATGCTTGTCGAGGTCTAAACACAAGGATCGCATAAGTGCCTCAGGGTACATACAAGTATGGGGTGGAAAATGGTTTTTCCCACAACGTCGGAGTCCTACCAGAACAATTTGTTAGTTGCCACTATGCGACTAACAGTCCGTTTCTCATCCAATGTTGCGCCTTCCCGT
>JAWWLR010000004.1:24485955-24497086 GCA_035041075.1 Acraspis erinacei | reverse complement strand
TTGATGGATGCGACAAATAGGAATAGATATTCCCATCTCCACACAATACACATGCACACATGCACACCTGTACAGTGAACGTTTCTGTTCACTCGAAACTAGGTGACAAATTGGTTTCACTGATGACTTTTTGGCTAAAAATTCTTGATGTTGGAAAAGTGTAATTGCATGTACAGGACAATACTTAAATTACGTAACAGGTCAATGTGGGGGGGGGGGGTAGAGACATTTCCTTACGATTTTTTACGTAATGGAGGGAGGAGGTCCTACACTCATGCACGTAATTTTTACAAATTCGCATAAGTTTTGTCCTCATGATTATCTTTTTAGTTACAAATTTTATTATTTAGTTGAAAATTTAACAATTTTCTTCAAAATAAATCTGTTTTTGTTGAAAATGTAACTTTCGTTAAAAAATTTGTCTTTTTGGGTTAAAAATGTAGATTTGTTGTAGAGCATTAAACTTTTGTTTAAAATTCATATTTTGTTGTTGAACTGAAATCCTTTTTTGCTGATAACTATTTTTTCTGAAAATTAGTTTTCTTGATTTAAAAATTCACCTGTCTTATTAGAATTTTTATTTTACTTGGACAAAAATGCAATTGTTTTTTTTGAAAAGTTTACAATATTGTTAAAAAGTCGTACTTTTTGGCTAAAAAATTGACTATTTAACAGAAAATTAACTTATTGTTTACAATTCTTATTTTGGGGTTAAAGAGTGAACTGAAATCTTCTTTAGATAAAAATTTAACTATTTTTTTGTTTGCTAATTCATTTGTTCTAGAAGAAATTTCATCTTTCTTGAGTAAAAATTAAATTTTTCGGTTGAAAATTCAACCTCTTTTTTGAAAGTTTGTCTTATTGATTTTAAAATTCACCTGCTTCAGCAGAAATTACATCTTTCTTGGATAAAAATGCAACTATTTGGTGGAAAATTCATACCTTTTAGTTGAATATTTCACTGTTTTGTTAAAAATTTAACTATTTCATAGTAAATTTACTTTTTGTTTAAAACTCATATTTTGGCGTTGAAGAAAGAGTGAATCTTTTTTGGGTGAAAGTTCGACTTAAAATATTTTCATAATTTTTGGTAGAAAGAAATCGTCTTTTGGGATTGAAAATTCATTTCTCTTGTAGAACTTTTTTTAATTCATTTTTTTATCTTGAAAAGTCAATTGGATTATTTTCTGGATAAAAATTGGACTATATTTCAGAAATGTTCACTTTTTTGGATATAAGTGCAACTATTCAGTAGGGAATTCAACTGTTTTGTTAAAAAGTCCTTTTTTTAATTCGTCTTTTTGGATTCAAAGTTCGATTTTTTTCGTAGAAACTTATTTTTTCTTAAAAAATTCATATTTTGATAGTGAAAAGTCTTTTGAAATATTTTTTAATAGAAAATACAATTATTTTTCAAAATTTATCTTTCAGATTTGAGAATTCATATATTTTAGTAGAAATATCATTTTTTAAATGAAAATTCAACTTTTGGGGTACAAATTCTTCTTCTTTGTTTGAGTATTCAAGTATTTTGTTTCAAGGTTTTTGTTCGTTCAGTTTGTTAAGAAATAATATTGTTGTTCTTAAAAATTTATATTTTTATTTGAAAAATGGTTGAAAGTTTAACTGCTTTGTTGAAAACTAAATGCTCCCTTTTTAGTAAAGAAAAATAATTTTCTTGATTTGAAATTTCGTGTTAGGCATCAATTTCCTGTAAAATTAATATTTTTGCTCAAAAGTCTTTCTTGAGTCAAAAATCCATAGTTTTCAAAATTCGTCGGGTTTTACGATTTTGCTTTTGTTATCAATTTAATCTTTTTGGATTGAAATATAAACAGTGTCTCTTTTTTGCTGGAAATTTATCTTTTGAGGTTGCAAATTCAACCATTAGTTTCAAAATTTTATTATTTTTTGGAAAATTTAAGTATTTTGTTGAAAAGTCATCTTTTATTGTAGAAGAGATATTTTTTGTTATAAATAAATTAATAAATTTGAAAATTTGTAATTTATATCCAAAATACTATTTTCTTCCGTTTATTAAATGTTCTATGTTAAAAATATTACAAGATTAAAATGCTGCAGTATTTGAACATTTCCCTAATTGGAAAAAAATCAAATAAACAAAAAATAATGTTCTTCGAAAATTTCGGTAATAAATTAAAAACCAATTATCATCCAGTTGAATTCAACGAAGAAAGCGGAATTTTTAACCAAATTGTTGTATCTTAAACCCGATAAATGATTTTTCAACAAGCAAATTTAATTTTGTATCCAAATAGATGATTTTTTAACAAAATAGTTCAGTTTGAAACTAAAAAGTCGATTTTTAAACCGAAAAAAATTTCAACAAGAAAATTAATTTTGAAACACAAAAGATAAATTTTCAACTAAAAACCATCACTTTTTAACTGAAAAGAGAGTAATTAGTTGTACATATTTCAAGCATATAGTTACATTTTTGACTAAAAACAATTAATTTCCAAACAAAAGTTGCATATTTAATTTTTTACTTAACAAAATTAATTTTCCACTCATGAAAACCGAAATTTTAGCAAAATAATTCGATTTTTTACTTAAGAGATTTTTCTTCAAGAAATTAAATAATTCTTTTAAGAAAGTAGTTAAGCTTTTAAAGAAGCATTTGAAGCTAAGAAACTTAATTTTCTATTAATAGAGAACAATTTTGATTAAATTAAAGGAATTCTTAACGAAAGAGTCGAATTTTCAACACAAAATGATAACTTTTTAACCAAAAATTGAATATTTCATTTTTTACTTAACGAAATTAATTTTCCACTGATGAAAACCGAAACTTTAGCTGAATAATTTATATTTTTACTAAAGAGATGTTTCTTCAAGTAATAAAATAATTCTTTTAAGAATGTAGTTAAACTTTCAAAGAAGCTGTTGAATTTGAAGGTACGAAAATTAATTTTCTATTAATAGAAAACGATTTTGATTAAATTACAGGAATTCATAACGAAAGATTCGAATTTTCAACTCAAAATGATCAATTTTCAACCAAAAATTGAATAGTTAAATTTTAAAGTACAAAAATACGCCCGCATCGCGGGTACATTATCTTCGCGCGCTGCGAGCGCGGTTCGCAAGTTTAAGCGCACCTATGGCGCGCGACTGATGTTTCTCGCGCTCCGCGCTCGACAATATAATAATTTAGTGATAGTGAATTCTCTTTTGTTAAAGCTCCTTCGGCTTTAACGAACACATTCTCATCACGTATCTCGTGCTTCGTACTCGAATTTCTCCCTCAAATTGTATATAATTCCCAACAATTTATAAAAAGCATTAATATTAAAACAGACGTAGTTTAATTTACTTCTTTAAAAAATGCGCATTCTTTAAAAAAATGTTGTTATTAAACATTTTATTGCAACTACTTCCGATTTTCAAGAACTGAATTTTCTCATTTCCAATTTTATTTTTTCGATTTAAGCGTTACACATTAATGAGGGGTTGGGGCGCAGGGGGGGGTGATTAGTTAGAAACGAAAGTCATAGCGGGTTAGTGTTTTATGCTGAGAAGGTCGACAAACCTTCAGCAGCGTTGTGTTAGATGGAAGTTCATGCGATCCCATCTGTTAATACCCGGCCGTCCTCTGGTCACGAAATCAATTACTTATATATATATATATATATTTATGGCTCAAAATATTAATTTTCGTTTCTTGTTTTGGATTTTGAAAATTCTATATCTCTGAAGATCTCTGAAAATCTAAAAAAGTTGTTGAATTTTCAATCCAAAATATCAATTTTCAATTAAAAAAGTTAATTTTCAACAAAACATTAAAATTGCCAAGCAAAAAAGACGAATTTCGCTGAAAAACATTGAAACTTCTAAACCGAAAATATGAGTTTTTAACCAAAATCTTCATTTACGACCAAAAAGTTGAATTATTGGCTAAAATGATGAATCTTAAACTAACAGAAAAATGGATTTTTTTACATAGTAGTTAAACTTTTAACCAAGGATAAAATGATAAATCATCACAGAAAAATGAATTTTAGGGAAATATTGCAACATTCATCCAAAGCATAGAATTTTTAACAAAAAAGTTGAATTTTCAACTAGGAAGAAAAATACTTGGTTGTTCCACTAAGAAAGAAGAATTTTACATTAAAAAATATCAATTTTCATTTAGAAATGGAATAATTACTTTTTTTATTAGGTAAATAATAAATTTGGAAGAAAAAATTAAACGAATTTTCAGCAAAATAGTTAATTTCTTAACCAGAAAATAGTACTTTTAACCAAACGCGATTCGTTTCGAACCAAAAAATATATATCCATTTTTCGAAAACTTCATAAAATGGAGCATTTCTGGAAAGAAAATTCCAATTATTTTTTTAGACCATCCTGACGGTACACGCTATAAACTTTATATTCTTAACGCTCCACTGATGATTTTTTTAACATATATTCTTCAAAAAAATGTTGGTAAAATATATATTGACGTACACTATCTAATAATTTAAAAAAAATTGAGGTGGATTTCTAAAACATAAACTTAATGATTTTTTTAAACATTCAAAACATTTTTTATCCCTATTTTTTATTATTTTTTATTTAAATTTTTTCTGTGAGTATTCGCAATCTCTTTCTCGTTTTAACCAAAACGTCTTTTATTATTTTCTTAAAATGGATGTATTATTCCGTTTTATGTTGTAAAATAAGGCAATGAACTTGTATATTTTTGTATTTTTTAATTATTAATTTTTATGAAAATTTCGATTTTAAGTAAGCTACATATCCAGCAATATTAAATGATTTTAAAAAGCAATAAAAATTTATAAAGTGCTGTAATATTTATGTTTATAAATATAACTCTACTTTCAGCAATGACTGTTTATGACAGTTTGACATTTTTTTCTTCAATTTATATATTTTTTTAATTTGACAGTTGAGAGTTATCACAGGAGCAATATCACATAACTGCAACAGTAAAACATTTTTAGTCTTGCGAATATATCACTTTCATGGACGTAACTTTTAGCTATAATATTGAACATACTTTTTTTATATTAAAATCAAAATTGGTTTTATGTGATCTGCGCCATCAAAAAAAATAGTTCGGATCGAATACATTGTACTCACGTTTTGATAACGCCATTTACATATTTTTTATCCTATCTAAATAAAACAACAATTTTTTAAATCGTAAAAAAACCTCTTTTTCTCAATTTTTTCGACGACCTAAGCATACATTGTGTAATATACTTTAATCCGAAATTATTTGCAGTATAATACAGTAATAATATATGAAAAACGTTGACTTTCAAAAATTTGATTAATTATGAAATATAGGGCAATGTGTAAAATTAATTTTTTTTATTTATTTCACAATACAATTAATGTTTAATATCTGAATTAATTAAAATTGTTTACCAGATTACCCAGATTTAAACCTCTGGAATGAAATTGCCATTTAAAAAATTGTGTCATGTGCAAGATGTCTTGAAATTTCAAAGATGAAAAATTTTTTAACGACTTTCTCATTGCGCAGATTCATATTTGCGCATATTCGAAAACATTTTTTCTCATAAATTAGATCTCATAAGGTTTTGGTTTTCAAATAAAAAAATTATTTAACTTTTTATTATTTTTAACTATATCTAAAATTCGAGGAGAGAAGGAATTTTTCGGAACAAAACTTTAGGAGAGTCATTTTGACTCCCAAAATAAAGTTTTCATGGTTGTTAGAGTTCCGAAGACAACAAAATTTTCTCGATATTTCCTAGTGACCAAAGCTACTAAAATATGTAGCCTAAAGATCCGAACATTCTTCTCAAAGTTTTACCAGCATTTTTTTAATCATTTATTTAATTATTCTTAACTTTGTATTTGCTTGGTCGTATAAAGTTGCCTTGCAGCGGAGATCTTTATTTTGACGACCATAGTGTATTTCCAAAATGTCAATAAAATATTCAAAGTTTTTTTTATAAAAAAATGTTGCTAGTATTTTTTCCGATAACTTTTTTCTGTTCGATTGCAAGCAGTTCGCCAACAATGGGAATTCCATTTTCCGATGTTAAAGCTAGTTGGAAAAATTGTTCGCGTCTTCGAGACGCATTGATCGACCTATTAAAGAACCTTTTATGACTCACCAGTACTGATTAATTAACCCTTAAAAAAATTGTATTCTGTTTCCATGAGAAAAAATTGGTGTATTCTGTTTATATCAGAAGAACTTTGCCAATATTAGGAATACTACAGTATTGAATCTGGCATATTTGTTCGCGTCTTCGACACTCTTCATCTGAGCTATTAATGAACCTACTATGAAATTTTATCATCTGCCATTACAGATATATAAACTGAAAAAATTTATTAATTATCTTGTTGATATAAGGAAATTTTTTAATATCGAAAATACAATTTTGATGTATATGACATTTTTGGTTCGCGCTCTCGAGATCCATCAATTGTCCAATTGAAGAACCTTTCATGACCTATCATAACATACCAATCTCGTTTTTAAATTTTTTATTAGAATTATTTAATTTCTTTTTAACAGAATTTCACTTAATTTGAAAATATAAGAATCTTGCTTTGATCTAATTGTTCGCATCTTAGAGACGAGTCTGTATCTTTCACTATCTAGAACATTATTATAGTTACTCACTTTCATTGTTTATCCAGGAATATTTAGATGATTTTTTCTTGGCAATAGAAGGAAACCAAGTTTTATTTTCGTGGAGAATGTGGAGAGTTTAGTGTAATAAATGGGACTCGAAAATATTAATTTGGTCTGTCTTTAAGAAATAATTGAAGAGATATGAGCAAATTGAAGGAAGAGAAGCGACGATCTTAACACGCACGTCTACTTTAGATGTCTGGGAATTTACTAAATCGAGCTCATTCTTATATAGCATTAATAATAAATATAAAAATAAAATATAATAATAAACAATTCAAATTAGAAGAATACAAATAGAACAATAAATGCCTATGTTGAATAGCAGATTCGTTTATTTTACTTTCAAGAATGAGATTTTAAAGGAATATATTGACACCCAACAAAATTTTTTTCTCATTATTAATATTTAAAAGATTTTGAAATCAAATTTCATTTTCGGCGGCTTCCAAGCTTACCAGATAATTGTGGTTATTTCTAAGGAAATTTCGGTGAACGTATGCGTGGGCTGTATTTTACATTTTTTATCCTAAGTCTTTTTGTTTGAAAAATAAATTAAAAAGTTTGAAAATTCTGAAAAACTTGTTCAAGCCGATTTTTCAAAACAAACTTTTTTACTGCTGTTATTTAAGTTGCAAAATTCCAAAAAACCATAACTTTTTATTTTTTCCAAAAGGTATAGAATTTGTACATTTACATTTGCTAAACAGATTTTGATGTCGTGGATAAATATAATTTACTCCCTTGATTGTTATAAACAAATTTATTTAAAAAATTTATTTTTGTT
The DNA here is from genome assembly GCA_035041075.1 of Acraspis erinacei. NCBI lineage: Eukaryota > Metazoa > Arthropoda > Insecta > Hymenoptera > Cynipidae > Acraspis > Acraspis erinacei. Next base: position 24,489,647 of record JAWWLR010000004.1, on the reverse strand, counting down.
CTATTTTAAAGTCTGAAAGCATTTTTTATGTTGATCTTTTTGTGGGATCATTTAAAACTAATATCTTAGTACTACTAAAGACTGGAAGATTACATTTTGGATAGTTAAAAAAAAATTTCATAAACAAATTAATGAAATAACCGCTTCCGGATATACAAAATTTATGTTTCAACTACAATTGCTTATTGCATTCTCAAAAATAATGCTTCTTAGCCGAATTATATATTTTACCCTCAAGAATAATATTTTAAGGTGAAACATTAAAAAACAAAATTTTTTATTAGTATATACAATTTTGATATACTAATTCATGAAAGAGGCTCTTTCAGATATAAAAAATGCGCTTTTTAATCAGAATCATTCATTGTATCCTCAAGAAAAAATACTCTCAACGGGATTTACTCATACTTAAAGAATTTATTTATCATAAACAATGATCCTAGACAAATTAGATATTTATATAATTATATTTCGAGCATTCACTTTTTAAGCGAAATAGTTTATCTAACCTTGAAAAATAATCATTGAAATGCATGTACAGACACTTAGCAGAATTATTCTTTGTTATAAAAAATTTTGATAAACAAATTCGCGAAAAATGCACTTTTAGACAATAATACTTCAAAGTGTTAAAAATTTTACTTAACAGCATTTTTAATTAATATAAACAGTTATGGTAAACATATGCATTGAATAGTTGCTTTTAAATAAATAAAAGGCGTTTTCGAGTAGAATAGCTTATTCTATACTCAAAAATAATATTTGTTGTAAAAATGATAAAACCTTAATAAAATTAGTCTTTATTAGTTATGATTTCTAGAAATAAATCCGACCATTATGTACTTACGGACCAAATTTATACTTGCTATTAGAGGATATTAAGTGTCATAAAATCATATTGAAGTATTATTTTTTAGGGTAAAATAAACTTCTGCGTTGAAAAAAAAAAGAATTTTCTAAATCCAAAAGCGCTTATTATATGAATTTGTTCATGATGATTGTTTATAACAATCAAAAAGGTTATCTTCCAGTACTTAGTAGTAATAAGCGATTAAAGATACATGATCCTACAAAAAGATCGAGATAAAAAATGCTTCCATACTTCAAAATAGAACCAAAATAATTTTATTTTTTTATAACAATTAGAGGAATATATTCCCTTCACCCACGGTATCAAAATCTGCTTAGCTAATGTAAAATCACTAATTCTGTACCTTTTTTACAAAATACCGATGAGTGACGTAAAGTAAGTAGCAAAAAACAAACAAACAAAACTAAGCATTTTGAAAATATTTTAAAAAACTGTTTTTTTTAAATTTGGGTACATAATTTTCTACTTCATTAAACATAAGCGTATATTTGCGTGCCCCTATATATAAAATTCAAATTTCGTAATTATTTATAAACAATTTATAATTATTTTTTAAGCAGTACACTATTTTTTCGTTCTGCAATTTAACGTTTTTTGATCGGACGCGTAGTTTATTTATAACAATTGAAGAAGATAAAAAAATAATGTAATTGTTTAAAAAAAATCATACTAAGATCTTTTGAAAAAGAATCTATAGGTGTTTTTGGTTTTGGCGATCGGACGCTTAGTTTGTTTATAACAAACAAAAAAGCTTTTCGCAGGATATGAATCCGTTTACATCTTCTCCTTAAATGCCGTTTTATCTTGTCTCGAAAACAGTCTCATCTCGAATCTCTTCTCATCTCGAATCTTGTTTCGAACCCCGTTTCGAATCTCACCTCGTCTCGAATCTCACCTCGTCTCGAATCTCGTTTCGTCTCGAATATTGTCTCGAATCTCGTCTCGTCTCGAAATATACTCTGCCGGGGGATGAAAACCTCTAAAAAAATAAGTTCATTGTTTCAAAAATTGATTAAAAAAGTCGCGCTTAGATATTTCGGAAATGAATTCAAAGATTTTTTGGTTTTTTGATCTTACGTTTTTTGTTTATAATTAAATACAAGCTTGTGATCCACATATATTTGAAACTTCAGGGTCATGAACAATAGAGGGTTTTCTAACACACACACACACACATCTAGGCATTGATAAATGCATCGCAATTTTCCTCACGTACGCGGAAAGAACTTAGAGACCTTCTTGTTGACTGTTGCGAAATGCTTATGTCGAAACATTCGAAAACATCTCTGAAACGTCTTTTTCACTTGAAAAATCGTCCTCTGAAAAATATCTTTCTCTATTTGCTTCTCTGTGTCTTTGTTGCTACCACGCTTTACACAAAAGCATAGTCTACTTTGTGTTACTCTTTTTCATTTTTTTTTCTTTTTACCTGCAGCTTCCTTCATCCCTGCCTTTATCTTCGTCTTCAAGCTCTCAACCACTTTTTTTCTACATTCTCGCATTTTCAGTCACTTCTCTTTTTTCGGTATTCTTCTTTCGTTCACGACTTTCACATTTATCGACATATCTGCGGGTGGTGAACATAGTTGAAAACCTTTGGGAATTCGAAGCGAAATGTTAGATTCGATTTAGGGGAAAATCGAAACTGTTAAGTGACATTCTCTCCAAATCTTTTTTAATTTCTTACCAATTTTAGAGACATTTTTAAAGATGATAATAATTATAAAAAACAATCATGCCAAAAATTGTATATTTAGAATAAATTCTATGTGAAAGCCGTGCCAGTTTTCGACGTAATTATTATTTTCATATTTTTAAAGGTAATCCTTCCAAATTATTTGGAAATCAACACTTTTTCAGATATGAATATTCAAGGCTCGATATTATGGTGCCTTTATGACTCATGATTGGCTCTTAAGCCTAACGAAAATCATTCTGGAAAATTTCAAAATAATAAGCTTTTGGAATCGTTACATTCAAAGTAAAAAAAAATAATTTTCGACAAAAAAGCTAATTCTCAAGCATTTGAATGCATCTGAAAAGACGAGTTATTAACAATATTCAAATCCTAAATAATAAGGATGATTTTTCAAAAACAAAAATTAATTTTTAACGAACAAACAAAAATTTTCAACAAAATAGTTAAACTTTCAAAAAACCTTGATTTTAAACCAAAATTTTAATTTTCTACTGAAGTAGTTTAATTTTCAAACAGAAGTATGCATTTTTAACAAAAAATTTTATTTTCAACCCAAAAGTGGAATTCATCAAAAATCTTGAATCCTCAACCAAAACAGATTAATTTTCAACCACAGAGTTGCATTTTCAATAAAAGAGGATTAATTTTCAATCGGAGGTAATCTTATTGTAAACAAAATTTCAATAAAATACATAAATTTCCAACTAAAAAGAAAAAATTTACAGCCAAAAAGTTTATTTTTTAAGCACGAAGATTAAATTTAAAAAAAGATGATTCATCAACAAATTGCATGAACTTTCAACTAAAAAAATCCATTTTCAACCTAATAGTTTAATTTTAAACTGAAGAAGATAAATTTTGAACTAAAAATGGAATGATTAATTCTTTGGAAAATTATTTTGACCAGTAATCAGCAAAACTATGTAAGAATTAATGAATTAATTACCCTTGTCGACAAAATAACATCATTACTTTAAATCATTACTTTAAAAATGGAATAGTTTAATTTTTAGTTAAAAAATTAATTGTTGACCAAAAATGAAACGATTTTTCAACAAAATACTTAAATTTTCAATCAAAAGATGGACCTTCAAGGAGTTAAACTTTAAAGCAAGTATTTCA
>JAWWLR010000004.1:24455951-24479224 GCA_035041075.1 Acraspis erinacei | reverse complement strand
AAAGAATAAGGAAACGGAAGCTGCTTAGATTAAAAGCGTAAATATTGTAAGTAATGAATATGTAATAGCATAAGTAGACTAAGATGCGTTTGCGTTTGCGTTCTCATTCTCTCTCTCTCTCTCTCGCTGGCACTTGCATGCTCGCTTTAGATTGCTCACTCGCTCACTCGAATGCTAACAAGTCCTAAATTGCGCTATCCTATGAATTACAGATAAAGAACTAGATACAAGACTTTAAGTAAATAGTTGTAAATCGTTGTAAATATTAAGGATAAGATATTTTTCCTCTTGGTGGATATCTCATATTTTTTATAAAAAATGCGACTATATTGTTAATAGATTTTATCTTATTTATAAAAGATTTTATCTTTCTTAAACGAAAAGTCAACTTTTTTGTTAAAAGTTGCTTATTTTAAATCGAACAATATATTTTTATATTTTTGGTTTGGAATTTATCTTTCCTGTTGAAAATTTAATTATTTAGTCGAAAATTCAACTATTTTATTAAAAAGTCATCTTTTTTTTAATGCAACCGCTTGATCCAAATTTGAACTGATTTGTAAAAAACTTATTCTCTTGGTTGAAAATTAATTTAATTTCTAATAAATTGTTCTTTTTCGGTAGATAATAAATCTTTTAGGTTAAAAACTAATTTTTTGTGGTTTGAAAACCAAATTATTTTGTTGAAATTTAAACCCTGTTTAGACAATTCTTCTTTTGGCTTGAGTTCGTCTTTTTTGTTTAAAAATTAAACTTTTCTTGTGGAAAAGTCGCCTTTTTGGCTTGAAATTTCAAGAATTTTATCAAAACTTGAGCTCTTCAAATATTTTATTGAAAATTAATCCATTTGGTAGGAAAAGTTAACATTTTGATTCCATTTTTTACTTTCTTAAATGAAAAATCTTTCTTGGTTAAAAATTGAACTCTTTCCTTAAATATTCGTTTTTCTGATTTGATAATTCGTCTTCTTAGTTTGAAAATTTATCTATTTGGTTAAAAATTCATCTGTCTCACTTGAAAGTTCATTTATTTAAATGTAAATGCAATATACTTTTAATTAAAATCTTAAGAGTATGGTATGCACATTAATTTTATTTAAAAATATTTATTTATTTCCTTAAAGTTGACTCTGTGTCCCCTGTTTTAAAACCTTTTTTGTATGAGAAGTTTCTAATTAAAAATTTTTAATCTTAAAAATTTCTTTCCTACAAACTTATAATATTGCTATCATAAAACCTTACAAAGTTACAATTTAACCATATTAAAATCTGACAAACTCTCTAACTTAGAATATTAAAAATTTGAAAACTTCCTTTCTTTGAAGTATGCAATGTTATAATTTGGATCCCTAAAGAAACTTTCGACTTATTTTGTTACTTATAAAAAAAAAGAATTTTCCTTAAAATTTGATTTTCCGTCTCTATATTCTGAAGGAATTAAATAATATCGTAAACTAATTATGATTAGATAGAAAATAATTGTGTTCAATCGGGAGTAAAAGATTGGAACTAAAGCTTCTTTTAGATCCCGGGTTAAAATCTTCTTTGAATCTTACAACCTTACCATCTTACAACCTTGAAACTTTACAATTTTACATCTACGTCCTTCTATTTTAGTGCTTTAGATACGCTTCCATAAATTAATTTAGAACAATATTACAGGTTGTTTAATGTTACGAATTAATATTTTTAAGTAATTAAAGATGCAATTAATATTCATAGATCTTTTCTTTTCTTTTGAAGAACGCGCTTGGTATAGTGCTCCTCATGAAATTACCTTGGATGTAATTGAATTAAAGTTAGTCAAGTGGCCAAAATTCTCCTGGCCATTCACGATTTCCCCATCGTCAAGATTTTCCACCCTATTAAAGATAACCCCCTCAAATGATTTCCCGCGATTTCTATTTTCCTACCTTTTTTCATTTATTCTTTTTCCCCTTTGCCTCATTTCAAACTGAATGAATTTTATCGTATTTATGTGCCTTTTAGAAAGCGGATGAAACTGCTCCAGTAGCCAGAGACTCAAACGTATAGCTACTCATAATTCTTAAGAACAATTTTCCAGGGAAAACTTGGACTATGAAAACTGGAAAACTTAGAAATTAACTTTTACAGTCTTTAGCAAATTCACTAGCACAATTAACTCAAATATGACCATAGTTTTAAAGGCAGAAGTTTTTCGGATGGGAACTTAAATTTAGGTTATTTTTGCTGTAAATGATAGTGCGTTTATTTAATTTTTTAATGATTTAGTCCAACGGTAATATATTACAACCTAACAATTTTACACTGTTACAATAATACAATGTTAACATCTTACAACCTAATAATATTACAATCTTAAAAATGTTAATAACGTAGCATTATACAATCTTACAAAAATTGCGATTTTACATGGCTACTATTGTTCAACCTCAAAATTGGAAAATTTTACTATCTTACAACCTTATAATTTTATAATCTTACAATCTTAAGATTGTACAATATCAGAATCTTATTAATTTACAGACTTATAATCTAAGAATATCATAAACTTATAAATCTACAATATTGCAATATTAGCATCCTACAAACTTATCATTTTATAATTTTACAATCTTGCATCCGTAATAGCTGGGCATTTTACAACCTTAGAATATTAACAAATTTCCAGCTTACCATTTTACAAGCTCACAATTTTACAATATTTCAAGCTTACTAACTTAGAATCGTAGGATTTTAGAATCTTATAAACTTAATATCTTCCCACCTTTCAATATTGCTGTCTCACAACCTAAAAATTTAAAAGCTTTACATTTTGACAATCGAAGTAACCAAGAATCTTAAAATCGTACAACGCCAGGATCTTGTAACCTTATAAACTGACCACCTTCTATTCTTATAATGTTAAAATCTTACAACCTTAATAACTTAGAATCTTACAAACTTAGAATCTTAAGGACTTGCGATCTTACAGTCTTTGAATTATACCATCTTATAAACGTATAATTTTACAATCTTAAAACATTAACATCTTAAAAACTTACGACCTTAAAATTTTACCCTCATAAAACCTTACAATTTTCCAATCTTACAATCTCAGAATCTTACAAACTTACCTTTCCTCAATGTTGCTATCTTAAAACCTCCAAATTTAAAATCTTTACATTCTGACAACCTAAGCAACTTAGAATCTTAAAATTGTAGATGGGCAGGATCGAGGAACCTTAGAAACTGACCATCTTCTAATCTTGCAATTTTAAAATATTACAACCTTAATAACATAGAATCTTATAAACATAGAAACTTAAAGACTTACCATCTTACAATCTTTCAATGATAGATAGATATATAATTTTACAGCCTTAAAACCTTATGATCTTAACAAATGACTACCTTACAATACTATCATTGTACAACCTTACGATTTTACAACATTACAAACTTGCCATCCTTTAATATTGTTATCTTACAATCTTCAAATTTAAAAGCTTTACATTATGAGAACCTAATTAACTTAGAATCTTAAAATTGTAACATATCAGGATGGTGCAACCTTACAAACGAAAAAACTTACATTTTCTAATCTTACAACCTTAAAATTTTACAATTTTACGTACCATCGTGCATAAACCAATCTTACAACCTTGCAATTTTACAGTTTTATAATCTTACGTCCTTATAACCTCACTAACTTAAAATATTAGAATCTTATAAACTCACAATCTTACCATTATTTTATTATTTATTACCTTTAATCTTACAACTTTACAATATTGCAAATTAAGAACCTTTTAAACTATAAACTTGCTATTTTAGCATTTTTCAATATTAAAATGATACCATCTTACAAACATTTAATTTTACAATCTTCAAACTTTACCATCCGAGCAACTTATCATTTTAAACTATTATGTAGAAATTTAATGTTTAGTTAATTTTTCGGCAAAAAAAGTGTGTTTATTAATTTAAAAAATGATTTAATCAGGATGTGAAAGGATTTATCTTCAATATACGTTTGTATCTCTAGTGTTTAATAGAGGAAATTTAGACTTGTGATATCTGCAGCAGTTTTGACCTAAACCGACATAATCCAGGTATCATTTATCGCCCTGAATCATTAAAATAGAGAAGCATGGGACCAATGCTATCATCGTAAATTAGTAGCGAAGGTGTAATTTTATGGAATCGTTTTACCATACAAACCCATATTTCACAATCTTACAACGTTACTAGCTTGGAAGTTAAAAATATTACATAATTGAAAAATTGATTATCCTATAATGTTACAATCTTACCACCTCAATAACTTAGAATCTAAGATACTTATAAAACGAGTCATCTTGCAATGAAAAAACAATTTTAAAACAACATGGTACAATCTTACAGTATTACGACACAAATAACTCAGAATTTTACAAACTTACCATCTTACAATCTGCAAATGTTACCATGGTGCAACATAACAATTTTACAGTATTCCAAGTTCAATAACTTACAACCTCCCATTTTACAATCTTACTGCCTTATTAAGATCGACTCTTATAATGCTACAAACTTTCATGCAATATTACGATCCTTCAATCGTGCAATCTAAAAATTTGAGAATCTTACAATCTTAGATGATGAATAACTTAGAATCGTTCATACTTACCATTTTCGAATGTTGCCATAGTACAATTTTATAATGTAAGAATCATGGAACATTAATCATTTAGAATCTTAGAATAGTATAACCTTGAAAACATTTTATCTTAAATCATATAATGTTACTATATTACAACCCTAGAATTTAACAATTTACATTCTTACAACCTTAATAACTTAGAATTATACGACCTTAGAATCCTGTAAAACTTAGCATCTTACAATCTTATGTAACCATGGTGTAACCTAACGATTTTAAAATCTTCCAATGTTACCATTGAAGCCTTCTTGACTTAGAATCTTAGAATGGTACCATTGTGAGATTTTACAATGCTACAACCTTACTAACTTATAATCTTAAAATCTCACAAACTTACTATATTAGAATCTGATCTCACCATGATCTAACCTAACGATTTTGCAATTATCCAATTTTACCATTTAACAACCTCGTATTTTATAATGTTACATCCTTAAATACTTATAATTCTAGAATATTATAAACTTATCCTGAAATGGTACCGTAGTGAAATCTTACAATTTTAATACCCTACAACCTTACTAACTTAGAGCCTTAGAATCTGAAAAACTTAGAAACTTACCAGAATTTTATCCTACGATTTTAAAATCTTACAACTTTAGTAACTTAGAATCACATGATTTTACCATCGTAAAATCTTAAAACTCTAGAATTCGATAAACTTAAAAACTTATAATTTTAGAATCTTTTCAATTTACAAACTTACCATCATATTACATTATCTTAAAATCTAACGTTACCAATGTACAACCTAATGTGATTTTACAATCTTCCAATGTTACCATTTATCAACCTCCTGTTTTATAATTTTACAGCCTTATATACTTATAATCTTATAATCTTGCAAACTTATCACCTTACAATGTTACCATTGTGAAGTCTAACAATTTAACCATATTATAACCTTAAAATTTTGCAATTTACAATCTTGCAGCCTTAAAATTTTACAAACTGTAATCTGAGAGTCGTATTAACATAGGATCTTAGAATGTTACCATCATAAAATCTTACAATTCTACGATCCTACAACTTTACTAACTTAGAATCTCAGAATCGAAGAATCTTAGAAACTTAGAAACTTACATTCGTATAGTCTTACAATTTTAAAATCTTACTACCTTAATAACTTAGAATCGTACGGCCTTAGAATCTTACGAACTTACCATCTTACAATCTAATGTTACCATGGTGCAACCTAATTATTTTACAATCTTCCAATATTAACATTGAACTATTACCTATTTTATAATTTTACAGCCTAATATCCTTATAATCGTGAAATCTTACAATTTGACTATCCTACAACCTGGCGAACTTTTGAATCTTAGAATCCTAAAACTAGCAAACGTATCATTTTACAGCGTTGCTATCGTGTAATCTAACAGTTTCACTATCCTACAACCTTACTTACTTAGAATTTTAGAATCTTAGATTTTTAGTAAATTACCATCATATAATCTTAAATTTTTACAATCTTAGAACCTTAATAACTTAGAATAAATGCAATATTTAGAAGTGATATCTGCAGTAATTATGGGCTAAATTCACATAATCCAGGTATCATTTCTCGTTCTTAATTATTAATATAGAGTAGCATGGGACCAATTCTATCATCGTAAATTAGTAGCGAAGGCGTAATTTCATCGAATTTAATTGATTTAATGTCCGTTTAATGCCGCTATCATATTACAATTTTAAAATCTAGCCGCCTTAAAATGTTGCTACTATATTGAAACTTTCCAATTTTAGAATCGTACAATCTCAAAATCTGACAACCTTAATATCTTAAATTCTCACAATTTTACCATCTTCTAAGCGATTTTATGTCAATGTATGTCCTCAATATGGTATCATTTTACAGCCTTTAAACCTTACAATCTTAAAATCTGACCTACTTACAATGATGCTATATTACAAGCTTAAAATTTTACACTGTCACAATATTACAGTTTTACTAATTTAGAATCTTACCAACTTACCATATTCCAATGCTATCATCGTAAAAAGTTACAATTTTCCCATCTTAATTTCTTAGAATTTTACAAACTTTGTATCTCACAATTTTACAATTTTGCCATCTTACAACTTTACAATTTTACAATGTTACCATCTTACAACCTTAAGATTTTACAATGTTACCATTTTACAACCTTAAACTTTTACAATGTTACCATCTTACAACCTTAACATTTTACAATGTTACCACCGAGCTACCTTAAAATTGTAAAATATTATCGTCTTACAGCCTCATATTTTACAATCCTACAACCTTCCTTACTTAGAATCTTACAATTTTAAAAACTTAACATTCTATAATGTTACAATCTTACAACATTACTTCCTTAGACTCCTACAATTTTAGAATATTACAAACTTGTCATCCCGTAATTTTACAATGTTAATATATATTTTAGCCTTACAATTTTACTATTTGAATCTTATAAGCTTAATAATTTTGAATCTTATAATCTCACTATACTACCATCATACAATTCTGTCAGCGGAAAATCTTACAATTGTACAATATTTCAATTTTATCATCGTTAAACTTTACTAACTTAGAATCTTACAAACTTCCAAACGTAATGGCTTATGAATATACAATAGTGATATCTTAAAATTTTGAAAATTTAGAATCTTACAATCTTAAAATCTAGCAAACCTTACAATTTTACAATTTACAAACTTACAGCCTTACTAACATAGAATCTTAGAATCTTAGAATATTAAATACTTACCATCATGCAGTCTTACAATCTGAAAACATGAATAACTTTGAATCATAAAGCTTATCTTCTTCGAATGATACTATCGTACTATATTTTAATTTCACAATTTTATAACTTTAATAACTAAAAATCTTCAAATCGCAGAATTTCACAAACTTATTATCTCAGAATTACATGAAAAAACAAACATGTTATTATGGTGCAACCTAACGATTTTACAATCTTCCAGTCTTACCATCTTACTATCTTAAATTCCTACAAACATATCTCCAAATTTTACTATCATGAAATCTTACAATTTTACAATCGTACAATCTTATAAACTTATAAACTTTCTATCATGCCATCTTACAACTTTTAAATAAAACCATCTTGCAAACTTTTAATTTTTAAGTTTTAAAACCTTACTATCTTAGCAACTGACCTTCTAACAAGGTTACTATATTAAAACCATAAGTGGAAAGTTAATATTTCCTTAAAATTTCCTGAAAAAGGTGGGTTTATTCAATTTAGAAATTATTTTTTTCTGGACTTCAGAAGCTTTATCTTGGATTTACGTTCCCTGCTTGTTCTTTAGGTGCAATTTTGAGAAGTGATATCTGCAGCAATTATGGGTCAAACCGACATAATCTCAGTATTATTTATCGTTCTTAATCATAAAAAGCGAGAAGCACGCACAAAAACTTCCATCGTAAATTAGTGTGACGGTGTATTTTCATCGAAATCGAGCGATTTTATGTCATTTTAATGTCTCCGATATGGTATCGATCTGATAGTTACAAACTGTGTTTCTACATTGTTACTAAGAATGTCCCGTGCGTAAAAACCAGCCAACCTTATTCTACTGTGATTTCATTGTGCTATTACAACATTTTATATCCGCGACATTTTATGGCCTGCAAGATCATGGAAATGAATTTCCTGTTTTATAACTAAATTCAAAATAACTCCCTGAAAGAAAATTTTATTTCTCTTACTAGAGCCAATGTTTATTACAGATGTTTATTTCATAGTAAAGTAGGAAATAAAAAACTTTATTCCTATTAAAATGTATAGTGCTGGATTTTGTGGCTGACTACTTGGAATATGATTTATGCAGCTGAAATCAAAAGAATTTAAGTGATTGGGAATAAATTGCACAAATTTTTATTTTTATTCATGGAACTCTGAGTAGATTTTAAGGATGATTGCCAAAAATTTCTAAACCGTCTCGAATATTTTTTGTCAATTAGGAGTAATTGAAAAGAGTCTTAAAATAGGGAATTAAGAGATTTAGGAAAGTGCTTAACCTAAAATACTTTCAAAACAGGAGAAACTTGGGAAATTTTTAACAAAATAGTTGAATTTTAAACCAAAAAAGATTAAATTATAAAAATAGTCGAATTTTCAACCCAAAAATTGTCGAATTTTTAAGGAAAAGAACAAATTTTTGAGAAGGCAGTTGAATTTTCAATAAAAAACTTATTTTAATTCGACAAAGATGAACGTTTTACAATAAAAGATTTTTTTTTACCAAAACACGCATTTTCAGGCATTTTAATTAAAAACAACAAAAAAAGGAATTTTGATTACAATAGTTGAATCTTCAAGCAAGAAAAAAAATTAAACCTTTTTTACCCCAAAATAGAGTTGTCAAATTTTCAGCAAAGAAAATTAATTTTTATTAAAATAAAAACGAAATTTAATCCAATTTATTTAAAAGAAAAGACACAATTATGAAACTAAAGAGATTCATTCTAAAAAAGATCAATTTTTAACAAACAATATTGATTCTTTGACCATAAGGTCCAATTTAACAAAAAATACAGAAATTTTCTATTGAATTGTTGAAATTTTAACTTATAAACGATAAGTTTCTAACTAATTTTCAATAAAAATGTTACATTTTGAACCAAAGAGGTGAATGTAAAACAACAGGAATTTTCACAAAATTAGTTCAAATTTCAAACAAGTACTTCCATTTTTGAAAAAAAATGAATTTTGAACCAAATAGTTCAATTTTCAACTAATTAGATGAATTTTCTAGCAGAGGGTTAATTTTCTACTAAAAAGAAGATTTTTCAACCAAAAAAATCTATTTTCAATAAGATTGTTAATTTTTTAAGCCAAAAAGATTAACTATATTTAAAACAGTATAATTTTCTACCCAAAAATGTGAGTTTTAAACCAAAAGTTTAATTGTTTTTCAAATATATTTTACTTTTCAACAAAAAAGTTAATTTTTTGACAAGCGATATATTTTTTATTCAAATAATTAATATTTAACAAAAAAGTGCATTTTTTTAAAAGTAGTTTAATCTTAAACTAAGTTATTCATTTACAAAAAAAATAATTCTTAACGAAACATTTAATAGATGATATTATGGTAAAATTGTCGAAAAATGAAATAATAATTGAATTCACTTAATATGTTTCGAATTTACTTGAATTCTTTGGAGTTCTATTGAATTCGTCATAATTATATTAAATTCGTATTAATTTGTATAGAATTCCTTGGAACTCAATTTAAATAGACTAATTCCTTTAAATTATGATAAATTCGATTTAATGCCTTTAAATTATATTAAATTCATTTAGATTATATTAAATTCCTTTAAATTACATTTCATTCCTTTGAGCTGTATCGATTTCCTTTAAACTTTCCTTTAAATTTAATATGACTTAAAGTGATTCAATTTAATTTATTAGAAATTTAAGGGATACCAAAGAATTCAAAAGAATTCAATATTTTTTGAATGAATTCAAAGAAATTTGTGTCAATTCAACGAAATTTAGGTAAAAATAAACAATATCGAATAACTTTTAATATTTTCGTGTGGATTGAAATTATTTAATGATAATTCAAAGCAATATCATAGCATTTAAAGAAGTTGAATGAAATTCAATATAGAACTTTACAAATTACAATGAAAAAATACAAAATTATTGAAGTGGAGTCAAGAAATTGTTTCGAAATTGAAGGAATTTTTGGACGCAAATGTAATTGAAATCGCATAATTTTGAAAAATATCAGAAATGTTACTTATAAAATTTAACTAATAACTGTAATATTACTTAAATAATTTATTATATTAAAAATATTTTTTCTCAAATAATTATATTTATGATAAAATTATTGTTTCAAGCGAAATATGCGAGTGCAGTGAAATAATTCAATTTGTGTTCAAATCATTGTTTCACAAGAAATATGCGAGTGCAGTGTAAATCACCTTTACGTTAAAATCAAAGTCACACTGCAAATATGAGAGTGCAGTGCAATAATTAAATTTATGTTAAAAAATTGTTACACCAGAAATATAATTTTGAATATTTTTTACTGTAATCAGTCTTGACATGTAGGTGGCACAGCTGAACAAGGGGTAGAAAAAAGTACCCTTTGGTTGACAATTGTAACTTTGTTGTTACATCTATTCAGCCAAGACTGATTGAAGTCAGGAATATTCAAAATGATGTTTTTTGTATAGAAATGATTTTATCAGGAATTTAATTATTGCACTGCACTCATATCACAAACCTGCACTCGCATCACAAAACTGCACAATTTTAGCAACTAAACGGCTTCATATCAAAATAATCCTATCAAAAGAACTGATATTTTGTAAAAGTATATTTTTATCTTCAAGTTATAAAATTATAATTTTATTCTATTGCAACTGCAAAAAATCGATGTCACTGTAATCTGATACGGAAAATAACATTTTGTTTGAATCTACACGAAACTGTTTGCTTTTTCGTAGCAATATTTTATATATTTAACAGGCAACGAGTCAGTGTTAATTTTCCCCATATGTACGTTAACTTCCGAGGCAGGCTTTCAAAATAATAAATTCAGCTTTGAGTAATCCGAAAAGTTATAAATTGAACGTGGAATTTTAAATATCGATTGCAACCGAGAACGCATGCACATTTGTCCAGCAAATGAATAAAGGATGAGGAAAAATGTTTTCTATCATTAAGTATGATCTAGGTATAAAATGAAGTTTAAAATTATTTAACCTTAAACTTGATTTATAAAATTTATAAAAAAGGCCCATTAATTATTACAATGAATTTCAGTAGAGAAACCTAAATGTAAATGATAAAAAACAGTAAAAAATGATTATTTTATTTCTTGAAAGGTTATTTGCAATTCTATTTATCATGCGTTTCAAAAAAATGTTTTATTTCGAAATAATACGCACATTTATGTTTAGCTTATCATTTTTGGAATTAACCAATTTACTAAATAATTTTGAAGAAAAGCGTGAAGAAATGAATTGTAAAAAACTTTTCAGGAATGGAATGAACTACATTTAAATCAATAATCCTGGCATCAATTGTTTTGTATTATTTACAATTTGGTTTCGCTTCGAAAGTTACATGCAATAATCAATGGATGATAATTATTTTATTTCGTTAAAAATTTAACCTTTATGTTGCAAATTGTTTTTTTTACAACTTATTTTTTAAACTGAAAATTTAAGTATTTCAGTTTTTATTTAAAAAAATCAGTTTTAGTGGAAAATTCAACCAATTGGGAAAAATGCAGTGTATTTTGTTAGAAATTCTCGTTCTCCCACTTAAATGAGAACTGAATAAGTAAATTCCAATCAGAAAAGCCAATTATTTTTCCCTGAGAGTTCATCCTTTTTGATTAAGAAGTCTGTTTTTTTCTGGTTGAAAATTTTTTTTCTTTAAAAATTTATTTATTTGGTTTAGGTTTCAATAATTTTGCTTAAAATAATTATTTTTGGATTAAATTTCAACTGTTTCATTGAAAATTCATTTCTGGGAGTTGAAAATTCAACTACTTTGGTAACAAAATTCCACTGTTTTATTAAAAATTACCCTTTTTATTGAAAAAATCTTGCTTGTTGAAAATTCGTATTTTCGGATTGACTGTTTTGTTTTTATTTGAACATTCATCAGTTTAGTTAGAAATTCATTTCCTTGATTGAAAATTGGACTATTTTGTTAAAAAGTTATTTTTTTAAAAGTGTAAGTAATTTATTTAATGGAAAATTCAAATATTTTGTTGAAAATTTGTTCTTTTTTTATGAAACTTTATTTATTTAAATGCAAACTAAATTATTCCATTTTTCCTTAAATAAAAAAGGAAGAATTTTCAACTAAGCAGATTAATTTTCTATCAAAAAAGATCAACTTTCAAGAAAATACTTGAATTTACAGTAAAAATTCATGTCTTTTTTTAAATTTCGTCTTTAGAAAATTATTTAGAAAATTATTAGAAAATTATTCTTCTCAGTTAAAAAATCATCTTTTTGGTTAAAAATTGGATTATTTCGTTAAAAATCCATCTATTTGGTGGAAAACTCCAAATTTTTACGAAATTCAATAATTATTTTATAAATATCTACATTTCTATTAATTATTAATATATAAGTATTAAAAACTATTATTATTAACTATTAATAGATATTTTTCATTATTCACGATTGAGTTTCTCTTCACAAAATAGTTGCGAAAATTAATGGTCCTTTTTTCAATTTTATAAATCAAGTTAAAGATTAATTCATTTTTAACTTAGCAGTATACCTAGGACATTATTAAGAAGTTTGTTGAGAATTATTTTTTTTTTATTTGAAAATTAATTTTTTTTACTGAAAATGGAACTATTAAATTTTTTATTTATATTATTTTAGTATAAAATTCATCTCTTTTGTTGAGAATTATCGGTTCTTCCTTAAATAAGAACTGAAATAGTAGAATCCAATTATACAAGGCTTTTTTATTTCGAAATATAATCACCTGATTAAAAATTCCAAAATTATGTAAAAAATAATTATTGTTAAATAAAAATTCAACTAGTTTATTGAGAATTCGTATTTTTGGGGTCAAAATTATTTTTTTTAAATTTGGAAATGATTATTTTTTAAATAAAATTGTAAGTATTCCATGTTTAATCATATCCTTTTAGTAGAAAATTCTCCTGTTTCATTGAAAGTTCTCGTTTTTCCATTTAAATGGGATCTGAATTAATAGAATCTAATTTGAAAAACGAATTATTTTTCACTGAACATTTTTTGCTGAGAATTAATCTCTTTTTATTAAAAAATCAAAAATGTTGTGAAAAATAATTGGTTTTGCATAAAAACTTAACTGGTTCATTGAAACTTTATCTCTTTGTGTTAAAAATTCAATCATTTTGGTAAAAAATTCAACTATTTGGTTAAAAAGTAACTTTTTTGTTGAAAATAACTTTTATTTTGAATATTCGTATTTTCAAATTGGAGATTTAATGACTTCTTTGTATGAATTCGTGGTTTTGCTTAAAAATTGAAGAATTTGGTTGACATTTTTTTTTCTTTCTTGGCTAAAAAATCTTTCTCGGTGGAAAAGTCAAAAATTCATCTCTTGTGGTGAAAATTTGATCTTTTTTGGTTAAAAATTCAAATTTTTTATTGAAAATAATTTTTTAGTCGGTTTCAGATACAACTCTTTTTTCATGAAATATCGACTATCATCTTCTTGATTGAAAATTTAACTGTTTTGTGAAAAATGATCTTTCTTGTTGAAAAGGAGTGTATTAAACTGATAATTCAGCTATGGAATTTTTGGTAAAATATAAATTTATTTTTTATTATAAATTTAACTGTTTGGTTAAGAATTGATGTATTATTTTTAAAATTCATCTTTTTGGGGTAGAAAATTTAAATACTCAGTTGAAAGTTCACCTTTTTGGTTAAGAATCGCACTATTTGTTTAAAAATTCATCTATTTTAAGGAAAAATAAAATATTTTCACTTGACAATTACTAAATAAAATTTAGGAGAAACGGGAATATGCTAATAACTGCATTCAAATAAATAATACTGACCTCAACCATTTTTTATAGACAGGTATATTTCTGTTCTCACATTTGTTGCAAATATCAATGGTCCTTTTCTTCCAATTTTGGCCGTACACTAATAAAATCCTTAATTTCTGAAAAAATGCTAAAACTATGAATCGCAGAGTACTTTCTTTACCACTAGCTGCTCATTTTTTTATTCTTTCTAACTTTTCCTTCGCACTTTTTCAAGTTATGTGTTTTTTATGACTCTCGAGTCGAAAAAATATACATAACGTGCAAAATGAAATAGAACAGAGTTTGGATATAAAAAGTTTCGGTGTAAAAGGTTTGTTGGTGTAAATTCGTCGTTACCTGTCTCTAGAAAGTTTAATAAATTGCACATCCATGATTGAATAATTCAATGATTTTATATTGGGTCATAAATTATGATAACAATCGATGAGAATTTTAATGTCCCTATAAAATTTAATGGTGGGTTAAGAATGGATAAAGCATTTCTGGAAAGTAATGGTGATTTAGAACTTTCACGTAAATTCTGAATGATAATTTTTTCAAAGTAAAATTCCTCAGTGTACCACACTATCGGTGTGTTTATTTGGGCTCATTTTTTTGAGCATTTTGCTTTCTTATGGGTACCAGATAAATTTGCTTCCTAATAGAGGTATGTTTTTTTTTTAAATAAAAGAAAAAAGTGAATTCTTGAAATATTTGTTAAGCTTATGTTTCTGTCTTAACAACAATCTAATCTTCAAATAATCCGAGAGCCCAACAAAAATGCAATTGATATTTAGGGTAACGTTAATTTTTTAATTAAAAAAATTTTCTTCATAAAATTAATTTAACCTTTTTTTTAACATTCTAAGTCGTTATTGATTAATCAAGAATTGTGAACGAACGTTCGACAATAGATCAATCTACACGTCTCGAAGATGCGAACAATAACCAGGGTGTCTACCCTACCTGGAAATGTCAGGGAATTTTTTTTTTAAGTCAAGGAATTTTTTCAAGAGCGTAGTTACTTTTTTTAATGCAATATTAGATGAAATAACACGCTCTTTTGTTCGAAATCAATTTTTTGACAGAAAGTTCAGGTTATTAAGTTTATTCCAAGTTCAAATTGAACTATTTGTTAAAAATTTGTTTCTTGTTTTTTTTTATATTAAAAATTAATTTTCCTACTTAAAATATAACTATTTAATATTTGGTTGTAAAATTTATTTTCTTCTAAATTTTTGACCTTTTGTTATAAATCAATTTTCTGGGCTGAAAATAATTCTTTTTGTGTGAAATTTAATGATTGCAGTTTGAAAACTCATCAATTTATTTCAAAATTGATGTTTTTGGTTGCAAATTCCACTATTTAAGTTGACGAATCATTAATTTAGTTGAAAATTCTTAGCTTTGGTCAAAAGTGCATTTTTTAACTGCAACTTTAACTATTCAATTGTTATTTGACAGTTTATCTTTTTAATTTGAAGTTAATGTGTTTTGATAAAATTCATCTTCATTGATAAAAACGATTCTTCTCTTCCATTTTTGTTTGAAAATTAATATTTTTTTGTTTGAAATTTAACTATTTGGTTGAAAATTTTGTTATTAGTATTTGATAATGCAAATATTTTGTAGGAACATTCATGTATTTTTAATTTTAGCTTTAATTTTCTTGTCTACATGGTCTAAAATGGTAGAAAATTCTTCCTGTTGGTTTGTTCAAAATTGAAATTTTTACTCAAAAATTATTTTTTTGTTTAAAATTCATTTATTTAAGATAAAGATTGATAATTTTTGTTGAAAACTAATTATTTTGGTTGAAAACTTATCTCTTTAGTTAAAAGTGGATCTTCTTTAATTGAAAATTCAACTTTTTGTTAAAAATTCATATGTTTAATTTAAAAATCGTCTTTCTTGCTAGAAAAGTAACTTTCCTGCTTGAAAATTAATCGTCCTGTTTAAAAATCCATTTTCTTGCTTAAAAATTCAAGTATTGCCATTAACTATTGATCATTTTAGTAATGAATTCATCTTTTTGAGAGAAAATAAAACTAATTGGTTACAGGTTAAATTTAATTTGTTTAAAAAATAAATCTATTTTTTGCGTCAGAATAATTTTTTAACTGAAAATTGAACTATTCCATTTTTGGTTGAAAAGTGATATTGTTTATTTCAAAATTCAGCTATTTGTCGGAAAATTGATCTTATTCAGTTGAAAATTCAAGTTTTTGATTCAGAATTAATGTATTTTTTTGAAAATAGTCTTTTTTGTAGAAAATTAATCCTTTTGGTTGAAAATTCAACTATTTATTTGTAAATCCATGTATCTTTTTGAAAGTCTAAATTTCTACGTGAAAAGTTAAGAATTTGGAGCTGTTCAAATTAATTTTTAATATAGTAATTACATTATTTTACGTAAATATGTACTAAATTTCAAGTATAAGTATATAAAATAAAAATTTGTTTGAATTTTTATTCAAATTTATGTACTTTAGAGACAAATTCGAGAAATGATTAATTATGTTTTTAGCATTATCTAATTATTTATTTAATTTATCCTGCTAAAATATTGAAGAATATCTTGTAATATTAATTAAATTCCTATAAAAAAGGACATTATTTGTAATAAACTCGCGAAAAATCGTACCTGGAAAAAGCTTGAGGTAATAAATAATTTTGTTCAAAAACTTAAAAAGGATATTAGTAGATTATGTTAGGACGTATAAGGTTCTTCAATTGAACAATCCATGCGTCTCTAAGACGCGAACAAATATATTAAATACTACGTAGTTATATTCCAAATATTAGGAAAGTTTTCCTCATATCGATGAGGTAAACAATATATTTTTTTAATTGATAAAACTGTATTGCTAGATCATAAAAGGCCATAGGAGGTTCATTAATAGGTCACTGGACGTGTCTCGAAGACGCGAACAAACCTGTCAGATACAGTACTATATTTCTAATACGAACAAAGTTTTCCTTAAATAAACAAAATACAACCATTTTTATGGAACTTCATAAATCGGTTCTGGTGGGTCCTAAAAGGTTCAACAACACGTCGGTCGATTTGTCTCGAAGATGCGAACACATACACTGCATAGTTTTGTTGTATTTCATATATAAAAAAAGTTTTTTTTTTCCTGTAAACAGAATAAATAACTTGTTTGACGCTTCATAAATCGGTACTGGTGGGTCACAAAAGGTTCAATAATAAGTTTGTTCAATTCATCTCGAACACGCGAACATTTTACTATATGTATTACGGTTGTATTACAAATGTAAAAAAATTCTGATAGAAACAGAATAAATCATGGGTTTGAAACTTTATAAATTGGAATTCTTAGGTCATAAAGATTTTAACAATAAGTCGATCGATGCGTCTCGAAGACGCGAACAAATACATTATACCGGTTTTTCTTATATAAAAAGGTACACTTATTATTTTAAATTCCCTCAAATAAATTCATGATTATAGCCCATTTACTTTTTGAGATGTGGTGAACAGAAAACAGTTAAACACACACACACACGAAACTTTGTTTAAAGTTGTATTTTCGACCTCTTTGGGTCGAATTGTATCGAAATATGTAAAAAAATAGATTTGAAAATTTAGTTATCGCAAAAAAACCCTCGATGAGAAAGCAATTATACAATTTTCAGCTATTAAAATTTATAAATGTAAACTTATGTGGGACCCCATGCGGATCCCTTTTTAAGTCCAGCTGAAGTACTAGGTATCATACAAATCAGTACGTAAGTACGAACTTTTTATTTAAAAATTTTTAGTATTCAAGATAGGGACAAAAGTAATACAAAAACTTTATTTTATTTCTTCGAAATTATTTAAAGCACTGATAGGACTTTTTAAAATACAAAAGTATTGAAAAAGTCCCACTTAATTGATTTTTATATTTTGAGGAGTACTTTTTTCGGGCAAGAGTACCAAAAAAGTACTACTGAAATAGGACTGACATATAAAATATTTTATCATATGCTACTTTTTGAAAGGAATTTTTCTGTGCAAAAGTAAAATATTTCGAAAAAAATAAAACATTTTAAACAGAAAATTCAGTGGGACTTTTCCGGGACTTTTTTCCTATAAAATTCCTGCTGAAAACGAAACAAAATTGAGTCGGACTTTTCCTGTACTTTTTTCCTAAAAAAGACCTGACAAATCGAGAAATATTTTTAATTTTTGTAGTACTTTAGTGCTATTAGAGTAGTGCATTTTTTGGTTGTAAACCTTATCAGGACTTGCGAAAATTTTGAATAAACCAAAATGGAACTTTTGTATTTGTTCAATCCCAAAAATAGTTCAGATTTTATAAAAGTTAAAAAAAATTACGACTTTTCCAATCATTTTTTCCTAAAAAGTCTAGTTGAAACGAGACATATTTTTTATTTTTTAGTACATGAGTCCCATTCTAGTAGAATTTTTTTGGGATAAAAGTCGCATCAGCACTTTTAAATTTTCGAAAAAAATTAAATTGATCTTTGCTAGCACTTTTCACTCTAAATTTATTCAGAGCTTGCAGAAATTTCAAGAAATAAGTAATACTTTCCTGGTACTTTCTTTCTAACAAATTTTTGCTCAAAGAAAAATAATTAGGCCTTTTCCTTTTTCCATTTGGAACGTTTTTTTTTTTTTTTGGTACTTTAGTCCTATTTCAGCAGTACATTTCTGAAACAAAAGTCCTTTGAGCAGTTATAAAAATAAACAAAATTAAATTAAATTAAATTAATATTTGCTAGCATATTTTCCAAAAAATTACAAAGGACTTATAAAAATATAAAGAAAATTAAGTTGGACTTTTTTGGTAGTTTTGTTTTAAAAAAGTCGTGTTCACAATAGACGTATTTTGAACTTTTTTCGTACCTTAATTTAATGTCAGCAGGACATTTTCAGAACAGAATCACCATAAGGACTTGTAAAAATTTGAAATAAAAATAAAATAGAACTTTTCTAACTATTTCGTCCCAAAAAGTATTTGGGGCTTGTTTAAATAAAAAAGTAATAAGTAGAACTTTCCCGATACATTTGTCTTAAAGAATTGCAGCTAAAAAATATATATTTTGGGCTTTACCCGCACTTTTGTCCTAAAAAAGTTCTGGGGAAACCGGCCATATTTTGAAATATTTGGAATCTTATTCCTAAATCATCAGGACTTTATGGGGACCTAACTTTCATCAGATATTGCGAAAATGTTAAAAAAAAAAACTAAAAAGGAATTTCTCTAGATGTTTTGTCTTTAAATGATGTAGGACTTTTAAAATGTAAAGAAAATTAAACGGAACTTTTTAAGTATATTTTTTTGTTTCTTAAAAAGCCAGCTTAAAATTTACGTATTTTAAACATTTTTATTACCTTAGTTCAGTTTGAAAATTACCTCTTTGCAACAGAAATTTCATGAGCACTTGCGAAAATTTCGAAAAATTTAAATGGAAGTTTTTAAGCAGTTTTGTCTAAAAAATTATTTTGGGCTTGTGGAAATAACAAAATAAATAGAATTCTGCCGGTACTTTTCTCCTAAAAAATTCTTTTTAAGAAAATTTTGTTCGGCTTTTGCAGCACTCTTATCCTGAAAGAAAGCCTGATGAAGCCGGACATATTTTGCACTTTTTTTGTACCTTATTTCAATTGCAGCAATACTTCTTTGAGAAAAAATCCTATCAGCAATCGTAAAAATTAAAAAAAAACATAATTACATTTTTATAGTACTTTTGCCTTTAAAATTCTTTAGAACTTTAAAAATATGAAGAAAATTAAATGGATTTTTTTTGGTTTTATTTTTGGCCCATAATTTTGTTTAATGATAATATTTTTGGGCTTTCGTTACTCGTTTGTTATGTTATTAAATAACTTACTTTCTGTAAAGAAACCATATATAATTAGGATGCAAACAAAATTTCACAGACGATTTTCTGGGCGTCTTCCAAATTATTATTCATGCAATATTAAATTACGCATATAATTATTTGTATGGTTTTTAAATATCCGAAAAAATAGTCTAAATTTTATAATATATTTTTATTTATTATTTTTAATTTATTTTTTATTTTCAAATATATTAATAAACAAATTAATTGTTTTAATGATCACAAGATTTACTGTTATTTATTATTATTATCGTATGTCATTTCAAGTTCAAAATATGAACATTGTTAAAACTGATTTTTAAAATCGAGGCTTATTCACTTGTTCATTTTAACTAATTTCTAAGAAAAACTCGGGATGAACTTTCGAAAAAAAATATTTCTGTTTTTCTTTAGTTGATAATAATTATTTAGAGTTTAATGCTTTTCTTTTCTCTTCCTTAAAAGATTTGCTGGAAAACTCGTTTCTACGGCTTTATTTAAAAAAAATTTATTTATGACAACATATTGTTTAAAAAAAAACAAAAATTTTATAATCCTTAAATAAAAGCTTTTAATAAAAACTTACCAATGCGATTTGCAGAGAATCTTTTGAGGATAAAAATAAGCCCCACAGCATTAGGATTAAATAATATTTACAGCTTTTACTAGAAGTGAAATAAAACCATTGAACTCTAAAAACTATTTCTAAATAAACAATGAAAATTATGAATTTTGTTTTGAAAAGCTTTCCTCAAATACGTTTCCAAAACTAGTTATAATTAACAATAAAATATTTTCTTCCATTTTATAAACCATTTTTAATAATTTTTCGTAAATCTTAAGCTAAATTTCTTGAAAATAGCAATTGGAAAAGCAAATTTTTAAATAAATTCTTAAAAAGTCATTCAATTAGTTTATAATGTATAATTTTAGTTCATTTTTTTAAACTTGCAATTTTTGTAAACAGCAATTAAAAAAAAAAAATTGGAAAATAAAAAAAAATCTTAAAACCTTCCAGAATATAAATTTAAATTTTCCTAAGAATCTAGAGAATATTGTTTGAATCTCTCAAAAACTTTCCAAATGCATAAAAAGCTTCTTTTTAAAACATTGTAAAAAATCTATATTTTTCTATACATTTTTGTGATTTTCAATTTAACCATTTTTTCGAATGTTTTTAAGACTTCTAAATGTTTTAAATGTCTTTTAAGTTTGTTTGACTTTTTTAAAGACAAAAAAATTTGCCTAAAGACTTCCAAATTCTTTTTTGAAAATTTTTTTGAAAGAATTTGAAATCTTTTAGAACATTATCCTAAAGTTGATTTTGTCAAAATAAAAAATCATTAAATATTTTTCTGGGAATCTAAAGAAAATATCGTCATTCTGTTGTAACCTTTTGTAAGTTTAGTTTAGCTTCTTTTTTCAAAATTAAAAAAATTAAACTTTCCACAAGTTTCAAATTAAATTCGAATTGTTTGAATATTTAAAAATATTTATTAAGTATAATAGATTTTTTTGTAATTTTGTAATTCTGAGACAATTTTATTATTCTCTTAAAACCTTTAAAAATTCTTAAAAAGCTTCTCATTTTTTGTTTGAAATCTTTAAAAATGTACATTTCGTTTTAATTTTTTCTGTATCATCTCCAGATTTTAATTATCTTCAACTCTTTTCAAAACTTCTGAAATTTCTACAAATAAAAAAATTTTCAACCGGAAGAAATGTTTTATAATCTTTCAGATTTTTTTGACATATTTTGAAATAATGAAAACTTAAAATTAACCT
Source organism: Acraspis erinacei (assembly GCA_035041075.1). NCBI lineage: Eukaryota > Metazoa > Arthropoda > Insecta > Hymenoptera > Cynipidae > Acraspis > Acraspis erinacei. Next base: position 24,457,402 of record JAWWLR010000004.1, on the reverse strand, counting down.
TTTAAAATAAAATCTAAATAATTTTTAATTCTCTCAAAAGATTATTTTTCATGAAAAAAATGAATATTTCTAGTAAATTATTCTCTTAAAAGCGTAATTTTTAAATGAATTCATTTAAATCAATTAAATTTGTTTACCATGTAAACTTGCTTTAGGAGAAACTTATTAGGAATTACAATGGGATCTCAATAGAACCTTTATTTTCACGCGGGATGCTATCCACAAATATTTCTACATGGTTTTTAATTTTCAATGTAATTCGAAAATTTTATTTCGCTTCTGAAACTACTTCAATCGGGATAACAAAGTTTGAAAGAAATATAGATTCTATTGAATCAGAAAATGAAGAACGACAATTTCCATCGTTCTTATCTCGATTATGCGAATCAATCCTCAATCTTGTCGAAAGTATTTTTCTGACGCAAGGTATCTTTTCCGGATATCCGGTGCTCGTATATTATGAATTGACCAAGTTCGGCTGTCGACAGTTTCTCTAGGGAGCGAATGGGGTGGGGGGGGGGCAGAGCTTTCTTATCTCGAATGAGATTTTCGTGGCGACCGGAAAGAGAGCGTATTCGACCAGCAGAATAATCTCTATCGAATAACGAAACTCAAGTAGTAGACTTCTAATGGGAAAGAGTTTACGAGACAGGTTCCAGATGGGAAAATTACCAGATATGAGCTATCGACTCACCATCACCGACTCTATCCTGCTACTAAATTTCATCTTGTATATAAGATAAAAAATTTATTTTACTTTGATTATTTTTTTATATTTCTCGAACAGATTTTCATTAAAGTGAAAAAGCTTCTAGGAATGGATGTAATTTATTATAAAAAATAAATATTATTTCAGCATTTCAGCATCAGTCAACTACTTGGGTAAAAAAATCAACTATTTATTTGAAAATGAACTTTCTTGTGTAAAATTAAATTTCTGGCTTGTAGGAAATAAGTCGTTTTGGTTTAAAAATTACATAATGTGGATCAAATATTTTTTCCTTTTTGAAAAGTAATTCTTTTTTTAATAAAAAATTAACTGGTTTATTGAAAATTCGTATCTTTAGGTTGAAAATTGTATTCAAATGATAACTGAAAATTGAAATTTTTGAAATTCCTATGAATTTTCAATTCTTTTCAATTAATTTGAAAATTTTTTTAATTCAAATTTGACTACGGTCTTGTAGTTCCGGGCAGAAAATTTTATAGCTTCGGTCGGGTGTCCGCCCGTCCATCTATCCGTCTGCCTTCGCACTTTTTTCCAAGCAGGGGAAGTGAGTAGAAGTTACGGAAAATAAGTGTCTATGAAGTGTGAGGGAGAGTAGGGAAAGTGAGAGGCAGTGATAAGAGGAAGTAACATGAAATACTGGCAACCCACAAAAGTGAGCGTAAATTAGAATGAAAAGTGAGTAGAATTAAAGCAGGAGAAAATAATGGGAGGGAAAAGCAGA